>CM059433.1:140975740-141152491 GCA_030390025.1 Squalus acanthias | reverse complement strand
AGAGAGGGAGGGGAAGAGAGAGGGAGGGAGGGAGGGGAAGAGAGACGGAGGGAGGGGCAGAGGGAGGGAGGGAGGGGAAGAGAGGGAGGGAGACGGACGGAGAGAGGTAGACGGATGAAGGGAGAGGGCAGGAGAGGGTGGGGGGAGGGATGGAAGGGAGGAGACGGAGAGGGGGGAAGGGAGAGAGAGAGACTGGGGAGAGAAGGAGGGAGGGGACAGGGATGGTGGGAGAGAGGGAGAGGGAATGCGTGAGAAGGAGGGGGAATGTGTGTGTGAGAGCGCTGTGGAATGTGTGAAATCAATATTGAGACAGGGAAAAAGAGAAACAGATGGAGAGAGGGAAAAAGTGACGAAGAGGAAGAGTAACAGAAACAGAATAAAACAAAGAGGTGAGGGTGTTTTTAAAAAAAAAAAATGTTTTTATTCGTTTATGGCATGTGAGCATCGCTGGCAAAGCCAGCATTTATTGCCCATCCCTAGTTGCCCTGGAGAAGGTGGTAGTGAGCCGCCTTCTTGAACCGCTGCAGTCCGTGTGGTGAAGGTACTCCCACAGTGCTGTTTGGGAGGGAGTTCCAGGATTTTGACCCAGATATGATGAAGGATCGGCGATATATTTCTAAGCCTTTGTTCTAGGTGGAAGAGGTCGCGGGTTTGGGAGGTGCTGCCGAAGAAGCCTTGGCGAGTTGCTGCAGTGCATCTTGTAGATGGTACACACTGCAGCCACGGTGCACCGGTGGTGGAGGGAGTGAATGTTTAAGGTGGTGGATGGGGTGCCGATCAAGTGGGCTGCTTTGTCCTGGATGGTGTCGAGCTTCTTGAGTGTTGTTGGAGCTGCGCTCATCCAGGCAAGTGGAGAGTGTTCCATCACACTCCTTACTTGTGCCTTGTAGATGGTGGAAAGGCTTTGGGGAGTCAGGAGGTGAGACACTCGCCGCAGAATACCTAGCTTCTGACCTGCTCTTGTTGTCACAGTATTTGTGTGGCTGGTCCAGTTAAGTTTCTGGTCAATGGTGACCCCCAGGATGCTGATGGTGGGGGATTCGGCAATGGTAATGCCATTGAATGTCATGGGGCAATGGTTAGACTCTCGCTTGTTGGAGATAGTCATTGCCTGGCACTTCTGCGGCGCGAATGTTACCTGCCACTTATCAGCCCAAGCCTGAACGTCGTCCAGGTCTTGCTGCATGCGGGCATGGACTGCTTCATTATCTGTGGAGTTGCGAATGGCGCTGAACACTGTGTGGAGTCATCAGCGAACATCCCCATTTCTGACCTTATGTTGGAGGGAAGGTCAGTGATGAAGCAGCTGAAGATGGTTGGGCCTAGGACACTGCCCTGAGGAACTCCTGCAGCGATGTCCTGGGGCTGTGATTGACCTTCAACCACCACAACCATCTTCCTTTGTGCTAGGTATGACTCCAGCCAGTGGAGAGTTTTTCCCCCGATTCCCATTGACTTCAGTTTTACTAGGGCTCCTTGATGTCAAGGGCAGTCACTCTCACCTCACCTCTGGAATTCAGCTCCTTTGTCCATGTTTGGACCAAGGCTGTAATGAGGTCAGGAGCCGAGTGGTCTTGGCGGAACCCAAACTGGGCATCAGTGAGCAGGTTATTGGAGAGTAAGCGCCGCTTGATAGCACTGTCGATGACACCTTCCATCACTTTGCTGATGATTGAGAGTAGACTGATGGGGCGGTAATTGGCCAGATTGGATTTGTCCTTTTTGTGGACAGGACATACCTGGGCAGTTTTCCACATTGTCGGATAGATGCCAGTGTTGTAGCTGTACTGGAACAGCTTGGCTAGAGGCGCGGCTAGTTCTGGAGCACAAGTCTTCAGCACGACAGCCAGGATGTTGTCGGGGCCCATAGCCTTTGCTGTATCCAGTGCACTCAGCCGTTTCTTGATATCACGTGGAGTGAATCGAATTGGCTGAAGACTTCTGTGATGGTGGGGACCTCAGGAGGAGGTCGATATGGATCATCCACTCGGCACTTCTTGAAGGTTGCAAACGCTTCAGCCTTGTCTTTTGCACTCACATGCTGAGCTCCACCATCATTGAGGATAGGGATATTCATGGAGCCTCCTCCTCCCGTTAGTTGTTTAATGGTCCACCACCATTCACGACTGGATGTGGCAGCACTGCAGAGCTTTGATCTGATCTGTTGATTGTGGGACCGCTTAGCTCTGTCTATAGCATGCTGCTTCTGCTTTTTAGCATGTATGTAGTCCTGTGTTGCAGCTTTTCCAGGTTGGCACCTCATTTTTAGGTACGCCTGGTGCTGCTCTTGGCATGCTCTTCTACACTCCTCACTGAACTAGGGTTGGTCCCCTGGCCTGATGGTAATGGTAGAGTGAGGGATATGCCAGGCCATGAGGTTACAGATTGTGGTGGAATACAATTCTGCTGCTGCTGATGGCCCACAACGCCTCATGGATGCCCAGTTTTGAGCTGCTAGATCTGTTCTGAATCTATGCCATTTAGCACAGTGGTAGTGCCACACAACACGATGGAGGGTGTCCTCAGTGTGAAGATGGGACTTCGTCTCCACGAGGACTATGCGGTGGTCACTGCTACCAATGCTGTCATGGACAGGTGCATCTGCGACAGGTAGATTGGTGAGGACGAGGTCAAGTAGGTTTTTCCCTCATGTTGGTTCTCTCGCCACCTGTCGCAGGCCCAGACTGGCAGCTATGTCCTTCAGGACTCGGCCAGCTCGGTCAGTAGTGGTGCTACCGCGCCACTCTTGGTGATGGACATTGAAGTCCCCCACCCAGAGTACATTCTGTGCCCTTGCTACTCTCAGTGCTTCTTCCAGTGTGAGACATGGAGAGTAACAAACATAGTAAAGAGAAAGAGGGAGGAAGTGAGAGGCAGTGTGAGACAATGAAAAGAGGGTGAGAAAGTGAATGAGAGAAGGAGAGTGTAAGAAGACAGCGAGAGAGAAAGAGATTGACTGTGAAAGTGAGATTGAGAGAGAGATGAAGTGGGAGAGATGGGGAGAAAGAGGGTGACAGCAAGAGAGAGAGGAGATGGGGACAGATCAGAGGGTGAAAGATAAGGGAGAAATGAAGACAGAGAGAGAGCAAAACTCTGAGAGAAACAAACAAACAGGGTGTAGAGAGAGACAGAGAGAGAGAGAGCTGGATGGTGTGAGCGATTTCCTTGACCTGTGTACAGATTATAACCCTGTCGGATTTAGAATGTGACTACATAAACGCCCGAGCCTGCTGCTCGAAACTGAACAAGGTAATTGCTCCTGAGCAGGAGGTGTGTGTGGGGGGATTTGGTGCTTCCCTGCAGCTGGCGCTGTTTTCTGATCGGTATAAAACCAGCAGGCAGCTCACGAGCAGAGCACAAGCGGCAGTGAAATGCTGCAGGAGATTTTGCTGCTCGGTATTGTAACTAGCGTGCAGGGGAAGATCACCAGTCAGTCCTGCAGCAACAGCAGCCGCCACCTTTTGGGGTACACGGCTTGTGATTCTGAGTCCCTTTCCCCCGCGGTGGGCGGGGGCGGGGGCGGGTCTCATTGTGTGGGTCGAAGCTGTGTTCGTGTATTGGACTGCAGTACTTCCCATTTTCGGATCGGGTGTGAGCGTCTAACCCTCGTCGGTTCCAGCACAGAGTGCTGCTGGGTTTAGTCTCGCTCCACCACGCCCAGGCTCAGAACAGCAGTGCCCTCTGTCCTCAGCCTGGCAGTGCTGACACCGGCCAACCCTCGTGCCTCTCTGAGGGGGCTGGCACCATCGGAAGAGCGGAGTGAGTGAGGATCCAGACAGCCGCAGAGTAGAGAGGAGGCCATTACCCTATTGGTGAGGGCTGGGATCTCGAGCGGGTGAGGTGCGATTACACTCCATCCAGTCCCGCCTTCCGTCAGGTGGGGAACATGGAGCCTCAGAACAGGACCCCTGCGCCCAGTGTGACTGGTTCTCGAGCATTGCTTTGTGGCGATCACTCTGCTGGTATATTCTCTCTTACAGTGGGTACTGCCCGAGCTGGTGAGCCTAGGAATTGTTACTGTACTGATGCTCGCCTCCATGCATTGGTTCATCTTCCTGCTCAATGTGCCAATAGCAGCCTGGAATCTTTACAGGTGGGTGCCCCTTACTTAGTCAGCTTCAGTTTGATTCGCTAAGAGTCTTCAAAAAACTTTTGAACAGTGGAGTAAATTTCAAGACTCTCGGTTCCTGAACAGCCTGTAGAGAGGTCGCACATCACCTCAGTGTCCAGCTTGGCTCAGTGGGTATGCTCTGAGTCACAGGGTCATGGGTTCAAGCCCCACTCCAGAGACTTGAGCCCATAATCCAGGCCGACATTCCCAGTGTGGTACTGAGAGAGCTGCACTGTCAGAGGGGCAGTACTGAGGGAATGATGCACTGTTGGAGGGGCAGTACTGAGGGAGTGCTGCACTATCGGAGGGTCAGTACTGAGGGAGCGCTGCACTGTCGGAGGGGCAGTACTGAGGGAATGATGCACTGTTGGAGGGGCAGTACTGAGGGAGTGCTGCACTGTCAGAGGGTCAGTACTGAGGGAGCGCTGCACTGTGGGAGGGGCAGTACTGAGGGAGCGCTGCACTGTCGGAGGGGCAGTACTGAGGGAATGATGCATTGTTGGAGGGGCAGTACTGAGGGAGTGCTGCACTGTCGGAGGGGCAGTACTGAGGGAGCGCTGCACTGTCGGAGGGGCAGTACTGAGGGAGCGCTGCACTGTCGGAGGGGCAGTACTGAGGGAGCGCTGCACTGTCAGAGGGGCAGTACTGAGGGAGTGCTGCACTGTCGGAGGGGCAGTACTGAGGGAGTGCTGCACTGTCAGAGGGCCAGTAGTGAGGGCGCGCTGCACTGTTGGAGGGGCAGTACTGAGGGAGCGCTGCACTGTCGGAGGGGCAGTACTGAGGGAGCACTGCACTGTTGGAAGGGCAGTACTGAGGGAATGGTGCACTGTTGGAGGGGCAGTACTGAGGGAGCGCTTCACTGTAGGAGGGGCTGCACTGTTGGAAGGGCAGTACTGAGGGAATGATGCACTGTTGGAGGGGCAGTACTGAGGGAATGATGCACTGTTGGAGGGGCAGTACTGAGGGAGCGCTGCACTGTCGGAGGGCCAGTACTGAGGGAGCGCTGCACTGTCGGAGAGTCAGTACTGAGGGAGCGCTGCACTGTCGGAGAGTCAGTACTGAGGGAGCGCTGCACTGTCGGAGGGTCAGTACTGAGGGAGCGCTGCACTGTCAGAGGGTCAGTACTGAGGGAGCGCTGCACTGTCAGAGGGTCAGTACTGAGGGAATGGTGCACTGTTGGAGGGGCCGTACTGAGGGAGCGCTGCACTGTTGGAGGGGCAGTACTGAGGGAGCGCTGCACTGTCAGAGGGGCAGTATTGAGGGAGCGCTGCACTGTTGGAGGGGCAGTACTGAGGGAGCACTGCAATGTCGGAGGGTCGTCTTTCAGATGAGACGTTAAACCTGAGATGTTTAAGGTGAAGACTACGGTCTGATAGCAGTGAACACACTGCGACATTGAGCGGGAGCAGTGGTAAAAGGGACGGGGAGCTTGGAACCTGTGTTATATTGTGCAGGAGTGAAACTCTGGGTTTGGAAATCAGGCGCAGTGAATGTGTGTTTTATCCAGACCGGTTGTGAGGTGCTTGCTGTGACTGTTATTCCACATCTGCTGCAGGTACTTGGTTGTCCCCTGTGGTAATGTAGGAGTCTTCGACCCGACGGAGATCCACAATCGTGGGCAGCTCAAGACTCACATGAAGGAGGCGATGGTTAAACTGGGATTCCACCTTCTCTGCTTCTTCATTTACCTGTACAGGTGAGTCTGTCAGCAACGACAGCAGCCTCAGGCTGGGTGTGTAATGGAGAGAGTTATGACAGGTTCTGATACTCGGGGTGTGTAATGGAGAGAGTTATGACACGTTCTGATACTCGGGGTGTAATGGAGAGAGTTATGACACGTTCTGATACTAGGGGTGTGTAATGGAGAGAGTTATGACAGGTTCTGATACTCGGGGTGTAATGGAGAGAGTTATGACACGTTCTGATACTGGGGGTGTGTAATGGAGAGAGTTATGACAGGTTCTGATACTGGGGGTGTGTAATGGAGAGAGTTATGACAGGTTCTGATACTCGGGGTGTAATGGAGAGAGTTATGACACGTTCTGATACTGGGGGTGTGTAATGGAGAGAGTTATGACAGGTTCTGATACTCGGGGTGTAATGGAGAGAGTTATGACACGTTCTGATACTGGGGGTGTGTAATGGAGAGAGTTATGACAGGTTCTGATACTCGGGGTGTAATGGAGAGAGTTATGACACGTTCTGATACTGGGGTGTAATGGAGAGAATTATGACACGTTCTGATACTCGGGGTGTGTAATGGAGAGAGTTATGACACGTTCTGATACTCGGGGTGTGTAATGGAGAGAGTTATGACACGTTCTGATACTGGGGTGTAATGGAGAGAGTTATGACACGTTCTGATACTGGGGTGTAATGGAGAGAATTATGACACGTTCTGATACTCGGGGTGTGTAATGGAGAGAGTTATGACACGTTCTGATACTCGGGGTGTGTAATGGAGAGAGTTATGACACGTTCTGATACACGGGGTGTAATGGAGAGAGTTGTAACAGGTTCTGATACTGGGGGGGTGTAATGGAGAGAGTTATGACAGGTTCTGATACTCGGGGTGTGTAATGGAGAGAGTTATGACACGTTCTGATACTCGGGGTGTAATGGAGAGAGTTATGACACGTTCTGATACTGGGGTGTAATGGAGAGAGTTATGACACGTTCTGATACTGGGGGTGTGTAATGGAGAGAGTTATGACACGTTCTGATACTGGGGGTGTGTAATGGAGAGAGTTATGACACGTTCTGATACTCGGGGTGTAATGGAGAGAGTTATGACACGTTCTGATACTCGGGGTGTAATGGAGAGAGTTATGACAGGTTCTGATACTCGGGGTGTGTAATGGAGAGAGTTATGACAGGTTCTGATACTCGGGGTGTGTAATGGAAAGAGTTATGACAGGTTCTGATACTCGGGGTGTGTAATGGAGAGAGTTATGACACGTTCTGATACTCGGGGTGTAATGGAGAGAGTTATGACACGTTCTGATACTCGGGGTGTAATGGAGAGAGTTATGACAGGTTCTGATACTCGGGGTGTGTACTGGAGAGAGTTATGACACGTTCTGATACTCGGGGTGTGTAATGGAGAGAGTTATGACAGGTTCTGATACTCGGGGTGTGTAATGGAAAGAGTTATGACAGGTTCTGATACTGGGGTGTAATGGAGAGAGTTATGACACGTTCTGATACTCGGGGTGTGTAATGGAGAGAGTTATGACAGGTTCTGATACTCGGGGTGTGTAATGGAGAGAGTTATGACAGGTTCTGATACTCGGGGTGTGTAATGGAGAGAGTTATGACACGTTCTGATACTCGGGGTGTGTAATGGAGAGAGTTATGACACGTTCTGATACTGGGGGTGTGTAATGGAGAGAGTTATGACAGGTTCTGATACTCGGGGTGTGTAATGGAGAGAGTTATGACAGGTTCTGATACTCGGGGTGTGTAATGGAGAGAGTTATGACACGTTCTGATACTGGGGGTGTGTAATGGAGAGAGTTATGACACGTTCTGATACTGGGGGTGTGTAATGGAGAGAGTTATGACACGTTCTGATACTGGGGGTGTGTAATGGAGAGAGTTATGACACGTTCTGATACTGGGGGTGTGTAATGGAGAGAGTTATGACACGTTCTGATACTGGGGGTGTGTAATGGAGAGAGTTAATACACGTTCTGATACACGGGGTGTAATGGAGAGAGTTATGACACGTTCTGATACTCGGGGTGTGTAATGGAGAGAGTTATGACAGGTTCTGATACTGGGGGTGTGTAATGGAGAGAGTTATGACACGTTCTGATACTGGGGTGTGTAATGGAGAGATATGACAGGTTCTGATACTGGGGTGTAATGGAGAGAGTTATGACATGTTCTGATACTGGGGGTGTGTAATGGAGAGAGTTATGACAGGTTCTGATACTCGGGGTGTAATGGAGAGAGTTATGACACGTTCTGATACTCGGGGTGTGTAATGGAGAGAGTTACAACTGAGATTGGGGTGTATTAATCTGTGAGGTGTGGGTGCACAAAATTCTCGGCTGACACTCCACTGCAGTGCTGAGGGAGTGCTGCACTGTCGGAGGTGCCGTCTTTCAGATGAGACGTTAAACCAAGGCCCCGTCTGCTCTCTCAGGTAGATGTTAAAGATCCCAGGGCAGTGTTTTGAAGAAGAGCAGGGGAGTTATCCCCGGTGTCCTGGGGCCAATATTTATCCCTCAATCAACATCAATAAAAAAATACTAGATTACCTGGTCATTATCACAGTGCTGTTTGTGGGAGCTTGCTGTGCGCAAAATGGCTGCTGCGTTTCCTACATCACAACAGTGACTACACTTCAAAAAGTACTTCATTGGGACGTCCGGTGGTCATGAAAGGCGCTATAGAAATGCAAGTCTTTCTTTGTGAGTGTTATAAGTGAGGGTGGGGTGATGTATGTTGCTCAGCCTTTTAGGGCGAGGTTAAACTCCAGGTGACTATGAAAGCAGCAATCTGTTCCTGTTCTCCTTTTGCAGTATGATCCTGGCTTTGATAAATGACTGAGCCTGTTTGCAGACACTCCTTGATGGCAGCAAGGTACAAGTACAGACCCGGGACCGTCGCTCCCACTCAGTTCTGTTCGGTTGGCAATTCTCCACCAGTACAAGAGAAAGATGCATCATGCAGTTTATTTTTTTGGACCTGATTCAAATGTGTTTTGAGATTATTTTTTAAGCAATAAAGTTACTGTTTAAAAGGAAGACTTTGATCGTCTTGTTGCCTTATCGGGGAGAGATTTCCCATTGGCCCTTGCAGCACAGGCATTGGCTGAAGGGATCCTGAATCGTACTCGCTGGGCTGAGTTAGGCTGCGGTTGGACTACCAGAACTGGCCTCAGTACCCCGGAGTTAAGGAAGGGACAATCTAGCTGGAGCTCCCGCTCTCCATCTCTTACCAGCGACCCCTTCTGGAAGATGCATGTCTGTGAACGTCAGGATCCAGGCTGGCTGTGATTTCCCCTCTGGTTAAATAGTCTCCCGACATTCACGGAGCTGGCCTGTGAAGAATGTCAGCTGGGCTGAGATAGCTGAGGGCTGCCGGCACCCGTGGACCCTTCGGGAGGGAGAATCGGGAGATGGCAAGAGTCGGCCTGTCCAAGGTTTGCTGCTTGACCCTAGCGTGTTTCTGACTGACTTCTCCTGTGGGGCTTTCCCATCTGCATAAGACAAGCGCTGGACAGGTGACATGCCCCCTGAGACCATGGCGCACTCTCCCTCATCATCCTTCTCAACTTTTGACATGGTTGATCACACCATCCTCCTCCAACGCCTCTCCACCGTTGTCCAGCTGGGTGGGGCTGCCCTCGCCTGGTTCCATTCTATCTATCTAATCCTAGCCAGAGAATGACCTGCAATGGCTTCTCTTCCCACTCCCACATCGTTACCTCTGGTGTCCCCCAAGGATCTATCCTTGGCCCCCTCCGATTTCTCATCTACATGCTGCCCCTCGGCAACATCATCCGAAAACAGTGTCAGTTTCCACATGTACGCTGACAACACCCAGCTCCACCTCACCACCACTTCCCTCGACCCCTCCACGGCCTCTGATTTGTCACGTTGCATGCCTTTGTTACCTCTAGCCTTGACTATTCCAAAGCTCTCCTGGCCGGCCTCCCTTCCACCCTCTGTAAACTCCAGCTCATCCAAAACTCTGCTGCCTGTGTCCTAACTCGCACCAAGTCCCGTTCACCCATCACCGCTGTGCTCGCTCACCTACATTGGCTCCCGGTCCGGAAAACCTCCAATTTAAAATTCTCCTCCTCATGTTCAAATCCCTCCATGGCCTCGCCCCCTTCCCTGTCTCTGTAACCTCCTCCAACCCTAGAACTCTCCGAGATCAATTTTGGCCTCGTGCATCCCTGATTATAATCGTTCCACCATTGGCGGCCGTGCCTTCAGCGGCCGAGGCCCGAAGCTCTGGAATTCCCTGCCTAAACCTCTCCGCCTTTCGACCTCTCTCCTCCTTTAAGACGCTCCTTAAAACCTACCTCTTTGACCAAGCTTTTAGTCTCAGCTTGTCTCAGTTTTTGTCTGATTACGCTCCTGTGGAGCGCCTTTGGATGTTTTCCCACATGAAAGGCGCGATATAAATGCAGGTTGTTGTTGTTGACTGACACGTGCTCACAAGCCAGGGCAGAATGAGAGGGATGGGGGGAATAAAAGCATTTGCTGCACACGCTGACCTGCTAAAGAAGAGCTGTGGCCAAGGCCTGAGCCTAAATTCTGGGATTTTGGGGGCGAGTTCAGAAATAAAACCATGCCAAATGTGAGGCAGATTGTTTTTGGGTTTTTTTTCCCAAATTGAGAGTTGGATTTCATCTGCCTTTTAAAAATCTTGTGTATTGTGCCAGATTTAAAGGGACCGCTACCGGACCCAAAGCAAGACAACTGCTTCATAATTGTGTCACACCATATTCTGAGTCCGTCCTGGGACAGGGGGATGGGTGAGGGGCAGTGGGGGCTACACTGGTCTCAATATCCCCGGATTAAGGAGGGAAGATCAGCTAAGAGTGCTATTTCTGTTTGAGATCACATAATTCTGGCAGGAAGTTGTCTGGACATCATTGAGGACTGAATTGAGCCTGATTACGATGCCCCTGCAGTCGAATAGCCTGCTAGCGTTCACTGTCGGACAATGGCTGCTTGAAAAAGGTGCTTGGTGCCAATCGAACCAGAACCCGGCAAGGAGTTAGTACCTTGCAAAGAGGAGAAAATTGCCAAGAAACAGTCCTGAACTTGTACAAGTTTGGAAAACCTCAGTCCACGTGACCCCATTTGGCACTTCTCCTACTTCTGCTTGTGGGGCAAAAATCTTTGTAACGTTGGGTTACTTCGCTCCCGGGAACACTTCAGCCGGGACAAGCCCCCGCCCCATTTGCACTTTACAAAGGAGTAGTTAGCAGTCCTGAGACCAGTAAAAGATGGCTCGGTGCTGATGGTGCGAGGTATCTGCTTCTGCTGGGACTTCACTCCAAAGCGGGAGTCAGCTGAGGACTTCGGATTCAAAATACATCCAACCTGCTTCAGTCCGGAGTGCCTCAGGGTGAGTGAGTGCCTCAGTGAGCGAGTGCCTCAGGGTGAGCGAGTGCCTCAGGGAGTGAGCGAGTGCCTCAGGGAGTGAGCGAGTGCCTCAGGGAGTGAGCGAGTGCCTCAGGGTGAGCGAGTGCCTCAGGGTGAGCGAGTGCCTCAGTGAGTCAGTGCCTCAGTGAGTCAGTGCCTCAGGGTGAGTGAGTGCCTCAGAGTGAGTGAGTGCCTCAGAGTGAGTGAGTGAGTGCCTCAGAGTGTGTGAGTGACTCAATGAGTGCCTCAGTGAGTGAGTGAGTGCCTCAGGGTGAGCGAGTGCCTCAGGGTGAGCGAGTGCCTCAGGGTGAGCGAGTGCCTCAGAGTGAACGAGTGCCTCAGAGAGTGAGTGAGTGCCTCGGTGAGTGAGTGCCTCGGTGAGTGAGTGCCTCAGAGTGAGTGAGTGCCTCAGGGTGAGTGAGTGAGTGCCTCAGAGTGAGCGAGTGCCTCAGTGAGTGAGTGAGTGCCTCAGTGAGTGAGTGAGTGCCTCAGGGTGAGTGAGTGCCTCAGAGTGAGTGAGTGCCTCAGGGTGAGTGAGTGAGTGCCTCAGAGTGAATGAGGGCCTCAGTGAGTGAGTGCCTCAGGGTGAGTGAGTGCCTCAGGTTGAGTGAGTGCCTCAGTGAGTGAGAGTGCCTCTGGGTGAGTGAGTGAGTGCCTCTGAGTGAGTGAGTGCCTCAGGGTGAGTGAGCGAGTGCCTCAGAGTGAGTGAGTGCCTGAGGGTGAGTGAGTGCCTGAGGGTGAGTGAGTGCCTCAGGGTGAGAGAGTGCCTCAGGGTGAGAGAGTGCCTCAGGGTGAGAGAGTGCCTCAGGGTGAGAGAGTGCCTCAGGGTGAGAGAGTGCCTCAGGGTGAGAGAGTGCCTCAGGGTGAGAGAGTGCCTCAGGGTGAGTGAGTGCCTCAGGGTGAGTGAGCGAGTGCCTCAGGGTGAGCGAGTGCCTCAGTGAGCGAGTGCCTCAGAGTGAGCGAATGCCTCAGCGTGAGCGAGTGCCTCAGCGTGAGCGAGTGCCTCAGCGTGAGCGAGTGCCTCAGCGAGTGAGTGCCTCAGAGTGCCTGAGAGTGAGCGAGTGCCTGAGAGTGAGCGAGTGCCTGAGAGTGAGCGAGTGCCTCAGGGTGAGAGAGTGCCTCAGGGTGAGTGAGCGAGTGCCTCAGAGTGAGCGAGTGCCTCAGTGAGTGAGTGAGTGCCTCAGTGAGTGAGTGAGTGCCTCAGGGTGAGAGAGTGCCTCAGGGTGAGAGAGTGCCTCAGGGTGAGAGAGTGCCTCAGGGTGAGTGAGTGCCTCAGGGTGAGTGAGTGCCTCAGGGTGAGTGAGCGAGTGCCTCAGGGTGAGCGAGTGCCTCAGTGAGCGAGTGCCTCAGCGTGAGCGAGTGCCTCAGCGTGAGCGAGTGCCTCAGCGTGAGCGAGTGCCTCAGCGTGAGCGAGTGCCTCAGCGTGAGCGAGTGCCTCAGCGAGTGAGTGCCTCAGAGTGCCTCAGAGTGAGCGAGTGCCTGAGAGTGAGCGAGTGCCTCAGTGAGCGAGTGCCTCAGGGTGAGCGAGTGCCTCAGGGTGAGTGAGTGCCTCAGTGAGTGAGTGAGTGCCTCAGTGAGTGAGTGAGTGCCTCAGGGTGAGTGAGTGCCTCAGGGTGAGTGAGTTCCTCAGTGAGTGAGTGCCTCAGTGTGAGTGAGTGCCTCAGGGTGAGTGAGTGACTCAGGGTGAGTGAGTGCCTCAGAGTGAGTGAGTGCCTCAGTGAGCGAGTGAGTGCCTCAGAGTGAGCGAGTGCCTCAGTGAGCGAGTGCCTGAGAGTTAATGAGTGCCTCAGGGTGAGTGAGTGCCTCAGTGAGTGAGTGAGTGCCTCTGAGTGAGTGAGTGCCTCAGAGTGTGTGAGTGAGTGCCTCAGAGTGAGTGAGTGAGTGCCTCAGAGTGAGTGAGTGAGTGCCTCAGAGTGAGTGAGTGAGTGCCTCAGAGTGAGTGAGTGCCTCAGAGTGAGTGAGCGAGTGCCTCAGTGAGTGAGTGCCTCAGAGTGAGTGAGTGCCTCAGTGAGTGAGTGAGTGCCTCAGTGAGTGAGTGAGTGCCTCAGGGTGAGTGAGTGCCTCAGGGTGAGTGAGTGCCTCAGGGTGAGTGAGTGTCTCAGGGTAAGTGAGTGCCTCAGAGTGAGTGAGTGCCTCCGTGAGTGAGTGCCTCAGGGTGAGTGAGTACTTCAGTGAGTGAGTGCCTCAGAGTGAGTGAGTGCCTCAGAGTGAGCGAGTGCCTCAGAGTGAGCGAGTGCCTCAGGGTGAGTGTGTGCCTCAGGGTGAGTGAGTACCTCAGGGTGAGTGAGTGCCTCAGGGTGAGTGAGTGCCTCAGGGTGAGTGAGTGCCTCAGGGTGAGTGAGTGCCTCAGGGTGAGTGAGTGCCTCAGGGTGAGTGAGTTCCTCAGGGTGAGTGAGTGCCTCAGTGAGTGTGTGCCTCAGAGTGAGCGAGTGCCTCAGGGTGAGTGAGTGCCTCAGTGAGTGAGTGAGTGCCTCAGTGAGTGAGTGAGTGCCTCAGTGAGTGAGTGAGTGCCTCAGGGTGAGTGAGTGCCTCAGGGTGAGTGAGTGCCTCAGGGTGAGTGAGTGTCTCAGGGTAAGTGAGTGCCTCAGAGTGAGTGAGTGCCTCCGTGAGTGAGTGCCTCAGGGTGAGTGAGTACTTCAGTGAGTGAGTGCCTCAGAGTGAGTGAGTGCCTCAGAGTGAGCGAGTGCCTCAGGGTGAGTGTGTGCCTCAGGGTGAGTGAGTACCTCAGGGTGAGTGAGTGCCTCAGGGTGAGTGAGTGCCTCAGGGTGAGTGAGTGCCTCAGGGTGAGTGAGTTCCTCAGGGTGAGTGAGTGCCTCAGTGAGTGTGTGCCTCAGAGTGAGCGAGTGCCTCAGGGTGAGTGAGTGCCTCAGTGAGTGAGTGAGTGCCTCAGTGAGTGAGTGAGTGCCTCAGTGAGTGAGTGAGTGCCTCAGGGTGAGTGAGTGCCTCAGGGTGAGTGAGTGTCTCAGAGTGAGTGAGTTCCTCAGTGAGTGAGTGCCTCAGGGTGAGTGAGTACCTCAGTGAGTGAGTGCCTCAGAGTGAGTGAGTGCCTCAGGGTGAGTGAGTGCCTCAGTGAGTGAGTGAGTGCCTCAGTGAGTGAGTGAGTGCCTCAGGGTGAGTGAGTGCCTCAGGGTGAGTGAGTGCCTCAGGGTGAGTGAGTGCCTCAGGGCGAGTGAGTTCCTCAGTGAGTGAGTGCCTCAGAGTGAGTGAGTGCCTCAGAGTGAGTGAGTGCCTCAGAGTGAGTGAGTGCCTCAGGGTGAGTGAGTGCCTCAGGGTGAGTGAGTGACTCAGGGTGAGTGAGTGCCTCAGAGTGAGTGAGTGCCTCAGTGAGCGAGTGAGTGCCTCAGAGTGAGTGAGTGCCTCAAAGTGAGTGAGCGAGTGCCTCAGTGAGTGAGTGCCTCAGAGTGCGCGAGTGCCTCAGAGTGAGCGTGTGCCTCAGAGTGAGCGAGTGCCTCAGAGTGAGCGAGTGCCTCAGAGTGAGCGAGTGCCTCAGAGTGAGCGAGTGCCTCAGGGTGAGCGTGTGCCTCAGGGTGAGCGTGTGCCTCAGGGTGAGCGAGTGCCTCAGGGTGAGCGAGTTCCTCAGGGTGAGAGTGCCTCAGAATGAGTGCCTCATTGAGTGAGTGAGTGCCTCAGAGTGAGTGAGTGCCTCAGAGTGAGTGAGTGCCTCAGGGTGAGTGAGTGCCTCAGGGTGAGTGAGTGCCTCAGAGTGAGTGAGTGCCTCCGAGTGAGTGAGTGCCTGAGGGTGAGTGAGTGCCTCAGAGTGAGTGAGTGCCTCAGAGTGAGTGAGTGTCTCAGGGTGAGTGAGTGTCTCAGGGTGAGTGAGTGTCTCAGGGTGAGTGAGTGTCTCAGGGTGATTGAGTGTCTCAGGGTGAGTGAGTGCCTCAGGGTGAGTGAGTGCCTCAGGGTGAGTGAGTGCCTCAGGGTGAGTGAGTGCCTCAGGGTGAGTGAGTGCCTCAGGGTGAGTGAGTGCCTCAGTGAGCGAGTGCCTCAGTGAGCGAGTGCCTCAGGGTGAGTGAGCGAGTGCCTCAGGGTGAGTGAGCGAGTGCCTCAGAGTGAGCGAGTGCCTCAGAGTGAGCGAGTGCCTGAGAGTTAATGAGTGCCTCAGGGTGAGTGAGTGTTTGCCTCAGAGTGAGTGAGTGCCTCAGAGTGAGTGAGTGAGTGCCTCAGTGAGTGAGTGAGTGCCTCTGAGTGAGCGAGTGCCTCTGAGTGGGCGAGTGCCTCTGAGTGAGTGAGTGCCTCAGAGTGAGTGAGTGCCTCAGTGAGTGAGTGCCTCAGAGTGAGTGCCTCAGAGTGAGTGAGTGTTTCAGAGTGAGTGAGTGAGTGCCTCAGGGTGAGTGAGTGCCTCAGGGTGAGTGAGTGCCTCAGGGTGAGTGAGTGCCTCAGTGAGTGAGTGTCTCAGTGAGTGAGTGAGTGCCTCAGTGAGTGAGTGCCTCAGGGTGAGCGAGTGCCTCAGGGTGAGTGTGTGCCTCAGGGTGAGTGAGTGCCTCAGAGTGAGTGAGTGCCTCAGAGTGAGTGAGTGCCTCAGAGTGAGTGAGTGCCTCAGAGTGAGTGAGTGCCTCAGAGTGAGTGAGTGCCTCAGAGTGAGTGAGTGCCTCAGAATGAGTGAGTGCCTCAGCGAGTGAGTGCCTCAGGGTGAGTGAGTACCTCAGTGAGTGAGTGCCTCAGAGTGAGTGAGTGCCTCAGACTGAGTGAGTGAGTGCCTCAGAGTGAGTGAGTGAGTGCCTCAGAGTGAGTGAGTGAGTGCCTCAGAGTGAGTGAGTGAGTGCCTCAGAGTGAGTGAGTAAGTGCCTCAGAGTGAGTGAGCCAGTACCTCAGAGTGAGCGAGTGCCTCAGAGTGAGCGTGTACCTCAGGGTGAGCGAGTGCCTCAGGGTGAGCGAGTGCCTCAGGGTGAGCGAGTGCCTCAGGGTGAGTGAGGGGCCTCAGGGTGAGTGAGGGGCCTCAGGGTGAGTGAGTGTCTCAGGGTGAGTGAGTGCCTCAGGGTGAGTGAGTACCTCAGTGAGTGAGTGCCTCAGAGTGAGTGAGTGCCTCAGGGTGAGTGAGTGCCTCAGTGAGTGAGTGAGTGCCTCAGTGAGTGAGTGAGTGCCTCAGAGTGAATGAGTGCTTCAGGGTGAGTGAGTGCTCAGAGCGAGTGAGTGCCTCAGGGCGAGTGAGTGCCTCAGGGCGAGTGAGTGCCTCAGGGCGAGTGAGTGCCTCAGGGCGAGTGAGTGCCTCAGGGTGAGTGAGTGCCTCAGAGTGAGTGAGTGCCTCAGGGCGAGTGAGTGCCTCAGAGTGAGTGAGTGCCTCAGAGTGAGCGAGTGCCTCAGAGTGAGCGAGTGAGTGCCTCAGAGTGAGCGAGTGAGTGCCTCAGAGCGAGTGAGTGCCTCAGGGCGAGTGAGTGCCTCAGAGTGAGTGAGTGCCTCAGAGTGAGTGAGTGCCTCAGGGTGAGTGAGTGAGTGCCTCAGGGTGAGTGAGTGCCTCAGAGAGAGAGTGAGTGAGTGCCTGAGTGAGTGAGTGCCTCAGGGTGAGTGAGTGCCTCAGGGTGAGTGAGTGCCTCAGGGTGAGCGAGTGCCTCAGTGAGTGAGTGAGTGAGTGCCTCAGTGAGTGAGTGCCTCAGACTGAGTGAATGCCTCAGATGCAGAGAGTGCCTGAGAGTGAGTGCCTCAGAATGAATCAGTGAGTGCCTCAAAGTGAGTGAGTGCCTCAGAGTGAGTGAGTAGCTCAGTGAGTGAGTGAGTGCCTCAGGGTGAGTGCCTCAATGAGTGAGTGCATCAGTGAGTGAGTGCCTCAGAGTGAGTGCGTGCCTCAGAGTGAGTGAGTGCCTTAGAGTGAGTGAGTGCCTCAGAGAGTGAGTGAGTGCCTCAGGGTGAGCGAGTGCCTCAGAGTGAGCGAGTGCCTCAGAGTGAGCGTGTGCCTCAGGGTGAGCGAGTGCCTCAGGGTGAGCGAGTGCCTCAGGGTGAGTGAGTGCCTCAGGGTGAGTGAGTGCCTCAGAATGAGTGAGTGCCTCAGCGAGTGAGTGAGTGCCATAGTGAGTGAGTGCCTCAGGGTGAGTGAGTGCCTCAGGGTGAGTGAGTGCCTCAGGGAGAGTGAGTGAGTGCCTCAGTGAGTGAGTGAGTGCCTCAGAGTGAGCGAGAGCCTGAGAGTGAGTGAGTGCCTTAGAGTGAGTGAGCGAGTGCCTCAGAGTGAGTGAGTGAGTGAGTGCCTCAGTGTGAGTGAGTGCCTCAGGGAGAGTGAGTGAGTGCCTCAGGGTGAGTGAGTGCCTCAGTGAGTGAGTGAGTGCCTCAGGGTGAGTGAGTGCCTCAGAGAGAGAGTGAGTGAGTTCCTCAGAGTGAGTGAGTGCCTCAGGGAGAGTGAGTGCCTCAGTGATTTAGTGCCTCAGTGAGTGAGAGAGTGAGTGCCTCAGTGAGTGAGTGAGGGAGTGATTCAGGGCGAATGAGGGACAGAGTGCCTCAGGATGAGTTCCTGCCAGTCTGAAGTGGGGCTTTCGAGCTCTATTATAATTAAAGGGTTAACAAGGGGTCTTGGGAATCGAATGAGCTAATAGGCCTTTGCAGTAGTAAGCTTCTTTAAATTGCTTAACTGGCAGTTGAGATAACGCTAAGATATTTTGCAGTCGTGTTAGAATGATTAACTGCTGCAAGCTGTGTAACTTAGAGATAATTGCAGAGCGCCGAACCGTTGAACCACAAGAGGCCTAGAGGGGCAGACAAAGCAGAACAATGAGTCAGAAGTACAATGTTGGTGAAACCCCACCTGGCATAAACAAAAGTCATAGTTGCAGCAACAGCTTGCGGTGATAACGGTCATATGCTTTTCCGATAATGAAGGCGGTACCTTAATGTCACGTGATTGTAGGCGACGTTGATGTAAGTTCTGCTCTATGTTGTATAAAAGACTGCTTAAAACTTTGTATCGGCGGAGAGAAGCCTGGCTAGAACGATAGCAGGTTGTCTCCCCACCGGTGCGAATAAAGACCGCTTGAATCTTCGAATGCAGACCTGGTGTCAAGTGTTTATTTCAAATACTCCACTTCAATTGGCGTAGTTGGCAGGATCTCAAACGGACGGCAGACACTGGCAGACGGAAGCATGTCAACCGCGTGAGTACGTTTAAAATTACCGCGCATAGTTAGGACAAAGTAGAAGTCTGCTACGTGTCGGCTGCCCGAGAGATCCGAATCTACAGGTTTGAGCGAGACTCCACGCAGTCTACGGATAACAACTAATATCGTGTTATCTGGAGTGAATCGGTACCGTAACGTTGCGAAGGTCAGTATAGGTTGCAAGTATCCGTCTTACTCAGAAGGAGTCTGGGAAAAAGAGAGATACCTCTGACAACAAATTGATGGTATAGGGTGCAAGTAACAGTCTCACTCTACAGGAGTAAGTAAGAGACATACCGTTGACAACAAATAGCCATGGGAAGTGAAAAACTCGAGTGGGGACCGGAGGGGTCTTTGACGCGGTACCTAGCAGACAAAAATCAGAAACTTATCGAAAAAATGATTAAGCAAAATTGGAAACCCAACGACCCACCCGCTGATCAAAGAAAATGGTGGGAGTCGGAAAAGAAACAAAAAGAGGAAAAAGCCCTTGTTTTAGTTACTCGCGCGTATTATGAATTAAGTAGATGGACTAGAGTATGGACTGAGAAACGACGGAGCAATGATCAACAGACAGTAGGTGTGATTGCAACAGCACCCATTAAGGCACACAAAGAGGATGATGACGATATAAAGTGGGGAGACTTCGGTAGAGATTGGGCCAAAGAAGGGAAATGGGGAACACTGTGCAAAGCCGTTAACGGGGTCTGGGCAGACAAAAAAAAGGAATGCGGGTTGGTAAAAACAGACCCCATTGTGGTACCGGGACCCGTCCATAATGCACACCGACAATATACCTGGACAAGAGTCTCACAGCGATTTCACCATAGTGCCAACATATTTCACCAGGTAATCAGCCAAGCATTGGAGGACTTGGATCTGACCCGGTATAAAAGCACTCTGGTACAGGATGTAGACGACCTCTTGATCGCATCCGAAAGCCAGGAAGGACACATGGGAGCACTACTGTGCACCCTACAAACGTTGGAACAAGCTGGCTTCAAGATAAACCCCAAGAAAGCTCAGGTGGGACTCTCCCAGGTGCAATACTTCAAGGTTCCAAAACCTTACCCAGGGACCGAAAGATAGCCATAAGTGGCATGCCAAGACCACTTACAGTAAGGGGAGTACAAAATATAACAGGGTTGTTTAATTATTGCCGAAACTTTATACCCCATTTCACGGCTGTTGCGGAACCCATCCAGAAACTGGTGTTTGTTTCAGCTCCACCCACTTTTCTGTAAGAAGTCGCACAACACCAGGTTATAGTCCAAGGGGTAAAAATTCAGTTGGTTGCGCCTCCCGTTAGCGCCTTAAGAGGGCGCTAATGGGGCGCAAAGCCGCTAACGCCCGGGCGCAGCGATGTTTGCGCCGCTCGAGAACTTAACTTGAGATTGTGCGGCGGCGCTAAAACTTACCGCTGCGACCACCTGCGCGCGCAGATTGTGACGTCATTCCATGGTGCAACGCCCTTGTGGCGCCCCGGAGCGGAAATTGAGTGGCGCTCCCTGCCTTACCGCCTGGCGCTTCCAACGACCGGAAGACTGGAACGCTATCAATCGCTGTGGGGCTGGGGGGGGCGCTATTTAAAGGGGGCCTCTTCCTGTCTTTTATTGTTGGTGGCATTTTTGAACTACGCATTCTGAGAGAGAGAGGGAGAGACTTCTGGAGAGATTCAACGTTGTGTGAAGGAGTTTTGGGTACTGAGCAGCACTTTGCAGGTTCATTTTGATTTGCCATTCCTTGTATCGATTTAGCAGAGACTGTGGGAGCTGCACTCTGAGCTCTTTGCCTGGTACTCTCCATTGTTCTTTCCAGCACATTTGATGTACAGGTCTCTCCAGGCCGAGATTCAAGGCTGCAATGAACAGGATGTGGATGGAAAGCAAGATTAACCATCCCCTTTAAGAACTAGCCCGTGCCATTGTGTGTGTGTTCCATTGCTGACTGACATTACATGAGCTTCGCCAGCGCTCTGAGGTAGCGCCTCACTCCTCGGCCTTTGCGCCTTAAGACAGGTGTGCGGCGCCTGCTTTAGCGCTCCACTCACCTCCCGGGGCGGTAAAAGTGAAGTTTCCAGTCAGTGCCGATAATTAGCGCCAGGCGCTAATATTTGCGTCCAGACGATATTTGCGCCCCAAATGGGGCGCGACCTAATTTCTACCCCCAACAGTTTTATTTGAAATCACAAGCTTTCGGAGCTGCTGCTCCTTCATCAGGTGAAGAAGGAGCAGCGCTCCGAAAGCTTGTGATTTCAAATAAAACTGTTGGACTATAACCTGGTGTTGTGCGACTTCTCACTTTTGTCCACCCCAGTCCAACACTGGCATCTCCACATCATGGCCACTTTTCTGTACAGAGAGCTAAAAGCTGTTTAGCCTTTTGAAGACTTGTCTTGAACGATGGACAAGCGTGTGCTGTTTTAAGTTTAATTGTTTTACAAAACATAAGCTTCAGCCTTGAAGTTGCAGTTGCCAATGTGCCTGGAGGAAAATGAATTTGAAGGTTTACAAGGCATGGGTGATTGTTTCGATAGCAAAATACTGCAGATGCTGAAAATCCAAAATAACAACAGAAAACGCTGGAAAAACTCAGCAGGCCAGGCAGCATCCATGGAGAGAGAAAGAGTTAATGTTTCAGGTCGAAGACCTTTCGTCAGAACTGGAACAATGCAGGAAATGAAATAGATTTAAAGTTGGGAAAAGGGGGAGGGGATGAAAGAACAAAAGGAGAGATTAAGGGACATTGAGAGACATTAAGAGATGATCAAGGCAAGAGGAGGTGTTGATGTGACAGGTTGAGGCTAAATGAAGTGTGAAATGCACTGGCAGAATGAAGGACAGCTGCCAGCTTCTGGGAGGGAAAAAAAGGGGGGGGGCCAAACAAAAGGGTGGATGAAAAAATAAAATATAAATGTGATGGGGGCCGAGGTTATGATCTAAAATTGTTGAACTCGATGGGTGATTGTTTCTTTGTTAATGTGGCTGTGGCTTCTTCCTTTATTTTTCAAGTGATATTGGTTAGTTTAAGAAATTGATCGGTATTGAATTGGAGTTATGAGGTTAATTAACTTATTAAAACCAGACTTTTATTGTGGCCATGGTGAAATTCTGGTTGGTGTAAATTTGTGTAGAAGCTACTAGTTCCGGATAGGTGGCAAAAACACATCAACAATTTTTGGAAATTTTTGACTAATTGCAAGTATGGGGGACCAGAAAAAAAAAGGGAAATGCTATGGTGTGGAGTTGCTTCACAGAATGTTTAGGATTTCTCATTTTAAAGGTACAAGACTTTGCAAAAGTAAAGATTTACTTGAAAGCTGTGAAGTTGTGTGATCAAACCCGACAGTGATTGATGCCTGTGTTTGTCTTCTTTCTTTTGCATTTCAAAAGAAGTGAGAAGTCGCACAACACCAGGTTATAGTCCAACAGTTTTATTTGAAATCACAAGCTTTCGGAGTGGCTGCTCCTTCGTCGGGTGAAGTGAAGAAATACAAATGAGC
Source organism: Squalus acanthias (assembly GCA_030390025.1). Classification (NCBI taxonomy): domain Eukaryota; kingdom Metazoa; phylum Chordata; class Chondrichthyes; order Squaliformes; family Squalidae; genus Squalus; species Squalus acanthias. Next base: position 141,130,690 of record CM059433.1, on the reverse strand, counting down.
ACAGCATATATAGACAGAGATCAATGCCTGTGCAGAGAACAATGCCAGACGACTACATTTAATCTTTCTGACTGCCCTTTATCACACCTCGGCAGAGAGACAATCACGGCAATCAAATCCAACCAGGAAGACATTACATCAAAGACGATAGCAAAATACAACAAAGACAATGAGGTGGGGTCACGGGGGGTCTAATGTGGCAGATGCTGCAGTCTGTATGGAAAACCAAAAACTTTAAACTTTTTACTTTTTTTTACTGGAAATCACATCTGTGAACAAGCCACCGACGACTCGAGTCTGGATGACTCTACATCAGGTGGGCTTACATGTAGCGAGACATGAACCCAAGATCCCGGTTGAGGCCGTCCTCATGGGTGCGGAACTTGGCTATCAGTTTCTGCTCGATGATTTTGCATTGTCGTGTGTCTTGAAGGCCGCCTTGGAGAACGCTTACCCGAAGATCCGAGGCTGAATGTCCTTGACTGCTGAAGTGTTCCCCGACTGGGAGGGAACACGCCTGCCTGACGATTGTTGCGCGGTGTCCATTCATACGTTGTCTCAGTGTCTGCATGGTCTCGCCGATGTACCATGCTCTGGAGCATCCTTTCCTGCAGCGTATGAGGTAGACAACGTTGGCCGAGTCACATGAGTATGTACCATGTACCTGGTGGGTAGTGTCCTCACGTGTGATGATGGTATCTGTGTTGATGATCTGGCATGTCTTGCAGAGGTTGCCGTGGCCATGATTTCCAGTAAAAAAAAGTAAAAAGTTTAAAGTTTTTGGTTTTCCATACAGACTGCAGCCTCTGCCACATTAGACCCCCTGTGACCCCCACCTCATTGTCCCAGTTGTATTTTGCTATCGTCTTTGATGTAATGTCTTCCTGGTTGGACTTGATTGCCGTGATTGTCTCTCTGCCGAGGTGTGATAAAGGGCAGTCAGAAAGATTAACTGTAGTCGTCTGACATTGTTCTCTGCACAGGCATTGATCTCTGACTATATATGCTGTGCTCATTTGTATTTCTTCACTTCACCTGACGAAGGAGCAGCCGCTCCGAAAGCTCGTGATTTCAAATAAAACTGTTGGACTATAACCTGATGTTGTGCGACTTCTCACTTTTGTCCACCCCAGTCCAACACCGGCATCTCCGCATCATGGCAAAAGAAAGAAGTAACTATTTCCACAAGCAGCTGTGAACTCTGTTTTTAACTCCACAAGCAGATGTGGGTTTTGTAAACATTTTGGGCATTGTTAAATTTTTAAGTTTTAAATTTGAGTGGATTGACGAATTAACCCATTTGGCTCTTAGGAAAGCCGCAATGGATTGTCTGTTTTTCTTTTAAGCAGGGGGCCAGATGAGTGTTGATGGTGCGAGATTACCAGCTCCAGGATGGGGAAACTTCTGTACGCATTGAGCTCTCTGAGGCTCGTAGTGGATGGGATTGAACTATATCAGGAATCACGACAGCTCGGAAACAGCACCAATGGAACCATAACATCCCTGGATACAGGGTTTTCTGTTGTAAATGAGATGAATGTAACAATTAAAAATCAAACTATAACATGTCATAATTGGACGGTGAGGGTAACGGAGCAGAGGGTGTATGAGGGGCAAAAGATTTGTTTAAAATGCTCAAATGAGACCACTCCAAACGGGACGATCCTAGAACTCTGGTTTGCACCGGGTGAGACCACAAATAACCTGAGATTGAGGAAGGCAAGAGGAATTGTAGCTATCCCGTTAATTGATGGGACAAGTTACTGTTGGATAACTTTCTGGTCAAGTAATCACACAGGAGTATATATGTGTGTAAGCAGAAATTTCTCCCACGATGATCCTCAAATTACAAATCGTTATGATAATATTCAATGTTCTGATCAGTCCAAAGAAGCCCTTCAATTAAAGGCGAAAGAGAAACCAGTGCCACTCGATGAGGGGAGTGAAAAGTGCCCCACCCCATTCCCTGTTCCAATTAATGGATTGGTGTTGGTTCCGAGTGAGTTGTCAATGTTACATGATGTTGTATTAGATGCAAGGGAGGTTATTATCAGTGTCTGGTATCTAACAGTACTATGTATATTAAACCTAAAAGGATGGTAAAAATTGGGAACAGGACGATTCTGCCTTTAATGGATCAGAATCCGATGCATGTTAAGGCATCAACCGAGATAGATGATTTGGGGAAATACGTGTCCATTTTTGGATATGGGTCACCTTGGATAAATGAAAATCTCAGAGTTTGTGAAACGGATCGGAAAAGTGGGATATTTCAAAGTGTCCCACAGAATAATTAAAATTGCCCTTAATGTTAGCGGGATAGCTTTACCCAAGCGATGTGACAGACACACAATGGGATTATGGGAGAATTTGTTGAAGAAACAATTAATAGGACCCCAAGGGCGGTTAAATAGGAAAAGGAGGGGGGTCCTAGAAATGGCAGGAGCGGGGTATGCGGCAGGGGTGGCAACTGTTAATACATTTGACATAGACAGTATAGACCAAGAAGTTCAAAACCTAGCCCAACGCTTAAGGGCCCTTCTGCAAAAGGGAAACGATTTACCTTCCCGGTTGTCGGGAACAGGGGAAGAGGTCGCCAGACAAATGTTGCAAATCAAGGAAATCTTAGAGCCTCATGCCCAAACCATTAATAAGATAAGTGCGCGAGTAAATGATCTAACCCAAGAAACTCGTATGTGCAATGTACGGCACATGGTTACTAGGGAATATCCAACATAATATAAACCAGATGAAACCCCAAGGCCTTTTACTCTTATGTGAGAAATAAAAGAATGAACAGGGTGAGGGTAGGGCCGGTCAAGGACAGTAGTGGGAACTTGTGCATGGAGTCAGAAGAGATAGGAGAGGTGATGAATGAATACTTTTCGTCAGTGTTCACCGAGGAGAGGGGCCATGTTCTTGAGGATGAGAGTGTGATAAAGGTGGATAGGCTGGAGGTGGTAGATGGTCTGAGGGAAGATGTTTTAGCAATTTTGAAGAACCTGAGGGTTGATAAGTCCCCTGGGCCAGATGGGATATATCCTAGGATTCTTTGGGAGGCAAGGGAGGAGATTGCAGAGCCTCTGGCTTTGATCTTTGGGTCCTCACTGTCCACGGGAATGGTGCCAGAGGACTGGAGAATGGCGAATGTTGTTCCTCTCTTCAAGAAAGGAAATAGGAATGACCCTGGTAATTATAGGCCGGTTAGTCTTACTTCGGTGGTTGGTAAGATAATGGAAAAGGTCCTGAGGGATAGGATTTATGACCATTTGGAAAGGGGCAACTTAATCAGGGATAGTCAACACGGATTCGTGAAGGGTAAGTCTTGCCTAACAAATTTGATTGAATTCTTTGAGGAGGTAACTAAGTGTGTAGATGAAGGTAGAGCAGTTGATGTCGTATACATGGATTTTAGTAAGGCGTTTGATAAGGTTCCCCATGGTCGGCTCATGAAGAAAGTAAGGAGTTGTGGGATAGAGGGAAATTTGGCCGATTGGATAAGTAACTGGCTATCTCATAGAAATGAGAAGTCGCACAACACCAGGTTATAGTCCAACAGATTTATTTAATTTTACAAGCTTTCGGAGCTGTCGCTCCTTCGTCAGGTAAGTTAGCAATGAGAGAATCTCCCAGAATTCACAATTTAAACCCAGACAAAATCTATTCACATTATTCGCTACAACAAAGAGCACAGCCAAGACAATGAGATGTGTCCCAGGGGGTCCAACGTGTCAAACCACCTGCTGGCTGCATATCCTGTCAATTTGTGTTCTTGTGTTAGCCTTTTTAAAAAAAAAAACCAAAAAAAAAAAACCAAAAAAAACACCTGGGAAGACCGGCCATGATGTCAAGTCACGTTCTGTATCGTGACATGAACCCGATATCTCATAGAAGGCAGAGGGTGGTGGTGGATGGAACATTTTCGGACTGGAGACCAGTTACCAGCGGTGTGCCACAGGGGTCGGTGCTGGGTCCTCTGCTGTTTGTGATTTTTATCAATGACTTGGAGGAGGGGACTGAAGGGTGGATCAGTAAATTTGCTGATGACACCAAGATTGGTGGAGCAGTGGATGAGGTGGAGGGCTGTTGTAGGCTGCAAAGAGACATTGATAGGATGCAGAGCTGGGCCGAAAAATGGCAGATGGAATTTAACCCTGATAAGTGCGAGGTGATTCATTTTGGTAGGGCAAATTTGAATAAGGATTACAGGGTCAACGGCAGGGTTCTGAGGAACGTGGAGGAGCAGAGGGATCTGGGGGTTCATATCCACAGATCTCTGAAGGTTGCCACTCAAGTGGATAGAGCAGTAAAGAAGGCCTATGGTGTGTTAGCGTTTATTAACAGAGGGTTTGAGTTTAAGAACCGTGAGGTTATGCTGCAACTGTACAGGACCTTGGTGAGACCACATTTGGAATAGTGTGTGCAGTTCTGGTCACCTCACTATAGGAAGGACGTAGAAGCATTGGAAAGAGTGCAAAGGAGATTTACCAGGATGCTGCCTGGTTTGGGGGGGGGGGGGGGGGAGGTCTTATGAGGAAAGATTGAGGGAGTTGGGGCTTTTCTCTTTAGAGCGGAGGAGGATGAGAGGCGACTTAATAGAGGTTTATAAGATGATGAGGGGGATAGATAGAGTGGATGTTCAGAGACTATTTCCTCGGGTAGAGGCAGCTGTTACAAGGGGGCATAACTATAAGGTGCATGGGGGGAGATATAGAAGGGATGTCCGAGGTAGATTCTTTACTCAGAGAGTGGTTGGTGTGTGGAATGGATTGCCTGCTGTGATAGTGGAGTCGGACACTTTAGGAACTTTCAAGCGGTTATTGGATAAGCACATGGAGCACACCAGAGTGATAGGGAGTGTGATAGCTTGATCTTGGTCTCGGACAATGCTTGGCACAACATCGAGGGCCGAAGGGCCTGTACTGTGCTGTACTGTTCTATGTATCTATGTAAACAGGGTAAGATACCCGATTGGATAAGCAATGATCAGTTGTCCAAATGGACTCAGGACGGTATTACCCTCTGCGCTATTCGGAAGACAACACAAGTGTTCCTATCTCCAAGTAATTGCATTACTAAAGAACTGAAACTGATAGGTATGATTCTAGCTATTCCACAAATAGAGGTCTTGGATGCCGAGCCTCTGTGGGCAGTACAGAGCACAGGCGAAATACAAGGTCAATCACGGGTAAAATTCCATGATACGCCTCCTTATGCGGTAAAACAAAGTGACACATTCCAAGGGGTGCAAATCGAGGGTTGCACTCAATATTTGGATGTGGTAGTATGTGCACACCCCATGGAGGGAGGGCAATGCACGACATGCGGGTTCACTGAGACGGTTAATTGCACATTGGAGATTAGTCCCCTCAGTCATAGAAGAACTGAGGTGGCAGCCCGGGATAATGGGACGTACTGTATATCTACTAACGAAAATAAGTACGATCATGGTGGCACTGAATGTGCGATCCCACAATCTAACTTCTGTTTTACGCCTAAAACTGTGGTCAAGCTAGGCCATCGATACCTATTCCCACAAAGAGAGGAACACGGCAAGAACATCACCTTAAACAACCCGAGCTGGGATGATGAAATGAAACAATATGAGATACCGAGTTGGCAAGACATTCCACGTCTCGGAGAACACTTGACTCAATTGAAAAAGGACACTGAGAAGAGCATACGACATTATGAGATCTTGGAAGATTCCCTACAGCATTCGGAGGACATCAAAGAAACCCTGAAAGACACTCAATGGTGGGAACGTGTATGGGATTGGGGACTGAATGTTGATATACATCCATGGGTTCGTATAATCTCACATGTATTGGTAATTGTGCAACTCATATTGGTACTAGTGTTGCTCATAATGGCATGTGTGGTATGTAAAAGAGTACAGAGGAAGAGAAAGGCAAAAGCTTTAGTTAAGGAACAGGAAAAATTAATGCGCTCTGGAATGATCTGAGTTACTAAGAATAAGCATAGGGAGACAAATAGATTAATGGGCTCTTGTAGTGGTAGGCTTTTAATTAATGGCAGGGGAAGGATGAAATAACAGTAATGCTCACAATTTGGCACACCTGAAGCCCCACGCCTCCTATGACCAAATTGAGCTGATCACACAAGATGTAATGAGTAGGAAGTGTGCGGGTTGGGTGGTTTACTTGAACTTTTGTGCAAGTACCAAAAGGGGGGACTGAAGTGGGGCTTTCGAGCTCTACTATAATTAAAGGGTTAAGAAGGGGTCTTGGGAATCGAATGAGTTAATAGGCCTTTGCAGTAGTAAGCTTCTCTAAGTTGCTTAACTGGCAGTTGAGATAACGCTAAGAAATTTTGCAGTAGTGTTAGAATGATTAACTGCTGCAAGCTGTGTAACTTAGAGATAATTGCAGATCGCCGAACCGTTGAACCACAAGAGGCCTAGAGGGGCAGACAAAGCGGAACAATGAGTCAGAAGTACAATGTTGGTGAAACCCCACCTGGCACAAACAAAAGTCATAGTTGCAGCAACAGCTTGCGGTGATAACGGTCATATGCTTTTCCGATAATGAAGGCGGTACCTTAATGTCACGTGATTGTAGGCGACGTTGATGTAAGTTCTGCTCTATGTTGTATAAAAGACTGCTTAAAACTTTGTATCAGCGGAGAGAAGCCTGGCTAGACTGATAGCAGGTTGTCTCCCCACCGGTACGAATAAAGACCGCTTGAATCTTCGAACGCAGACCCGGTGTTGAGTGTTTATTTTCAAATACTCCACTTCAAGTCAAATAGCCTTAAAGCTGATGGTTGATTTTTACCTCCTAGTTGGTTAGTTAGACACAGGTTAATAATATAATCACAATTGATATTGTACTTTGTAATCCAGCAGCCTCAACTCCTGTTATCAAGAGTGCTGCTTTGATACAGTGTGGGAGTGCTGGACATTAAGTGCTTCAGCACTGAGCCAGGCAGTGAGCTGACGATAATGGAATCACTGCAACACACTGGGCGTCTTAGCAGGTGGTGCCCTGGTCAATGTTTCTTCTTTTACGATGCCACCCATGTATTGGCAGGATCTTGGTGCCAGCAAAATGGCTGCTGCAGGTGCCTGGGTAACGACAGTCCCCACGCTTCGAGCTAGTACATAGTACGGGAAGGGTTGAGAGAGTTGAAGTGTTCTAAGAATTTGAGAGAGAAGTTCCTGGTGTGAGGACAGGGCACTGATAGATATATTACAGGTCAGTGTTCAATTGAGGGGTGGAGGCCAGGCTCACGGACACCAGCTGCACACCAGAGTCTCAGCCAAGTGGTCAATCTGTATGGGTAAGCCTAAGCAAGGAGTGTCCACAGGCTGGGCATCATATCCACACAGCAGGATTGTGGTTATGAGGCTGAGTTCCCTCCAACCTTCATGCTTGGGGGCACTCTGGCCAATTGTAAGGCCCCTTTCATCGTCCCCGTCAAGATCAGCTGTCTACAGATCAGGGTTTAAACCTAGGACCTTCCTGCTCCATTAGTCCTCAGTGCTGCACTAGACAACGTGCTCACCTCCTGAGCCAGGACTCTGCATTCTCCCTTTAACTGATGACCTTCATCCTACCTTCAGTGCCAGAGACAAAGCATCTTACACCTGAGCCAGAAACACTGATAAAACATCAAGGCCCCACTTCTCCCAGGTGCGAATGAAAGCTTAAAGTTCAGTGAAATGCAGTTATTTATTTTTATTGAGTTTTAAGAAACAGGGGTACAAATCATCCTTGTTTTTTTTTCCCTTTTTTTGAAGCATCACAGTGATGTGACGTAAAGTGGATTTTCTCAAACCTAATACAACAGGAACAGAAATATTGGAAGCAGTTAACATCTTTTATCATCAACCATTAAGATATGCTTAAAATCCTCTAATGTTTATAAAATAATAATGGTTTAAAATAATCTAAAATGGAAAAAAATAAATAGGCAAAAAAATACAGGCTGGCTATTAGATTGTGTAATGGATTAACAGAAACTAATGCAGAAAGGACAAATGTAGTTCAATGTTGCCACTAGGATTCAGTATACTGGCAAAGAAATGTGCAATATTCCACTTGCTTTAATGCTGTGCGGTACACACCTTGTGTGATACTTAGCCCCTCGGATTCTTCACACTACCAGTGACAGGCACCACTACTTTGCCCAATGTTACACAATTCGAAATGCTCTCTCCAGATACAACCCAAGCTTGGAAACTGCTGCTTTACAGAGCCCAGCACTTCGATGCAAGCTCTCGTATGCCACACCATTATACTTCACCAAAATCCCAGTGACAACAGCCTGTTCCACATTGGTAATTTCAAAAATAGGAGGCCAAAAGCAGACAGAGACACACTCGAGCAAAAACATGACTGGAAGAGCGAATGACGAGAGTGCTTTTCAACATTTAGTATCAGCCCATTGCAAATATCCATATAATTACCAAAAGCTCTAAATAAACTAGCTCCACCACAGCTGTGTATAAAGTCAGAACAGCAGAAGGAACTTCAGCTCAACAAATGGGCTTCCTGCCTGCCACTCACTTCATCGATAGAACAAGGGCTCTTCAAGAAAATCTATTTGCTTCCCTTCACAGGCCAGGCAGTCGATTCGTTGTGGAGGGAACCTGGCAACAGCAACTCTCGAAAACATCCCATCTCTGTCACGAGATGGATATATTTATAAAATGTATTTATTAGCATTATAGACTTTGTCAATGAAGAAATGGGGTTTCGTTCACACGCACACACACCCAAATTAAAATAGATTCATAAAGAACAGGTTTTTTTTTCCAGATTCATGGGGCTCAAGAAACCAAAGGTTAAACCAGAGTAGCGATCAGAAGATGGACCATCAAGTAAAATTTCTGGAAATACGCACAGGAGGATCAGTTGGCATCTGAAAGAGTAAAGGCAGGTTAGCATCTGGGTTCCTCAGTTCTGAGGGAAGGGGGGTCTACCTGGATGCTGCCTCATGGATACTGACAGATCCTCCTGTGTATTACCAGAATTTCCAGTTCTTTTCTGGAAATCGGAGAGAGAAAACCAACGTTGGTAATCAGATGGCTAATACCACCCAACTTTGAGATTAGGGACCTTGCAGTCCATCCTTCTGATAGCCACTAATTTAAAAACCACGCAACTTTGGGGTAAAAAGAAAATTATTTCTACAACCGCACTAATTACTATACAGATCATCACAGGACTGCCAAACAAATGCCGTTGCATTTTACTGGGCTTGAAATGTCCAATAGGCCTCTTTTTCTAAAATGATATTTGAAACTAATTTTCTTTTGATGCATTGTAATCACTTGATTGTGTTTCATTTATTACAATACAGAATACAACCCTGATAATCTCCCTTGCTTTTTAGTGAAATTTTATTTTTCAAAGTGAGGGGCAGCAATTCTGGGAATGGTGGAACATTTATCCAGTAGTCCCAGGTCAAGTATAGCACGTGGGTTTGATACATCGCAAAACTCCCTCTACACTACCTCAACAATGTGCCTCAACACCAAGCTTCAGAAGGGAACTCTGTACTGTACCCAGGGTGATTTCCCCACCCGCCCACTATCCTTATGACTCAATCAAGACCGATTATTGCTTTGGTGCAAATTAGTGCCAAATTACAGCCAATTCTATGCAGCAGATGCACTAGGAATCAGGTTGAGCCTGGTCCCTAACTGATTGGGGAGTCCTCTCACACAGCTCTGAGAGAGACATTTAACCAATGAACACAAGACGCTCGAGGATGTTGAGGATAGCGTGATAACCTACTCTTCCCCTGGTTACAATGCATCACAGTATGCCTCATTGGGATGCAATTTGCCCATAGATTCCGTGTGAAGGAAGTACCTGTACTCCTCTCCATAGCAACAAGGGGGAAACTGGTAATTCAACACATGGTCCGTTACACCCAGACATACCGTAGTACACTTTTGTGCTCCAAAACATGCTACCCGTGGGGCCCCATTATTACAGCTGTAGAGTGAATTTAGGCAATAGCAAGTGCCCATCTGAACAGGAAGTTTAAAAAAATACACCTTTGGTAGAGGTAGGCTTATTCGAACTCGCTACTGATTGCTATGTCACAGTGCTTCTGAGCAATTGTCTTGATTTAAGTCACCAGCCTTGGAGACAGGTAACCTCCATCCAATCCCAATACAAGGGTCTTATCTTTCTATTAAGTGGCTAATGCTGCACTGCTAACCGCTACTGATAATTCACTGTGTTGAGGTAATTTATACTCTTCACTCCCCTCCCAAGTTGCCACTTTCTGTTGTAGGAGGGATGGATGAATGGTTAGTTTTACAACTTATTTGCTATAGGCAGCACCTCTTGTGATATTCTGGGCAATGTAAAGGAGGTGAGCGTTACACTTCCAACACTGTCCAGAACTGAAGGTTTCATGGGGGTCTAAGAACTCAAAATGTAGGTCTCCATCTTCATCATCTCCCAATAGGGCCTGGCAATGAAATAAGGGACAGCAGCAACTTATATGGCACCAGCTGCCACCCTAACCTCATACATAAAAATGGCGCAAGATACTACTTTAAAACCTTCCTACGGATTGTACGGAAGAGTCATATTTTCACATCGAAGGTCAACGTTAGGAAAAAGTAGACTGCCTGCTCACATCATGACCTCCACTCTTCAATTCCTGGGCTGTGCCACCAGAAAGGAGCAGAGAGTCCACAGCAAACCGCACATTCCAGAAATTAACATTCATGTTGAAAACCTCAGCAATTTGCAGCACCATGTTAAAGGGCCATTCATCTCATTGCTGTTTACTGAATCTTGTGTGTGCAAAACAGCGGCCATATTTACCGACGTAATAGTCAGGGCACTTCAAAGTAACTCATATGTGAAGCACTTTGAGTGGGCGGAGATATGGTAAGGTGCCATGTAATGAAGTCTTTACTGTTTAACAAATTATGCTTTGAATAATTTAATATCCCCAACTACCCTTATAGAAAGGGAAAAATACATATTTAAAAAAAAAACAGGGGTGGGGGGAATAATAAAGTATTAGGTTGCAGGAAAGCCCCAAACTCAGTGTCTGCTTAAACAGTTCAAGTGCGGTTGAAGAGCTGAATTTGATCAGTTGGCTCTTCAATGGCATCTTTTCTGCAAGAACCTGTTTCGAGTAGTTGGCTCATTGTTAAAATAGTGATTATAGAAGGCATCTGAGCTAAAGGTTCAGCAACAGCCCATGGTCCTGTTTCCCCATCATCAAGCAGCTGCAGAGGAAACCGAAACTTCCAGTCAAGTGGCTATTAGTCAACTCAAAGTTTGGGTTGAAACCCTGAGGAATGGATAAGGTGGTGGTCAATGGGCACGCAGAGGAGTTACATCGAGGGAAAGGGGTAGTACTGAGAGGGGTGCCCCAGTGATCAGTGTTGGAACCACTACTGTTTCTAATTTACATCAATGGCCTGGATTCAGAAACGCAAAGCAAAGTGGTTAAATTTGCAAATAATACCAAATTAGGAGGGGGCAGTGAAATCAGAAGAGGCATCTCAGAACACTTGAGAAAAAAATATGAAATTTAATGCAGACATCGCAAGGTCTTGCGCATAGGACAAAAAAATAGATGGCAAACATATCCATGAATGGTGTTGAAATAACTAAGGAAGAAACTGTGACACATCTAGGAGTCTCAGTCTCCAAACATGTCCAGCCAATGCAGAGCAATTAACAAAGCCAATACAATATTGAACTACACAGCCAAGACAGTAGAATATGCCACAGATCGTGATCAAATTGTATAGTGTTCTGGCCAGACAGCATCCCGAGTAATGCATTCGGTTCTGGTTGCCAAGAAACAAGGGAGAGATTCAAATGCTGGAGAGAAGAGCCACAAGTTTGTACCAAGGGTCTGAATTATGAGAGAACACTGGGGAGACTTGGGCTTTTCACCCTGGGAAGGTGTCTGAAGATGGAGAGGCATCCAAGAGTAAGATAAGGGAACACAGGTAGAAAACTAATTTTAGGAATGACACCAGGAAATTATTCAGTGATTAATGTGTAATAGACTTCCAGACAGAGTAGTGGAGGCAACATTTAAGAAACAATTGGATGCTGCAATAGGGAGATTTCTGGATGGATGAATTTACATAGGGCGAATGTAACTGTAACTAACTTGTGAAACTTCCCTGACTAGATCAGGAATTCAAATTTCATCCAGGAGACTGATCCAAAGCCATTCGACGCAAACTACCAACTGTGCTCCGCCCAAGACAAATAGATCGACCTGCGAGAGTCATGGGGCAAGATCGCACTCTTACTTAACTTGAATGTGATGCCCAAGTAATCCTTATAGTTTTACATCTGTACCTATTGGGCTACAACAGTGTGGGCTGCCCATATGTGGGCTGCCCATTTTGGATGCAAGTTCAAATGCCGTCTTTCAGAGTGAAATAGCCCAAGAAGAAACCATTGGTGAACTGGATTGGAAAGGACAGTACAGACTTGAGACATGACTGTCAAAATATTACCCTGTGACATTCTTGGCCGATGCAAGTGAACTATGACAGTAAGTAGAACTTTAACAAAGGCATTTAAAATCAGCAACAATGATGGCAGGTATCAACGAAAGACAGTAAAGCAGGTCTTAGTAGATGCCCAGTCTGAAGACCTGGACACCTTGAGGTCCTGAAAATAGCAGGGAGATGCTGTATGTACTACATGTCAATGCTGTACAATTGAAGCCTAACTGGGTAGGGTCTACATGATCTGACAGATAAAATGAAAGTATACACCACTGAGCCAATTGAGATTGTGGGACACACATATGCAGCTTTCATTATAACATACAAGACTATGAATGCAGAGGCTCTGCTGAATAACACTAACTTGCACTAACAGTATTTAAAAGCGAAAAAACGCATTGTCCCTCCCCAATGGCTGCATGAGAGTAGACACCTTGAGGGTCCATATTATCCAGCAACCATACTGAGATTTGAGATTTCTTTCATCAGATGTAGGACATATTGAACCATTGTGGTGAACTATGAATGGAGACCAAACTCTGCTCACTGATTGGACACAGCGTCAGGTGGTCTCTTTTGGGACTCTGCGCCACAGCACAGACCCTTAAATCCCAACCGAAAACAAGTCCTTCGTACAAGGTACTGCCATTTCAACTAGAATCATCTCCTGGTGCTGAAAGTCAGAAGAATGGCCTTTGTCGCTTAGTGGTTCTCTTCCTGGCGAGCACTTCCTGACCCTTTAGTAAGGGCAGCAGATGCACCAACGCAAGGTCAAATCCATTGGACTCTCCAATATCCTGGAAGCTTGGTGTGGACTCTATTTCCGTTGTGTACATTGTTCATTCTCTAGCGCTTATAGGGCATCCCACCAGAAGAGCAGTTTTATTCTTTGCTATGTCTGCCCTCAGAATATTGCCTCAAATGGCAGCAAGTTGAATTCATGTAACAAATTTGTTACAGCATTTTGTGGCTTTGAGCGCAAGTTGAGGCATTCCACAGTGTCAAGTTTTCTTAACACTACCACAGGCAAAAAACAGGGGAATTGGGTTTGAGCTCTGCTCTGCCAAATTTCCTAATTCAAGACCAGTTACGCTAGGACACTGCAATCTCTGGGCCAAGACATTCTCCCAAGTCCCTCATCAAGCAGCTACTTCTGACTGGTATATGAATGGATGATTCTGTTCACTATCATTTAAAGGCAGGGTAGAACTCTCAAAGTCCTGGCAAGGTGAGTAATGCAATATTTACCCAATAGATTGGGGGGGGGGGGGGGGGGGGCGGGTGACATCCATGTACAGAAAACATCCCACTGAGGATACCAAACAATACTGTAAGGCAGAAAATGTTCACCATCAAATGTTGCTACCACAGAGGACCCAACTATCACAAATCTCTGGATAATTCAATTGCTGACAAATTTCTGTTTTGTTGCTGCTGTGATTATGGAATTATGTTTGAGGTACCTTTGCGAGAAAACATCTCGATTAACTTATTTGTCAGAAAAGGTAAACCATTCTATAATCCTTTAAAATGGCATTGTTCTTGAATGTAAATGCAAGATGCAGAAAGTGTTCACATTATGGAGTGCTGCTGAAAAATTCACTGAAAGGAAAAGCAGCTAAGCAAAATGCTGCTCAGCAAAATTTCTGGCCGCCTCATACCAAGCAATGCTAAATATCCTTTGCATGATTTCCCAATTTAGAGTATGGATCCAATTCAGGGACCTAAGCTATTTCCTTGCAAAAAGGTATAAACAGGTTATCAAAATACTGGCAACTATCTTCTCGTGTGACTGGGTGGTAGGGACGGGTAATGTCTGTAAAGGGCACTAGATCCACCAAAGAAATTATTAAATTCTACACCTGGTTTACCCACTGGCTCGTAATACCAATATGGCACTGAACCACAAAGCCCCAAGTTAAATAACTGGTCTAGGTGATCTCAGCCTGGGATGTGGTGTCTGTGTAGCTCTGGAGGCAGGGAGGGTTAAATCAGGCATGGTTCCAACTCCTAATCGGTATCTTGCTGGAATGTGGGCATGATTAGGCTTAGATGTGACTGTCCATAGTTGAATAACCTAACCCACAGTCTATATTCCTGTGCAAAGAAAAAGAAAACGAAAACAAAATATGGAAAAAAAAGCTGCATCGAACCTGCCTCAGGTATCAGATCTGAACACCTGGCCTTTTAATGTGTAGGGGTTTGCTCTTCACTGGATCTTAACTCTTACCCCAAGGGACACTTCACCAAGGGAGATTCTGAAGCTGCATCTATCAGCCAAACCTAAAAAGGAATCCCCTCATATACCTGATAAGAACAAAAGACTGTGGGAAGTTGTCAAGAGCCTGGATTCTGAACAATCTTAGTGCCCAGGCACCACCTACTACTTTTTCCAATGAGCTGCCTCAGTCAACATCAACAGACTGGAAGATTAAATTATGACTGAAGGGCAAACCCTATTTCTGCTGAGTTCGCTGATGCCACCTGGGGAAACAGGAGATGTGCTACAATTCATCTCTGTGCCCTCAGGCAAGAACAAAACAAACCTAGGTTCCCACTGCTGCTGTCTATTATCTTTACTGCGTATGAATGTCGAGTGAGTTAAATAATCACCCAAGGTCAGTGTATATACATCACTAGGGTCACCGCCTCCTGCTTAAGCAAATTTTTGAAGCTGGGACATAATCAGTCTCCTGCTAGAACAGTCTGATCAACAGCCAACCTGCACCTTCTGCTAACAGCAAACTGAATGCATTGACACGGGCTGTGCCGTCCACAATCCCTACTCCACAGCTGGCACAGCATAGCTCAAGTGGGACTGTTGACAGAACACCAAAGCTGCACCATAGTTTATAGGAAAAGGTGATCTGATTTGTTCTGGTGGATCTGCTCATACACCTGCTCTTCTCACTGGGCTTGGATCAAAAATTCTGCTCACAACGTGCTTCTCAGGAACTGGGCAATGTGAATACTGCAACAAAATGCACAGGAATCCACACAAATGAATTTTTTTTTTTTGATGAGCTAGTTTAAGGACTGCAAAAGCCATCACAAAATATGCTCAAATGCATTTCCCCTCCTTTCTGAACTCCTTTCTTCAGCATTGGATTTCACCCAAGGGGCCTATTCCCCATGCGCTACACGGAGATGTAAAGGCAGGTTACAGAGGCATGTAAACTTGTCAGACAAGATTTTGGAACACTGCTTTAACTGCATGCATTTAAAATAGAAGCTGGGAATTTATGTATTAAATGTATCTGGAGTAATCCTGACCAGAGTTGGAAAAAACAGAACATATTTCCAATCTATGACTGGTACATTATCAGGTAATAGCGCTCTCATTCTATTTCCTAGTGCACAGCATCTAAACCCATGAAGAAATACTGATAATTTACACAGCACACTGTGTTTAGAGGAAGGAAGGTCTGAAGGAACACACACTGTCCAAAGTATTCCCCAATGTTTATATTGAACACAGTGAGCAATTTGATGCTCTTTTATCAATTTCTTACCTCTAACGGACACAGCTGGCTGGCTCTGCTCACTGCTTGGCACAGACAGCCAGAGCCTCGTGTGTGTCAGGAGCAGCTCTGCTGAATATTGTAACAGTCTTGAGTGCCACCCATTCCTGGGTAAGAATGGTACCCACCTGGGGATATACAACCTGGGGGGAGGTGGGGTCCACTTGTGACAAAAAGTTGATTTTTTAAACAAAGTATAAGCTGGGGTCGGGGGTAGGGGTAGTAATTTGGACACAAGGTTCGCCCCTACCCTTCTCTTCTATATTAAGCCATAGTGATCTCACGACGCTGGTGTAATATACATTGATGAAGTCGTAGTCATTTTATGTTGCTCTGGTGTACATAAACCATCAGAACCTACCAGCAGTCAACCCAATCATTATGTTCATTAAGGGGTATTCCCAAACTTGGAAAATTTTTTAAAGTGTCTATTTACCATCCCACTCAATACTATATGGTCAATGGGGCATGTTAAATAATTTGAAATATCAAACAGTACAGAGTATTAACACCCACCTACATTCCATACTTCACATTGATAGCAAATAACTAGCAAAGAGAACCTTTCTGTACACTTCCTAGCCATTAGATCGAGGGCAATAAGTACCGAGCAAAAGGAAGAGTCATGAATCAGAGTTCCCTGAGCTGAGTTCAGAGAGCACAGAATGAATGAACGCAGGAACAAATCCTGCAAATATATTGACTGATCCATGTGAAAATTCAATTCTTTGTATTGAAATTAGAGAGCCAGCGCTATAACAAACTCGGTGCAGAACTAAGGCTCAGCGCAGATCACTGGAGCTGCCCCAGTTATAGAGACCCAACACGTGGAAACGTTCATACTGACTGCAATTTAATGGCACCTCCAGAGCTATGGTGCATGTGTTCAGCATGGTATGAATCAGTGCCAGTGAAACCATCCCAAAGTGGGCCTGGTTGACACTGGCACAAATTAAACAGCTGTAAGTTAGGTGTGTTGCACTGCACACTGAAAGCTGCACTGCTGCCAGTTCCAAAGTAGAGCCAGCCTCTAATGCGGTAATAATTGGGCAAAGTCAGATTACATTCGGTGGTTGCCTTCTACAGTATCATAGCAACGCAGCTATCTCTCCCCACTGTCTCTTCGCCCAACATTGAGCTTAACAGATTAAATATAAACTACAATTTTTATTAATCGGATCCAACTTGCACCCCATCTCTGCAAAGCGATCTTTTGTTTTCCTTTACCTCTCCTTCCCCAGTGCAAAAAGCAAATTTCCAAATAAAACAAACCCAAATTTGGAGGAGAATTTAATCTTAGTTCTAATAGCAGTCGTACATAAAAAATAAATCGTGGACTCTAAAAGAATGTACAATAAATTGGCGAAGTACAAATTTGTGATCGATCAGCTAGCTATTTGATCGATCAAGTCGCTATTCAATTTCAGATTGCAGTGCCGTTTCCCCCCTCCCTCCCAGACCTAACCCATACAGGTCAAGTACTAGTTACATCACTAAATAAAGGCAGTAAACCACATTGCTGCACCTTTTCTCTTGACCCCTTAGACCTGCACCCTTCCTTAAATGTCACTTTTCAAGAAGAGGAGCAAATTCTACACTGGAGAATGGTTCACCAGTAGTGGTAGCACCTATGCCCCTCCCACTCCAGCAGCAGTACAATACCTGGCAATTAGGCAATTGCCAGTGAATGTTAGTATTTTGAGGCGTAGATGAAATTAAGTTGGTAACATATGCAAAAAAGGATCTAAACAGATTGACCAATATGTGGTGAGAAATCTTGGGAGATATTACTGTAAATAGTTGGAGCTTAAAAATGGGCAAAACAGAAAAGGGCAAATATAGTGAAGAAATATAGTATATTGCACAAGTCAAGGTGCGGTAAGGTTTCTCCTCATTAAACATTTACATTCTCTCCCCATTTCCTTGCTTTAAGCCTCCCCATACT
This sequence comes from Squalus acanthias, assembly GCA_030390025.1. NCBI lineage: Eukaryota > Metazoa > Chordata > Chondrichthyes > Squaliformes > Squalidae > Squalus > Squalus acanthias. Next base: position 141,112,746 of record CM059433.1, on the reverse strand, counting down.
CAGCAGCAGGAAGGAAGGCAGGCGTACAGCTTGCTCCCAAGCCTCTGCCAATGCTGCTCTGTAATCACCCACCTGTAGGTGCTCAAAAAGTGCTACAGGTTCACAGTGATTTTTCCCAGCACATACCCCTCCCCATGGGAGAAACACCTGGTGCTGACCCCCAACTGAAGTGAAGAACTTGCCAAATGGGAATCAATGATGTAAAGCCCTGTCACAGCTAGTTAGTACACTGGGCATGCCACGTCACTTGGCACTGATTCTGTCTGCAACTCAAACAGGTGAAGTTACAAATCTGAGTGAAAGAACTTGTACTACTGTATAGTTAGTGGCACCACACACTGTGTTACAGTCCGTGTCAGTTTGGGTTTAAAATCATTCCTAAACAAATCAATGTGGCATCCCCACCGCAGTGAACTAAAAAAAGTCACTGCTGTGATCATTTCAAGAACACGGAAATGAATTTATCATAAAACAAATGGAAGACCATGATGAGGGAATGAATGCAGGAAAATAAGATTTAAATGATTCAGCTAACAATTAGGATCTTAAAAAAACCCTGAAATTTTGTACATGAACTCCTAGTTCTTCCCCTCCCCAAAAGACCACAATGAAAAAAGTTCCAGGGTAGCATGACCCAAGGTGAAGTCCATGAACTGAGCTGTAGTTATTTCCACTAATTCAGGCTACCAGATTGAAAACAAGGAAATCAATCCTCTAGTTTACTGCATGTTTGTTCCACACTAAAGCATTCCTCACCCTAGCAAGCCTTCTAAATGTGTTAGACGTCAAACAAGCACTTAAAATTCCATGGTGTAGAACAAGGTGGTAGGCTGCCAGAGCAAAAAACATAAAGGCAGAAAAGAATCCGAGTTCGATGGAGTCTCAATGTAACACGGTTCCTCATGACCAATGGGTAAAATTCAAATTGGCGTCCCACTGGGGTCTAACGAGATTGCTTCTCTTGGATTTGTAACTATGAAGCAAGGCGGTAAGATGCTGGCACCGGTTAGAGGACCGGGAATGAGTTCTTCGTCACGAGCATGTCTTGTCCAGTGATCAACCGCAGTTGGTTGGTGCCAAAACCCAAGCCATTTGTTCCGTGACTAATTTCAGTTCGAAGCTGTCCGTTGCAAAGTCACCGTCAACTATCCATGCTGCTGCAAGCTTCTGAGGAGAAAGAACACCACAAAATTAATATGGCAAAACAATTCTGAAATAAAACCATTTGTGGTCTGCACATCTGTGATTTAAATTAACTGCGTTAGAGGGAAACTCAGTTGTTTGAACTGTTCAAATGAGCAATGTTGCTGGCTCCAGATATGCCACAGTGGGTCCCCAGAGACTGTCCATCAGAAAGAGATCTGAACTTAGCTTTCCTTTAAAATATTGTAGTCATATTTAGTACCTGGTAGTGTTGATTAATACAAACTACAAAGCCCACTTTACCAAGTTGGATACGTCAACAGAAAATGCTGGAAATACTCAGCAGCAATGTTCACTTTATTTTTTTTCCGTTGCGCAACCCCTTTAAGGGGCTGCGTGGGCCATTCAAAATACCGCGCATGCGCTGTTTTTCCTATTTAAAAACTGGTGAGCCGGCTGCGCGGGAGCTGCAGAGCACTGTGCGGCCACGCAACTTAAAAGGAACATTGCTCAGCAGGTCAGACAGCAGCTGTGGAGAGAGAAAGAGTTAAAGTTTCAGGTCGATGACCTTTCGTCAGAACTGGAAAAAGTAGAGTTCTTTCCTCCCTTCCCCCATTTACCCGCCTTTGTACTTGCTTAAAACCTGTTCCATCTCTAACCTTTTCCAGTTCTGACGAAGGGTCATCGACCTGAAATGTTAACTCTGTTTCTCTCTCCACAGATGCTGCCTGACCTGCTGAGTATTTTCAGCATTTTCTGTTTTTATTTCAGATTTCCAGCATCCACAGTATTTTGCTTTTGGATACGTCAACACATGGACTTGGAATTATAGAAATGACAGGACAGGAGGCAGCCATTCAATCCTATTGCAACTGTGCTGATGTCAGCTCCTCAACAAGAGCTATCCACTCTAAATCCATATGGGTAATGTTGGCAAAGAGCTATTTAATCCATATCCTCCATGACATTTACACACGACACTGAAAAAATAACGAGCACACTGAAATCTAAGGAACAAGGTATAAACATTTTGGTTATGTAGGCTCTCAACTTAGCAGGTATTTGTACTGTATTTGATTTAGAAATCAAACCATCCCTTGTATTTATATAGCACTTTTAATGTAGAAAAGACACACCAAAACCAGTGTAAACAATTTCTGCAAAGAATGTGACTGTAGTCTTCAAGAACATTGTGTAAATTCCTAACTCGAGTCCTAAAATTCTGCAATTTTATTTTTCTCCCCATTCCATTGTCAATTGCTCCCCGTAATTTGCTCCAGAACAAACATCCTATTAACAATGTGTTCACATAATTTAGTATGGTTTTACCTTGCAAACCAATATTCAGCTACTGTAAACCTTACTGTGCCCAATTCTCAAGTTTGTAACACAAGAACATAAGAAATAGGAGCAGGAGTCGGCCATACAGCCCCTCGAGCCTGCTCCGCCATTCAATAAGATCATGGCTGATCATCGATCTCAACTCCACTTTCCCACCCAATCTCCATTTACCGTCAAGCCCTCTAAGAATTTTATAGGGTTCAATGAGATCATCTCATTCTTCAAAACTCCAGAGAATATAGGCCCATTCTACTCAATCTCTCTTCATAGGACAACCCTCTCACCCCAGGAATCAATTTAGCGAACCTTTGTTGCACCCCCTCTAAGGCAAGTATATCCTTCCTTAGGTAAGGAGACCAAAATTGTACACAGTATTCCAGGTGTGGTCGAATAAAAAGCCCTATATAATTGCAGCAAGACTTCCTTACACTTATACTTCAACCCCCTTGCAATAAAGGCTAACGTACCATTTGCCTTCCTAATTGCTTGCTGTACCGTGTGTTAACTTTGTGATTCATGTACAAGGACACCCAAATCCCTCTGAATACCAATATTAACTAGTTTCTCACCTTTTAAAAAATATTCTTTTTCTATTCTTCCTACCAAAGTGAATAACCCCACATTATACTTCATCTGCCACCTTCTTGCCCAATCACTTAACCTGTCTATATCCCTTTGCAGCCTCTTTGCGTCCTCCTCATAGCTTACTTTCCCACCTAGCTTTGCAACAGATTGTCAACTGCAGTAAATAATGAAACTCATCACCTTCAGACTCCTGGGTGTCTAAGAAAGGCGCTGGTCCCCATATCCTGACTGTGCCATCATCTGAAGCGCTAGCCATCATGGACGGGACCTGCGGGTTCCAGCTCACGCAGTTTACAGTACGAGTGTGTCCTGTCAGCTCGGCTATTGGTAGTTCACTCCGTTTGTGCCAAATATAAACCTTGTGATCTGCAAAAGATTTTTTTGTTAAAATACAAATTACAGCATCCTGTTTTAGCCCCTCGCATGCCGATCCAACCCATAATTCACAAACTGGTTAGTAACAAGCAAATACATTTAGACGGTAAAAGTTAATGGTTTTGTAAATTACTGCTTTGTTAGCACTTTCTCATAACACCTCCCCCCACCCTCCTGGCCGAGGGGTCAGGCAGGCAGTCTGCTCTCGGTTCTCAGCCACTCCCTACTCTGTAACCATCTGTAAGGGACCTTCTAAGCAGGCAGATACACAGCAGTATTGGATGCAGCCTGGCACAAATGCAAACCAGGGCAACTTGCCCAGTGATTTTTCTCTCACACAGTGGCTTCCCCTCGTCACCTCCTAACCAGTGCGGCAGATACCAGCAAATGCGGAGAATCAGGAGAGGGATGGGATTTGATAGGGGAGGAGAGATCTCATCTCACCATTCTGTGATGGAGTAACAACTCCCTACCTCAGCTACCAGCATCCATCATTTGTCACAGTTCCAAATCTGAACTGTGCCATTGGGTGGAAGGCAAGCAGCAAGTCAGCAGCGCACCTACTGAGGACAGATGGTTATCCATATGGGGAGGGGTAAGCCACCCACCACCTCAGTGCGGAAAAGAGCTGGGAGAAGACTCCATGCCTGTCCCCCTCTGCCCCAGGATGTGGGGAGACCAAGGGGAACTGATGACATTTATAATCTCATAATAAGTTGTGTTCCTAACTCTCAAAGTTAGTAAAATTCTGTGATAAATAGAAAAGGTAGACTTCAAAATTGTGTAGTCACTGCTGAAAAACAAACTATATGAGGTAGATCCACAAAGTGAAGCATTCTCCCAGTTTCTCCGTCTCCGCCGCATCTGCTCTGATGATGCCACCTTCCATACCAGTGCTTCCGACATGTCTTCCTTTTTCCTCAACCGAGGATTCCCTTCTACTGTGGTTGACACGGCCCTCGACTGTGTCCGTTCTATTTCCCGCACTTCTGCCCTCACCCCTGCCCCTCCCTCCCAGAACCATGATAGAGTTTCCCTTATCCTGACCTTTCACCCCACCAGCCTCCACATTCAACGGATCATCCTCCGCCATTTCTGCCACCTCCAGCGTGATCCCACCACCAAACGCATCTTCCCCTTACCTTCCCTTTCAGCATTCCGTAGGGACCGCTCCCTCCGCGACACCCTAGTCCACTCCTCTACCACCCCCAGCACCCCTTCCCCTGGCACCTTCCCGTGCACGCGCAGGAGATGCAACACATGCCCTTATACCTCCCCCCTTCCCACTGTCCAGGGCCCCAAACACCCCTTCCAGGTGAAACAGCGATTTACTTGTACTTCCTGCAATTTAGTATACTGTATTCACTGCTCACGATGTGGTCTCCTCTACATTGGGGAGACCAAACGCAGATTGGGTGACCGCTTTGCGGAACACCTCCGTTCAGTCCGTAAGGGGGACCCCGAGCTCCCGGTGGCCTGTCACTTTAATTCTCCGCTCCACTCCCACTCTGACCTCACCGTCCTCGGCCTCTTGCATTGTTCCACGGAAGCTCAGCGTAAGCTCGAGGAACAGCACCTCATCTTTCGATTAGGCACTCTACAGCCCTCTGGACTCAGAGTTCAACAATTTCAGATCATAACCTCGGCCCCTATCACATATATATATTTTTTATCCACACTTTTTGTTTGGCCTTTTTTTCTTCCCTCCCAGAAGCTGGTAGCTGTCCTTCATTCTGCCAGCGCAATTCACACTTCATCTAGAGCCATCCTTTGTTCCTTAACCTGTCCCATTACCACCTCCTCTTGCCTTGAATATCTCAATGTCTCTTAATCTCTCCTGCTTTCTATCCTATCACTGACCTTCCCTTTTGTTCTTCCAGCCCCTCCCCCTTTTCCCAGCCCCTAAACTTGCTTTAAAATCTATTCCATTTCCTGCTTTTTTCCAGTTCTGACGAAAGGTCTTCGACCTGAAACATTAACTCTGTTTCTCTCTCCACGGATGCTGCCTGGCCTGCTGAGTTTTTCCAGCGTTTTCTGTTGTTATTCAGGAAATATTAGTGTTGGCACATGCCTCAATATCTATTGCAATTTTCCCTGGCCCAATTAAATGGTGGGTTTCTGTCAATAAAATGCCAAGGACCTAGACATTTAATGATCTGTTTTCCCCTAACATCCACATTAAGACCTACCATGGGCAGGCAAACAGAACTAAGTGGATAACTCTTGCAGAGAGCTGGCACAGGTACAATGGTCTCCAACTGTGCTGTAAAAGTCTATGACTATGTGCACCCCAGCTTCTTACCTTCACTGCCACTGGCTATAAAGTCTTCATTGTTGCCTCCAAAACATGAATGAATTGTGTAAAATCCTTGTGTGACACCTTGATATTTTCTCACTAAAACACGGTCCTGCAAGTCCCATAGATGAACTCCCTGGCAACAGAGAGAAGACAGTCACACAGAAGTTTAAGATTTACTTTCTACAGCATTTTATTCTATATAAAGTAGCCTTTGAAATAAAAACGTGCAATTAATATTCAAATGTTCTGGACAGTAGGAAGGGCGATACCCAGATGGCCGAACATTAATAATTTGATTAGAGAGAGAGAGCATCTATAAAGGTTAATATTTCTGGTCTGGCTCAACAGCTGAAACATTAACCTGCCTTTTGTCTTTTCAGATGTAGACAGACCTTCTGTATATTTCCAGTATCTTCAATTTTCTATTTTGAATTTATAGCATTTGTAGAGCTACACAGGTAAACACTCGACATTGGGCTTTAAAGGTTTGGCCTGTACCATTGCTGCCCTTAGTGCACGGTTTGAGTGCTTGCCAGTGGCTGACAATTATCACATTGATGGGCTAAACTATTTAACCAAACTGGTTCACTGTGGTTAAGTGAGTTTAGTGCATTCAGCTATGAGGCACCCAAGTGTTTCTTCTCAACTCTGATGCATTATTGTTTCGTTTGTATTGCTGGTCTTTTAAAGGCAGCAATACTCATAACAATACACCTCCCTCTTCTCCTTCAAGATCTTTTTTAAAGCACCACTTCTTTGACCAAGTGTTTGGTTACCCTCGTAATATCTCATGTCCATGTTTTGCCGTACACCTCTGAAGCACTGCGGCACGTTATACTACATTGAGAGGTAGTATATAAATGCAAGTCGTTGTTTGCCCATCATGTCCACATCAGTGTTTTTCTCCACATGAGCCACCTTGTCTAATCTTACTCACCCATACCCTTTAACAGCAATAGACATGGAGCAAAAAAATGAGATATTACGAGGGTAACCAAAAGCTTGGTCAAAGAAGTGGGGTTTTAAAAAGATTTTAAAGGAGAAGAGGGAGGTGGAGTGGTTTAAGAAATTATTTCTAGATCATGGGGCGTAGATGACTGAAGGCATGGCTACCAGTGGTGAGGCAAAGGAAAAGGGACACACAAGAGGCACATAACTGGAACATTCTATGATTCCAGGTTAATGCTGGGGAACTGCACACTTTCCATGTTAGCACCGCCAAGTCAGATATAGCAGCCAGATGCAGCATAAAGCTACTCTACCCTGAAAATTCAGCTCAGCTCCAGAGCAGTGCATTTTATTGTGCCAGATTACCAGCTAGTGCAGTTCAGTGCTGCGAGCCCACGTGTGGATTTATACTCAAGCTCCCCAAGCATTGGCAATTCAGTACTGCATTAGGAAACGATACAATAGTACCTCATTATAACAAACATTCATTTTACATGAAGGGGTAGAAAATGTTTCTCAGTTATGTTATAAGGCCCCACATGAATCCAAGTCTTTTGTTTCTTCAATGACCATGAAAGTTTTGCCAGGATTGAAGTATGTTACATTTTGAAGGGTTTAATAATCACAGTACAAATTGCTAAAATTTTGGTGCAAAGTAAACGTGGATTATTTAGGTCCCTGAACTGGGAAACCTGAGCTGCTAAAACATAATCATAAAAATACTTTAGTAAAAAAAAATGCAACAGGTGATTAAAGCAGCTCATTGCAAGTAGCCTGGTTTCAATCCTAACTCTGGCAAATTGCCTTATTCACTACAAACCAGATGTTTTCTGTTGGCAAATTCCATAAGCCAATCATTTCCTGAATTGGCATCATTCCAGTGTAGTCCAAAGTCTAAAATCTGTAGCAGAATTCTCAATTGCTGGAAATTTGTTGTAAGTTATGTCCACTGAGCAGTAAGATGTAGCTGGTTATACAAACCGAGTCTCTGCACAGCATCTTCTTCGATCGTAGGCTTCCACTATACTTCAGCCCGTTTCACTCAAACGGATTTTCTTTCTTGCGGATTCACCATGTCCTGGAGTTGGTAACATTTAACCAGATGGCACACTGGCTTTCTGGATGCTGTAATGTTTGATATGAGTCACTGAGGACCTCCCTTCTCTATCTTTTGGATCAATGCTGCATATTTATCACGTTCTTGTACATAAGTGGACACCACTGCCAGGCTTTTCTCTTTACATTGACTGCAGAGATGGAGAAATCAGCACACTGCAACAGGACCCTCAATACTCAGGTTATGAAGAGATTCATCATATCATCACTATAACAGACTGAGCTCCTGAACTCCAAAGAAAACGACAGCGACATGAACTTTTACATCACTAACTGGAGACACCTTTCCGTGCCTGGAAGGAGAAATCAAGGTGCGGGGAGACAGCAGAGGTGGTGGTCGAGGTCAAGAGATCCACTTTAACTGTGTGAAGTGAGTCACAACTGAGGTCACTTGGGAGAATCTGCTTTGCCACTCCCAGCAAGTAGATTCATCATTGTTCCGATCCTCTCCATTGGGTGGTCTACACACGGAGGTCACAGTGTAGAGTCAAACAGGCAGAGCCATTATCCAAGGTCAAAAGCTCTCCATTCTGTGCTAAGGATTAACAGCAGATGTAGGACTCCCTCCCCCCACCCACATTCCCAATCCTATAATAGCCTGTAACTTTCAACTTCACAACTGACCCAGAGCAGAGGGGGTCAAGTCTACTTTCAGTAAGGCAAAGTCCATCAAACTTTGTGCTAATCAGAAATCAGAGTTCTTCAACTTTAGGCAGTGAGCTTCTTCTATCAGTTTAAAAAAAAAATTCAGATTGCTGATGAAATCTATAGTGTTCTTTCCACCATGCTGCATGTAACCATTAAAAGTGTCTTAAAGGTAGTTGGACCAGGACCCCAAGTCACCATCACCACTTAGTGTCAAAAGCAGTACAAGCTTAAATCAGTTCTGGCTGTTTTGTGTAGACTTTCTACTCACTCTGGAGCGAATCGACTTCTCCTGCCTTTTCTCTTCATCTTCCACTGTCTTCAGTTATATTTTCACCATGCAGAGGGAAACATATGAGTCTTGTTAAAAATTCAATTCCAAATAGCTGGCTGCTTCTTCAGGTATCCCAGAGAGATCAATGAGCTTGCAGGTAGATATAGCGGATAGATCTTGCAGTAGAGGTTGGAGGAAAAGCACATAAAAAGACAAAAAAAAACACAAAGCTGCCATCAAGTGATAAATGCACCCCTCCCCATTAATCTGATCAGCTTCGTCAGAAGCAAAAAAGAGAGCTGGTTTCAGTGCAGTGAATGCAGTGATAATACTGTGGGAAAGCGTCAAGAACCAAGACTAATGCTTCCTGCACAGTTTGTGGTGTTTAATACCAACATTCAATTTGTCATCTTAATAAATGGCCGACATTACAATTGTTTAAGGCCTACAAGTACCAGTGGATAAATCCCATCTGTTCAAATGGAAAGCTATACAGTACACATCCACAGTATTGTGGATTTTCAATAGCACATTCTTATATCTGGTAAGCATGCTTTATGCATGTGTGGCTGCTTGTTTTTGGGAGGGCGGGGGGGGGGGGGGGGGGGGGGGAGAACAAGAAAGAGTACGAGTGGCTTGGCTGTAATAATCCCACCTCCCAGCCATATCAGATCACACAGGAAGAATGTCCACATGGGCAAGGGACCAGGGGAAAGCACCCATGAAACCACCCCTTAAGCACCAGTCAGCAACTTGAAGGTAGGAAACTAGAGGGAAGAAATATGTACTGTGTACACAAGTGGATCTGGTAGGATGTGGGTTTGTGCTCACAATCCTTCAGTCACAGTTATCCAATTTAATCCTGGGATGAGAGGGCTGTCCTATGATGAGAGATTGTGTAGAATGGGCCTATACTCTCTGGAGTTTAGAAGAATGAAAGGTGATCTCATCGAAACATACAAGATTCTGAAGGGGATTGACAGGGTAGATGCTGAGAGGTTGTTTCCTGGCTGGAGTGTCTAGAACTAGGGGGCATAGTCTCAGGATAAGGGGTCGGCCATTTAAGACTGAGATGTGGAGGAATTTCTTCACTCTGGGGCAGAGAATTCCAAAGATTCACAATCCTCTGAGGGTTGTGAATGCTGAGTCTTTGAGTATATTCAAGGCTGAGATCGATAGATTTTTGGACTCATGGGGAATCAAGGGATATGGAGATCGGGCGGGAAAGTGGAGTTGAGGTCGATGATCAGCCATGATCTTATTGAATGGCGGAGCAGGCGCGAGGGGCCGTATGGCCTACTCCTGCTCTTACTACTTATGTTCTTAAGCTGCACTGCTATAAATAAATACTTGCATTTATATAGCAGCTTATAACAATTCTAAAACAGCTCAAAGTGCTTCATACAGTGAAGTGCAGTAACTTATAGAGACAAACTCCCCTGGCAATGAAGGTGCTGAGTGAAGACCGTGAGAGGGGGAAGAAAAGGTCAGTCACCCCAGGTTGGTCTCATATAGGCAGTTTCAGACTCCCACTGGTGGAAGGCTGGGACTAGGTCACCAACTATCTTGGTTGGGAACGCCATTTAAGATAAGAGTCTAATTAAAAAACATGACTGATTTATGTAGTGTTTTATCACACCACTCAAAGCATTCACAGTTAATGAATTACACCCAAGTATAGTGACATTTATTAGGCAAATGTGGCAGCTATTTTGCACACAAGATCAAAGAAACAGTACGACAATTAATCTATTTCTAATGGTGTTTGTTGGGGGAGGAATGCTGGACAGTACAGTGGGAGAGCTGTTCGAATAGTGCCGTGGATCTTTAATTTGATCTTGGAATGTCCACCTTAACCACTTGAATAGGCAGGCATGGCCTCGGTTTAACATCTCATCCAAAAGACAGCACTTCCAACAACGCAGCACTCCACCAGTATTGCACTGGAACGTCAGTCTAGATTATGTGCTCAAACCCTGGAGTGGAACTTGAAACCTTCTGACAGAGGTGAAAGTGCTAGCAACTGAGTCAACCTGGCACCTTGGCAGGAAAAGGAAATAAATAGTCTCTCAACAACAAAAAAATTGTGTTGCACACAAAATAAATGCTTGGGAGACAGATTACAGAAGAGCATTCTCTTGTTCGTCTATACATGCCACCCAGTTGTCACAAAACCAATTAAAAACTATCAGAATACCTCCAAGTCATCCCCAACCATTTCTCCATATGCCATACATCTGATAAGAGGGAGAAAACTACAGTATGTTCAGCATCAAGCCTAAAGACAGCTTTAAACACAACCTGGAGTGCTTTTCAGTGTCAACAGCCAAGCATGGAGTGATGTTACTTCACACATCATTACCACAGTGCATCTATGGATCATACTTGTTGCAATCTACCCTCTGTAGCTGTAAAAAATTAATTGAACCTGTCCTTTCTTCAGAGAATGTTGACCAAGAGTGGGGTAATTGTATCAAGCAGTTTTATGGAAAATGTAATAGAATGCAACAAATCCCACCCTCTTACAACACCATTTTATGAAATATTTTATCCTTCTACATCATGACATAGAAGAGCCCCAAAATGTAGTTTCATTCATGATGAATGTTAAGTACATCTCTCCACTACAGAACATTACACCAATTTTATCTACTGATTAGGCAGAATTGTCCCACAAGGGTTGTAAAGCATACAAACCTAGCCGACACCTGCACTATCAAAAGGTACTGCTGTGACCATTTATCAGGACAGCTTTTTATCTCAAAACAACCCAGGTCCACACCAATGAAACATGCCACAGGGACAGTAGAACGTAACACTAGGATCCTGCACAATAGTCAGGCCTCAGCTGACATATTTGGGGAGGGGAACGAAGACCAGATTTTCTGAAAGATTTAACAAGGGTTTCATCCAGTTGATACAAACCAGAATACATTTTTTCTGAAAAAGCATGTTCATTTTAAATCTGGATTTTTGGTATTTGACGTTTCAATCAGGTAGATGAAGTTTGCATCCAACATCATTCCTTCTCCTGAAAGTAGTTACATACCATGATTCCACAGGTTTAAGCAACCCACTGGGACCTCACCTAAGTGCCGATTAACCATGTGTTCATTTATTCAGCAAATTGCAATAGGTTCTTTGACATGAAGGTCATTAGAGCAGAGACTTACTACCACTTAAATCGCAGTTTTAACATAGTGAAGCATCTCAAGGCAGTTTAACCCAGGGAGGGATGGTGGGAGGGGTAACTAAGAGCAGAAGTTAGGTTAAGGTTAGAAGAGGTAACCAAAGGCAGTCAGAGGTAGGTTTCAATGAAGCTTTTGAAGGTAGAGAGTGGTGTAGCAAGGTTTAGGAAGCACTGAAGTCCTGATTCAAAAGAGTGAAGTGTGCAAGCTGGGTGAGGGCCGACAAAGTTGCAGGGGTAATTTTAACCAAAGACGAGGAAGGACTTGTAAATGAAGATAATCATTTAGAATTCAGTGAGCTGGGAAATGGGGAATCAATAGTAGCGAGGATGGTTGGGAAGACCTAGGTGCGGGATAGGATTTGGACACTGGTGTTCTGGATGAGTTGGAGTTTGGAAAGACAGTTAGGACATTGTTGGAAAAGTCAAGCCTGGATATGGCAACGATGTTGTTGAGGGTTTTGGTAATAGTGGGATGAGGTACAAATGCAGGCAGATAATGTTTTAGAGGTGGATTTAAAAAAAAATTAATTCATAGGATGTGGGCGTTGCTGGCAAAGCCAGCATTTATTATCCATCCCTAATTGCCTTCGAGAAGGTAGTGGTGAGCCGCCTTCCTGAATCGCTACAATCCGTGTGGTGAAGGTACTCCCACAGTGCTGTTAGGGAGGGAGTTCCAGGATTTTGACCCAGAGACGATGAAGAAACGGCGATATATTTCTAAGTCAGGATGGTGTGTGACTTGGAGGTGATGGTGTTCCCACGCACCTGCTGCTCGTCCTTCTAGGTGGAAGAGGTCGCGGGTTTGGGAGGTGCTTTCAAAGAAGCCTTGGCGAGTTGCTGCAGTGCATCTTGTAGATGGTACACACTGCAGCCACGGTGCGCCGGTGGTGGAGGGAGTGAATGTTTAAGGTGGTGGATGGGGTGCCAATCAAGCAGGCTGCTTTGTCCTGGATGGTGTCGAGCTTCTTGAGTGTTGTTGCAGCTGCACTCATCCAGGCAAGTGGAGAGTCTCAGCAACCAACCATGTGGTGCATTTACCCATTGAGTCATTAAGGTGAGACATTCATACACGATCAAATCAACTGGTTACACTGTCCATACTTGAAACAGAAGGAGAATTTGTCCCCTTTGGTCTTGGACCCTATGAAAATGCTGCAGCAGAGAGATACTTGTCAGATTCAAACAAACCGATTGCTTTCTACTTTACATACCTGAGTCGCTACATTTAACAAGGCTAACCTTCCATTCTTCGAAACTGTAAAAGACATAATAGGATGATCCTCTTGCACTCTGTAATAGAACCAAACAAGAATCAAGTAGAGCACCAACTACTTCAATGCATTACTACTTCAATGCATTGGATTAATTTTAATAACTTTCACAGCACAATGAGTTGATGCAACTTTCAGCAATTATTTGAGTCAGGATTTTTCATCCTCTCCACAAAGCTATACACAAGTCGACAGGAAGGTCTTAAAAAGCAACTCATCCTGAAGACCTCATTAAAAACAGAAACCAATTACAACCAATGAGCATCCTTTTATTTTATTCTATTCTATTATTTAAGATTTTTTCTTTAAATGTACTCTGGGTGGGGGACTTCAATGTCCATCACCGAGTGTGGCTCGGTAGCACCACTACTGACCGAGTCCTGAAGGACATAGCTGCCAGTCTGGGCCTGCGACAGGTGGTGAGAGAACCAACACGGGGGAAAAACCTACTTGACCTCGTCCTCACCAAACTACCTGTCGCAGATGCATCTGTCCATGACAGTATTGGAAGCAGTGCCCACCGCACAGTCATTGTGGAGACGAAGTCCCGTCTTCACACTGAGGACACCCTCCATCGTGATGTGTGGCACTACCACCGTGCTAAATGGGATAGATTCAGAACAGATCTAGCAGCTCAAAACTGGGCATCCATGAGGCGCTGTGGGCCATCAGCAGCTGCAGAATTGTATTCCACCACAATCTGTAACCTCATGGCCCAGCATATCCCTCACTCTACCATCAAGCCTGGGGACCAACCCTAGTTCAGTGAGGAGTGCAGAAGAGCATGCCAGGAGCAGCACCAGGCGTACCTAAAAATGAGGTGCCAACCTGGGGAAGCTGCAACACAGGACTACATGCATGCTTAAAAGCGGAAGCAGCATGTTAGACAGGGCTAAGCGATCCCACAATCAACGGATCAGATCAAAGCTCTGCAGTCCTGCCACATCCAGTCATGAATGGTGGTGGACCATTAAACAACTAACGGGAGGAGGCGGCTCCATGAATATCCCCATCCTCAATGATGGTGGAGCCCAGCACGTGAGTGCAAAAGACAAGGTTGAAGCGTTTGCAACCATCTTCAGAAATGGGGGCGTTCGCTGATGACTGCACAGTGTTCCGTGCCATTCACAACTCCACAGATAATGAAACAGTCCAGGCCCGCATGCAACAAGACCTGGACGACATTCAGGCTTGGGCTGATAAGTGGCAGGCATCATTCGCGCCACAGAAGTGCCAGGCAATGACCATCTCCAACGAGCGAGAGTCTAACCATCGCCCCTTGACATTCAATAGCATTACCATCGCCGAATCTCCCACCATCAACATCCTGGGAGTCACCATTGGCCAGAAACTTAACTGGGCCAGTCACATAAATACTGTGGCAACAAGAGCAGGTCAGAGGCTAGGTATTCTGCGGCAAGTGTCTCACCTCCTGACTCCCCAAAGCCTCATCATCTACAAGGCACAAGTAAAGAGTGTGATGGAATACTCTCCACTTGCCTGGATGAGTGCAGCTCCAACAACACTCAAGAAGCTCGCCACCATCCAGGACAAAGCAGCCCGCTTGATTGGCACCCCATCTACCACCTTAAACATTCACTCCCTCCACCACCGGCGTACCGTGGCTGCAGTGTGTACCATCTACAAGATGCATTGCAGCAACTCGCCAAGGCTTCTTCGGCAGCACCTCCCAAACCCTTCCACCTAGGACAAGGGCAGCAGGCGCATGGGAACACCACCACCTCCAAGTGCTCCCCAAGTCACACACCATCCTGACTTAGAAGTATATCGCCGATCCTTCATCGTCGCTGGGTCAAATTCCTGGAAGTTCCTACCTAACAGCACTGTGGGAGTACCTTCACCACACTGACTGCAGCGGTTCACCACCACCTTCTCAAGGGCAATTAGGGATGGGCAATAAATGCTAGCCTTGCCAGCGACGCCCACATCCCATAAACGAATATTAAAAAAAACATTTCTTAAAAAGCAAGTATCATCATTGGAGATAAGGGATTGAGAGGATTTTAAATTCCACTACATGACAGAATAGAATTAAACAGTTAATGCTAAAGTATACCAGACTGAATCTCAATTAATGTTAGTTAAGTCTGGAGTGTCCAACTATTATGTCTTCAAAGGCTGCATAGGTGTGTAATAATGAAGCCTTGGGACCCACATAAAGCTTAAATCAGTGTCCCCATTCATCTGCATATATCTCAAGCTGTGGAATCAGATCTTGGCATTGAGTAAGGATGTATCCATCAATGAAGCAATAGCCATTTCCAAAACCCCAGGCCCACAAAATTCCAACAGGAAAAGCCAGTAAAGTACAAAAGCACAAATAAAGCCAAGTTGTCTAAACATTGCTGATTGGATTACCAAGGTTTGTGAGCTGAATGTGACCCAAAGACCATATTTTCAACAGCCCTGATTTAATTTGCTTTGCACTGTTGAACTCAGAAATGTCACCAAGCCAGGTAATCCCAGTCGTGTTGTTTGAACAAAAATAATCAAAAACTGACAAAAATGGAACAGTAAACTGTTTTAATATTTAAAATGTAGCATATTTGATGATCTTATAACTTAGAGGTTAATCATTCTCATTAATACAAACTACAACACTAATGAAACTCTCAATCCTCAGTTCTGATGTGTTGCGGCTGTCATTGCTTCCCAGAGTCCCTCTTCACCCTCCAAATTATTTTAAATTGATGACCCCCTCGTCATTGACTCTCCAACCAAAGGAAATAGTTCTTCCCTATTCACTATCAAAACTTCTCAATTAAAAAAAAACCTACATTAAATTTCCTCAGCCTTCTCTACTCCAGTGGAAATAGTCCCTGCATCTCAAGTCTTTCCTCACAAACATAGTTGCCCATCCCGAGTATCATCCTGGTAGACGTATGGTGTACACTATCTGTGGCATTAATACCCTTTCCAGAAAGCTGTACACCGTATTCTAAAAGTGCCCGAACCAATATTTTTAATAAATTCATCAGGATTTCATTACTCTTGCACTCTACACTCCTATTGCTAAAATCCAAAATTTTATTCCTTTTTTATGGCTTTATCGACCTGCACTCACACTTACACTAAGGTACATATCTATTTGAACCCATAGGTCTCTATTCATCCACTTGTGTCTTTCCATTACATGTATACTCTCATTCTATGTTTTCCCTCCCAAAAAGCAATAGCTCACTCTTACACATTAATGTGCACCTGCCAGCCCATTTCACACTATATTAATCCATGTCCTCCTGAAGGCTTTTATAGTGCTCCTCACAATTTGCCAAACCTACTTGTGTCGTTAGCAAATTTCAAGATTATGTTCCGTATAGCCAAATCATCTATATATAGAGCGAAAGTGGACCCAGCACTGACCCGAGGTACACCATTTATAACCCTTCTCCAATCCGAGCAACACCCATTTACCCTTATTTCTTTCCTGTTCGTCAACCAACTTTCTATGCATTCTGCTACACTTCCTCTTATACTGTATGCTAGAATTTTCCTAACAACTCTCGTGAGACACCTCATCAGATGACTTGAAGATCCATATACACTACATCTACTGCATTCCCTTTCTCTACCCAGTCACTTCTTCAAAAAAATTCTTACATTTATAAAGCATGACATACCTTCCTGAGATGAGAGGGTTGTCCTATGAGGATAGAATGGGCCTATACTCCAGAGTTTAGAAGAATGAGAGGTGATCTCATTGAAACATAAGATTCTGAGGGCTTGACAGGGTAGATATTGAGAGGCTGGAGAGTTAGAATTAGGGAGCATAGTCTCAGGATAAGGGGGTCAACCATTTAGGACTGAGATGAGAAATTTCTTCACTCAGAGGGTTGTGAATCTTTGGAATTCTCTACCCCAGAGGGCTGTGGATGCTCATTGAGTACATTCAAGGCTGAGATTGATAGATTTTTGGACTCTAAGGGAATCAAGGGATATGGGGATCGGGCAGGAAAGGGAGTTGTGTTCGAAGATCAGCCATGATCTTAATGAATGGAGGAGCAGGCTCGAGAGGCCGAATGGCCTACTCCTGCTCCTATTTCTTATGTTTCTAACAAATTCTAGGCTGATTGTCCTCAATTAACCCATGTATTTCTAAAAGCTCACCAATTTTATTAAGGTACAAAGATTGAGCTTAAATGGGATGAATGACCTTTTCTTATATTCTAATGTTGCTGACAGAGAAACAGCAGAGTAATTCCTAAAACACATAGTAGAAGGGAGCTAGAATGGGAGTCTGAAGTAAGCTGGGTCAATCATACTCCAATGTGCTGCCCCATGGAGTATAATGCATAGTCCTGCGTGCAGTTCCACAATCTTGACATTACCATCAGGAAGGTAAAACCTGACGTAAAGTCAATCAGGTTGGCTGCTAGGGAGGCTTACTGACATTGCTGTGTCCCTAATAGCAATGGATGAAGCCTCAGAGCAGCTTACCTGCCTGCAGTTGCAGATGGAATAGATACACAGGGTGGGAGACCACTAGGAAAAGTTAAATTGAGCAAGAAAAATTAAAAGTAGCACTGGTAGGTGACACAGCACACTGACACCACAATACAGTACATGCAATGAGATATTAATCTCAGCATACCACTGCAAGGAGTACAGGAACTTCGAAGGGAAAAGGTCAGTGCCCAATAAGTGTGTACTAGAAGCAGCAAACTATATTCACGACTAACACCCCCACCCCACTTTCATGGAATCAGATAGTCCATACAGAGCTTTAATCTCAGTGTAAACAGCTAATCACAATGGCTTACATATTCCTATCGGTCAGGTCCTCGAAGTTGTAGCCTCTTATCCGCTGATGTGTGTCCGAGGCAAGAACTGTTTTCCCGTCGTTTAGACACCATAGGCACTGCACTCTCACACCTTCCCATGAATCGAGCAGATTTCCCTCCAAATCCTAGCCCAAACACAAAGAACACATCTGAACACATCAAAGTCAGTAAGCCTCTCTAGCTTTGTATTGCTCGAACATAATTCACACATAAGCACTTTCAAATAAGGGTTATGATCAGGAGGGGGGAGCCCTGGCTGAGTTTTCTCTGCTATGCCTCGGGTCGCCAACTTCAAACATAGACCCCCAACTTCCAATCTGGCTGATCAGCTAATTGAGCATAAATCAAAGGAATAAGAGTTTGCTCATTTTGAAGTCTTTGAAAATTTCACATTAAATAAATAGAACTGTTTACTTTTTCAAAATTATTATAAAAATCAACTATGCCAGCATAGATCAATTTTTAATTAATAACAGGCAGGCAACCAAAGATGATCAATCTGATCCAATCTTTTATCCCACTTTTATTCAGTACCCACAATTACAGGCCTGGAACCAGCACCACTGAAGTCTGCTGTGGGAGTTCAGTCCTGCCCTGGAATCGGATTATATCTGAAATTAATCTCTCTTCCAGATGTTCAGCTACCTGAGGTGCACTTCATTTTCAGTTTTTGTTCCAGATTATTGTTTTTTGTGTCAAATTTTCAGCATTTCCATCTTTTTATTAGAGCCTGCATACTTAGCTAGTTCAGGTAAAGGTCAAGAACTGACTATATGTTTTGATACAGCCTTTGCAAGAGCCACCCATAGCGAACAATGAGGAAAATAGATCTGTGCTAACAGAGTAGGCAAATTAAATGCTGACATTGAGTATATCACAACACCATCTAGTGCATACAGAATAAATTAAAACTTAGCAGTATGCAGTTCGACAGATTCTCAATAAAAAGCATTTGAGGAATGGAATTTGTAGACTCAAAAATTAGCTCCTCCATTGGATGTTTGCATACAAGGGGAACAATAGGTCTGCAGGGGACATGAACAGAAGCAGCAGCTTTTTTGGGGATGTGCAGTGAAGAACAATGTGAGTAAGAAAATGCAACAAAACAGGCCAAACAGTTTGATCCAATTGAGGTCAGCAGTGAACTTTGTAGCATTTGAGTATCTGGATCACTTAAAGTATTCTCTAAACAAAGTGTTCCTGATTAATTAGAAACTTGGTGCCTTGCAGAGCGCTGTCTGGGCCCGCTACAAAAAGGCCTCAGCTGGTTCATATTAAGAGTTCAGCAAATATATACATCAACACACCCATCCAGCTAATAAGCTGAAGACAAAGGCCTCACATTTCAGTATTTGATACTACAGCAACAGCAGGCTTCTGCAGAGATGACCGAAGCAAGAGTGTGTTGGAGCTGGAAATGTTTACATATGGGACATTCAGGACCAGCAACCTGGGACTTCAAAATATATTTAAAAAAACTTGCATGTTTAAGACCCAGATCCGGTGACAGCTCTCTTAACGTGCTTTCTCAGGGATAAAAGCAGGTTAATTTTCATTATCAGGGTGTGTGAAGTGCCATGCTCTGCTTCTTCCCAGCCACTTGAGTGTCACACGGTACAGTAACCAGCTGGTCTCAAAGGCATGTGCTCCACTCACTGACAGGCACCTAAAGGGATCTGACTCAAACACTGCTGTAATGGATAATAACTTAATTATATTCATCAGAAAACATTTTTTTTTGAAAACACCAGCGAGTCCACTCATAAATCAACAAAAATAGAAGTAACAGTGGATTGACACGCTGGCTCCCTGAAGGACACACAATAGCTATCCAATACACTAGGTGACCGTTTAACTCTTGATAAGCAAACCTCCTCAAGGTGTAACTGTACCTCCTGTTGTAAGCCACCGAGTGTGTTATACAGAACAACTGGTTCGGCCCAACCAGTCCGTGTTGGTGTTTATCCTCCGTGCAAGCAGTAGACCTAATCTCAGGTGCCTGCCGTGCTTCCATATCCCTTTATCACCTTTCCTTCAACCACCTATATAACTTATTCTTAAAAAAAGTTGACCTGGCCTCTGCTTGATATTACAAATTCTGGTTGTGCATTCCAGTCTCAACCCTGTGTGCAAAAAGAGTTTCTCCAGCTCTGTCTAAATTACTTACATTTAATCTTGTGTATATATTCCCTTGTTCAAGATTCCTCAACCACTGGAAACAGTCTGTTTCTATCTACTCTAAGATAAGAACATAAGAAATAGGAGCAGGAGTAGGCCATTCGGCCCTTCGAACCTGCTCCGCCATTCAATGAGATCATGGCTGATCTTCTGCCTCAATTCCATTTACCGGCCCTATTGCCATATCCCTTGATGCCTTTACTAGTCAGAAACCTATCGACTTCTGTTTTGAATATACCCAATGACTGAGCCTCCACAGCCCTCTGGGGTAGAGAATTCCAAAGATTCACCACCCTCTGTGTGAAGAAATTTCTTCTCATCTCAGTCCTGAATGGCCTACCCTTTATCCTGAGGCTGTGGCCCCTGGTTCTAGACTCCCCAGCCAAGGGAAACATTCTCCCAGCATTCACCCCATCAAGCCCTGTAATAATTTTGTATGCTTCAATGAGATCCCCTCTCATTCTTCTGAATTCAAGAGAACACAGGCCTAGTTTACTCAATCTCTTCTCATATGACAGTCCCGCCATCCCAGGAATCAATCTCATGAACCTTTGTTGCACTCCCTCTATGGCAAGTATATCCTTCCTTAGGTAAGGAGATCAAAATTGTACACAGGACTCCAGGTGTGGTCTCACCAAGGCCCTATATAATTGGAGTAAGACTTCTTTACTCCTGTACTCAAATCCTCTTGTAATGAAGGCCAGCATACCATTTGCCTTCCTAATGGCTTGCTGCACCTGCACGTTCACTTTCAGTGACTCATGTACAAGGACACCCAGGTCCCTTTGAGCATCTGCATTCCCCAATCTTTCACCATTTAGGAAATACTCTGCCTTTCTGTTTTTTCTACCAAAGTGGATAACTTCACATTATATTCCATCTGCCATGTTCTCGCTCACTCACTGAGCCTGTCGAGATCCCCTTGAAGCCTCTTCACATCCTCTTTGCAACTGACACTGCCACCTAGCTTTGTGTCATCAGCAAATTTGGAAATGTTACATTTAGTCCCCTCATCCAAATCATTGATATAGATTGTGAATAGCTGGGGCCCAAGCACCGATCCTTGCGGTACCCCACTAGTCACAGCCTGCCATCCTGAAAAAGACCCGTTTATCCCTACTCTTTGTTTTCTGTCTGTTAACCAAACTTGTCTGTCCCATCCCTTCATAAATTTAAACATCTCTATGAAATCACCCTGCAATCTCCTCTAAGGGAGCATATCTATAAAACCAGCCAGTGACTTTATGGGTAATGTAGGTTATTGTTTGGGTCCAGCAACTCAGAGGTCAGAGGTCAAATCACACCAGTAAAGTTGGGAACTGAATCTAATAAATCTGGTAATTTGTGGCTGGCACCAAAGAAAGTAACTATCTTGTTCACTAAACACCTACGAAGGGAACCTGCCACTTCTACCTGGTCAAACGTATCTCCAGTCCCACACTACTTGGTTGACTCAATGTCCTCCGAAATGGCTTAGCAAGCCATACAGTTATAAAAACATATCACCATAAATTTCATTATCGACCTCTCAAGGGAGTTAGGGATGGGCAACAAATGTGGCTTTTCCCACATCCCAAGAACAAATTAAAACACTCCGGTAAGCCAGGGAAACGCAGAGTACTGGCTCTTTTCAACAACCTGCATTTATATAGCACCCTGAACATATAAAAAGTCCCAAAGTGCTTCAGAGGCGCAATCAAAAGATGACGCTGAGCCAATGGAGGAGGTATTGGGAGGCGTCAAAGAGGTAGTTTTAAGAATAGTCTTAAAGGAAGATAGAGGGGTGCAGAGGCGGAGGGATTTAGGGCGGGAATTCCAGAGCTAAGGTCTAGGCAGCTGAATGTGTGGCAAAGCAAGAGGGATAATGCACAGAAGTCAGAGAAATGGGGAGGGGGAAACGTGTAGGGCTGGAGGAGGTTACAGAATTAGGGAGGGGCAAGGCCATGAAAAGATTTAAACACAAGGACAATAATTTTAAATTTGAGGCTTTGAGGGGTCAGGAGCCAATATAGGTCAGTGAGGATCGGGGCGATTGATGAGCAGGATTTGATGCAGGACTGATGAACTGGAGTTTAGAGGGTGCAGGATGGGAGGCTGGCCAGGAGAGCATCAGCACATATGAGTCTGAAGGTGTCAATGGCATGGGCAAGGCTCCAGCAGCAGATAGGCTCAGGTAGGGGCAGAGATGGGCAATGTTATGGAGGTGAAAGCGGGGAGCCTTTGTGACAGTGAGATTATGGGATCAGAAGCTCATCTTAGAGTTGAATATGATGCTGAGGCTGAGAAAGTGGCTGTGGAAGGGGATGGAATTGGTGACAAGGACATGGAGTACGTGGTGGGAGCCAAAAATGATGGCTTTGGTCTTCCCACTGTTTAACTGGAGGAAATTGCAGTTCATCCAGTTTTGAATGTCAAACAAAAGCAGTCCGACAGAGGCGGAGGAGAGATTGATAGAGGTGGTGGAAAGATACAGCTGGTCATCAGTGTTCCTTTGTAAGCTGATCTCGTGTCTGTGATGATGCTGCTAAGGGGCAGCATGTAGATGAGGAAAAGGAGGGGGGCAAGGATAGCTCTTTGGGGGACTCCAGAGGTAAAGGTGCAAGGGCTGGAAGAGAAGCCATTGCTGGAGATGCTCTGACTACAATAAATCAGATAGGCAAGTGTGGACAGACCCACCTAACTGGACAATGGCGGAGAGGCATTGGAGGAAGATGGTGTGGTCGAGGAGGGATAGCCCACCATGGTCACAGACCCAGAGAAAGTTGTTTGCGACTCTGGTTAGTGCCAGTTCGGTGTTTTGGCAAGGGTCAGGTTCAGGGCTAGGACAAGAGGGAGGTTTGGCTTGGTGAGCAAGTGTGGTGGGGGGCGGGATCATCTCAATCTTGGTGCCAAAGAAGTTCACAAGATCCTTGCACCTGTTAGGTGAGGGTGGAGGGGGCAGAGGTTTAAGGAGACAGTTTGTAGTGGAGTAAAGAAGCCGTGAGTTATCTTTGCTCTCCGGGATGATCTTGGAGCAGTGGACACACAGACAAACTTTATACAATACTCCAAAATATGGGAATGTAGTAAATGTTTTAAATACAAAATGAACTTGTATGTCACAGTTGGCTAGTCCAATCATAGTCATTTTTATAAATGCAAATTTTGATAAACAAAAGATGAGGACACAGGTATACAGATAAAAATTAAATGGAAATTGAGCAACTTACACACTGATAAAATTGTCCACGCTGTCCACCTGTCACAAAGCGCTTTCCGTCTGGGTTCCAAGCCACGCTGGTTAGACTATCCTCATGAGACTGGCTCATCTTGGTTCTTAGCTCCCCTGTCTGGAGAGGGGAAAAATTTAACCCATCGACTGCAATGTGTTCTGGCATCAAAAGTAACACACAATAATCCAGAGTTAACATTTTCTTCAATTCTGATGTCCGATTTCAGTGTCACACACTTGCAGAGCCAGACCTTTTACAGATGATCTGGCCAGTGTTGTCATGAGGCTTATTTAGTGCAACAGTAAAGGAAGAAAGCTTTCATAATGTGCAATATTCTTGTGTGAAGCTCAATTACCTCAACTATCTCCCTTCACCTGTTATCGGCAGGATTTCACTCTCGTGTTATATAGCTCAAAATGCCCCAAACTTGGAAGAACGAAATCTAATTTTAGTGGGTATTTTCAAAATTGAAATGCACTTGTGAAAATTTCACAAGCTTTACTGAAATCCTCGTTACAACACTGATGGTCTTCTCACTTAAGGGGCTAGCTAGTTTCAAATACATGTAAATGCTGCTGATTTTTTATCCCCATTTCCACATTCTCCTCTCTGGAATTTTCAAGTAATACACTACCTACACCTGATTTGCTCCTAGGCCATTCCTAACCAGCCACTGAAAGGGCTGGAGACTACTGTCCTTTCTCAATATACTGAGCTGAGATCAAGAACTTAATGAAGTGGGTTGTACATCTGTCTCACTGCTCTGCACACTGAAGCAACAATCTGCACCAGCATGCCAAATAATGTATTCAAAGGGGTGCCAACAGACCAGAATACCAGGACCGTTTTGCACTAATTTCCTAATGGAGGCCAGACAGTTTTTGCAAGAAGTTATGTTTAAAAAGGTCAGCCAGCCCAATCCCCTGCACCTGCCCTAGTTATGAAGCAGCACTTGCAGATGCCTGCAACAAGAATTTAGGGAGCTAGGTAGCAGATTAAAAAGCAGGACCTCAAAGGTTGTAATCTCTGGATTACTCCTGGTGCCACGTGCTAGTGAGTATAGGAATAGGAGGATAGAGCAGATGAATGCGTGGCTAAAGAGTTGGTGCAGGAGGGAAGGCTTTAGTTTCCTGGATCACTGGGTCTGCTTCTGGGGAAGGTGGGACCTGTACAAGTCGGATGGGTTGCACCTGAACCAACATCACGGGACCAACATCCTTGCGGGGAGGTTTGCTAGTACTGTTGGGGGGGGGGGGGGGGGGTTTAAACTAACTTGGCAGGGGGGTGGGATACGGAGTGGAGCTATAGTAGGGGGTGATGCGCAGCCAAATATAGAGGAAAAAACAAGTCAGCCTGGAAGGCAGAGCAAATATGTAACGGCACAAGGGAGTATGGCAAGGCTGGATGGCATTTATTTTAATGCAAGGAGTCTTACGAGTAAGGCAGATGAATTGAAGGTGTTGATGAACACATGGGAGTATGATATTGTTGCTATCACAGAGACATGGTTGAGGGAGGGGCAGGACTGGCAGCTCAATATTCCGGGGTATAGAATCTTCAGGCGAGACAGAGGGGGGGTGTAAAAGAGGGGTTGTTGCAATATTAATCAAGGAGTCAATTACTGCTGTAAGGAGGGATGATATCTTAGCAGGTTCCTCTAAATGAGGCCATATGGGTAGAACTTAAAAACAAAAAGGGGGCAAGCACTTTGCTGGGAGTTTACTATAGGCCCCCAGTCAGAGGGAGATAGAGGAACAGATATGTAGGCAACTCTCAGAGAAGTGTAGAAATAATAGGGTAATAATAGTAGGGGATTTCAACTTCCCCAATATTAACTGGGATAGTCAGAGTGTGAAAGGTTTAGAGGGTGCGGAATTCTTAAAGTGCATCCAGGAGAGCTTTTTAAGCCAGCATGTAGAAAGTCCTACAAGAGAGGTGGCGGTACTGGACCTAATTCTAGGGAATGTAGCCGGGCAAGTGGTAGAAGTGTCAGTAGGAGAGCATTTTGGTGACAGTGGCCATAATTCGGTGAGATTTAGGGTAGTCATGGAAAAGGACAAAGATGGACTGGAAATAAAGGTTCTAAATTTGGGGAAGGCTGATTTTAATATGATAAAACAGGATCTGGCCAAAGTGGACTGGGATCAGCTACTTGTAGGAAAATCCACAACAGAGCAGTGGGAGTCTTTCAGAAAGGAAAGAGAGTACAACGCCAACATGTTCCCGTAAAGGTCAAGGGTGGGACCAACAAGCCCAGGGAACCCTGGATGTCAAGGGTTATACAAGAATGGATTAGGAGAAAAGGGAGGCTTTTGGCAGATACAAAGGACTAAAAACAGTGGAAGCCATAGAGGAGTATAGAAAGTGCAGGGGGGTACTTAATAAAGAAATTAGGAGAACGAAGAGGGGGCATGAAAAAACACTGGCGGGCAAAATAAAAGGAAAATCCCAAGGTGTTTTATAAGTATATTAAGGACAAGAGGATAACCAGGGAAAGAGTAGGGCCCATTAGGGACCAAAGTGGCAATGTGTGTGTAGAGCTGGAAGATGTGGGTGAGGTTTTAAATGAATATTTTGCATCTGTGTTCACTATGGAGAAGGACGATGTAGGCATAGAAATCAGGCAGGAGGATTGTGATATACTTGAATAAATTAGTATTGAGAGGGAGGAGGTACTAGCGGTTTTAGCGGGCTTAAAAGTGGATAAATCCACAGGCCCAGACGAGATGCATCCCAGGCTGCTGTGTGAGGCAAGGGAGGAGATTGCAGGAGCTCTGACACAAATTTTCAGAACCTCTCTGGCCACAGGGGAGGTGCCAGAGGACTGGAGGACAGCTAACGTAGTACCATTATTCAAGAAGGGTAGTAGGGATAAACCAGGGAATTACAGGCCAGTGAGCCTAACATCAGTGGTAGGGAAATTATTGGAAAAAATTCTGAGGGACAGAATTAGTCTCCACTTGGAGAGGCAAGGATTAATCAAGGATAGTCAGCATGGCTTTGTCAGGGGGAGATCATGTCTAACCAATTTGATTGAATTTTGAGGGGGTGACTAGGTGTGTGGATGAGGGTAGTGCAGTTGATGTAGTCTACATGGACTTCAGTAAGGCTTTTGACAAAGTCCCGCATGGGAGACTGGTCAAGAAGGTAAGAGCCCATGGGATCCAGGGCAATTTGGCACATTGGATCCAAAATTGGCTTAGTGGCAGGAGGCAGAGGGTGATGGTCGAAGATTGTTTTTGTGATTGGAAGCCTGTGTCCAGTGGTGTACCGCAGGGATTGGTGCTGGGTCCCTTGCTGTTTGTAGTGTACATTAATGATTTAGATATGAATGTAGGAGGTATGATCAGTAAGTTCGCAGATGACACGAAAATTGGTGGGGTGGTAAATAGCGAGGAGGGAAGCCTTCGGCTACAGGACGATATAGACGGGTTGGTCAGATGGGCAGAACAGTGGCAAATGGAATTTAACCCTGAAAAGTGTGAGGTGATGCATTTTGGAAGGACTAACAAGGCAAGGGAATACACAATGAATGGTAGGATCCTAGGGAGGACAGAGGATCAGATGGATCTTGGTGTGCATGTACATAGATCCCTGAAGGCAGGAGGACAGGTCGATAAGGGCAACACGGTGGCATAGTGGTTAGCACTGGTGCCTCACAGCGCCAGGGACCCGGGTTCGAATCTGGCCTCGGGTGACTGTCTGTGTGGAGTTTGCACATTCTCCCCGTGTCTGCGTGGGTTTCCTCCGGGTGCTCCGGTTTCCTCCCACAGTCCAAAAATGTGCGGGTTAGGTTGATTTGGCTATGATAAATTGACCCTTAGTGTTAGGGGGGGATTAAATATGTGGGGTTACAGGGATAGGATGGGATATGTTAGGGGGAATTAAATACGTGGGGTTATGGGGATAGGGTGGGATATGTGTCGGTGCAGGCTCGATGGGGATTCTGTGTGAGAAAGCAGGGACAGGGTACTGGATTTGGATGATCAGCCATGATCGTATTGAATGGTGGAGCAGGCTCGACGGGCCGAATGGCCTACTCCTGCTCCTAGTTTCTATAAAGGTGGTTAAAAAGGCATATGGGATACTTATATGCTATGCCTCGGCTAATGAAGGCAAGAGCAGGGAGGTTATGATGGAGCTGTACAAAACGCTAGTTAGGCCACAGCTGGAATACTGTGTGCAGTTCTGGTCGCCACACTATAGGAAGGATGTGATTGCATTGGAGAGGGTGCAGAGGAGATTCACCAGGATGTTACCTGAGCTGGAGCGCTTCAGCTATGAAGAGAGACTGGACAGGCTGGGGTTGTTTTCCTTAGAGCAGAGAAGGCTGAGGGGGGACCTGATTGAGGTGTACAAAATTATGAGGGGCATAGATAGGGTAGATAGAAAGGAACTTTTTCCCTTAGTAGAGGGGTCAATAACCAGGGGGCATAGTTTCAAGGTAAGGGGAAGGAGGTTTAGAGGGGATTTGAGGAAAAACTTTTTCACCCAGAGGGTGGTTGAAATCTGGAACTCACTGCCTGAAAGGGTGGTAGAGGCAGGAACCCTCACAACATTCAAGAAGCATTTAGATGAGCACTTGAAACGCCATAGAATACAAGGCTACGACCAAGTGCTGGAAAATGGGATTAGAATAGATAGGGCTTGATGGCCAGCGCGGACACAATGGGCCGAAGGGCCTCTTTCTGTGCTGTATAAATCTATGACTCTATCAGGTATGGTGCCAGCCATATGAATAGAGAAAGCGTATCAAAAAATAAAAATAATAAATGGTGATAATACTCTGACTTTGGGTGGGGGGAGGGGTTAAAAGAAAGGTAAAGAACTTGCTTGGGAGTTGTTGAGCCCATGTGGCTTCATTAACCTAAGGTACTACAGCAATGTGTCAATTAAACCAGTGTTATCCAATATATTAGCCACTAGCCACATGTGGCTAATTGGGAATCCAGATGTGGCTAATTGCATTTTTGATTAGTAAATAAAGAATTAATGATAGACACAGTCATTGGACTTTTGAGCTCAATATTCATATACGCATGGTATATGCAGGTGTACTTTAACATATTTGTGCATTTGTTCGTAAAATGGTAAGACAAAAGTCGTGTGCCAGTATTTTGATCGTTATGTGCTTTACTTCCTTGGTTACTGCTTAATGGTTATCTGCTAAAGCGGTGTGTAACACAGGTGAAAACGCTGGCCTTCAGCACCACAGAAACACCAGCAACATTGTATGGAGAGGTGGTGAATTCTGGTCAGCTCGACCAATCCAAATAACCACTCTAGGCCATCAGAAGAAAGCAAGATCAACCAATAATAAGCAGTTCAAACTGGGCACGCAGCATCTAATCATGTTCTCGATGGAGAACAGGGGTGGGTCTGACATACATAATGAGAGTCAACATTCTTAGCAATCCCTTTGAACTCAAAATACTGCTCGCAACTGCTGGTCAAAAACCTAGAAGCTGCACCAAGATGTGCTGTGCCTGATAAATTCATGCCAGAATTCCAAAATTTGGTGAGAAAGACTGCAAAGTTTCACACTGAATGGTAGATGTTTGTAAGTAAATATATATACAAATGAAGTACAATTACCTGTATTGTGTGCAAGGTGTTTTCCACTAAAATTAGTGGATATGGCTAAAGCGATGTTGCCACAGCCACACCTGTGGCTAGTCAGTGATTTCTATTCGACAACCATTGAATTAAACCATGTACTTACCAAACAGTAATTATGATGTCATCAATATCAGTATTTAAACAAATGTTAGAAGCAAATTAAAACCGGTTAGATCATCTTTTGTTATTGTTTAATGAGCTGTACCATTGGCAACTGAGTGCTCCAGGCTTGCATTCAAATTAAAACAGGAGTTACAGAACAGCAGTGCCAAGCTCCATATGCAGATCCATATGACTTCTCTATTGACATATGCTAGAGGATATCAGCACAAATTCTGCCTCACTGGCTAACAGATGACGTCAGGAACTTGCAGTCATTTAAGCCGTAGACTTGTAAAGTAACTCCAATGAGCTTGCACAGCAGCCATTTTGAGCACAACAGTCTGGGCAAGGCACTAAATAAAGAGTGAAAACTTAGAGATTTAGCAAACTTATTGGCGCCTCTGATTCCCGATTATCGGTTTTGCAACTTTTTTTTTTTAGGCGGAATCCAGTGCAACAGTCACTTAGAAATACCATCTATGCCAATAATATTGATGATGTGGAGATGTTGGACTGGGGTGGACAAAAATGAGAAGTCGCACACCACCAGGTTATAGTCCAACAGTTTTATTTGAAATTACGAGCTTTCGGAGCGCTGCTCCTTCTTCAGGTACAGGTACAGTGAGGGAATACAAATCGATTACACAGTATATAGAGACAGAGAACAATGTGTCTGCAGAGATACAATCCGTCAGGGACACATCAGAGTACAGCTAAGACAATGAGGTGGGTCACAGGGGGTCCAACGTGTCAAATTTGACACGTTGGGCTGTGACCCACCTCATTGTCTTAGCTGTACTCTGATGTGTCTTTGATGTTATGCCTCCCTGACGGATTGTATCTCTGCAGACACATTGTTCTCTGTCTCTATATACTGTGTAATCGATTTGTATTCCCTCACTGTACCTGTACCTGAAGAAGGAGCGGAGCTCCGAAAGCTCGTAATTTCAAATAAAACTGTTGGACTATAACCTGGTGTTGTGTGACTTCTCAATAATATTGATGTCTACTACATTCTCATCAGTGATGCTTACCTGCACATTCCAGAGCCATAATTCAGAGCAGTCATCAGGACCACAGGCGAGTAGGTAATTATCATCTGGACTCCAAGCCAGGTATGATACTCCGTATGCATGACCCTCTAAAGTTTTAAGCAATCTAAGCTGGTGAGTGTCCTAATAGAGAAAAAAGAAATTAATAAAGCCCATTAGTAAAGTATGCCCACATTTTTAGTACACTTGGGCATTTAGAATAATGCTGCACAACACACATAGGGTCCGAAGTCCATGACTGTCACTTCAATCTTTTAGACTCAACTCCAGTTTCCCTTCTATAAAACAGCTCCATTGCTCAAATATTCAATGGCTAGACTCCAAACTACACCCAGCCTCAGTGTAATGCTACTGCACAAGGTTTTGTCAGTGTGTGTCAGCCCTGGCTCAGTTGGCACCACTCTCGCCACCGAGACAGAAGGTTGTGGGTTAAATTCCCACTCCAGAGACTTGAGCACAAAAATCTAGGCTGACACACCAGTGCAGTACTGAGGAAGAGTACTGCAGTGTCAGAGGTACCATCTTTCGGATGAGATGTTAAACTGAGGCCCCGTTTGCCCTCTGAAGTGGACGTAAAAGATCCCATGTCACTATTCAAAGAAGAGCAGGGGAGTTATCCCCCGAGTCCTGGCCAAAATTTATCCCTCAACCAACGTCACTAAACAAACAACAGATTAGTTGGTCATTATCACATTGCTGTTTGTGGGAGCTTGCTGTGCGGATTGGTTGCCAAGTTTCCTACATTACAACAGTGACTGCACTTCAAAAAGTACTTCATTGGCTGTAAAGCGCTTTGGGTGCCCTGAGGTCATGAAAGGCGCTATATAAATGCAAGTTCTTTTTTCTTTGTTGCTGGTTTTGATGGAGAAACATGAGCCGAATGCTGTACCAGCATTCAACACTGGGGAATTCTATGTTCTAATCCTATTGTACTTTTATTATTTTTGTGGCATCACGATGAGGTATATTAATACTGGGAAATTGGAACACTTTCCATTTTGGACACCCAGCATTATCATTGAGTACTCCCACATCAGGTTATATGCAGAGTAAAAGACATCCTTGCATTTTCCCCAAGAGTCCTTGTATTAAATCAGTCAATTACATTCCCGATTTCCTCCAGCAGCCATTCTGTTCCCCGAGAATAAAAGAAACTAGCTGTGATTTCTGCTGGAAAATGTTTGCGTGGAGTTCAGGTGAGAATAGGAATGTTGTAGTGGTAGGGGACAGTAGTGTCATAGAATGGTTACAGCACGGAAGTAAGTCATTCGGCCCGTCGAGCCCGTGCCTGCTCTCTGCAAGAGCACTTCAGCTAGTCCCACTCCGCCGTCCTTTCCCCATAGCCCTGCAAATTTCTTTCCTTCAAATACTTATCCAACTCCCTTTTGAAAGCCGTGATTGAATCTGCCTCCACCACCCTTTCAGACAGTGCATTCCAGATCTTAACCACTCGCTGAGTAAAAAAGCTTTTCCTCGTGTTGCCTTTGGTTCTTTTGCCAATCACCTTCAACCTGTGTCCTCTGGTTCTCGACCCTTCTGCCAATGGGAACAGTTTCTCTCTATCTACTCTGTCCAGACCCCTCATGATTTTGAACACCTCTATCAAATCTCCTCTGCTCTAAGGAGAACAACCCCAGCTTCTCCAGTCTATCATCGTAACTGAAGTCCCTCATTCCTGGAATCATTATTGTAAATCTTTTCTGCACCCTGTCTAAGGCCTTCACATCCTTCCTAAAGTGTGGTGCCCAGAATTGGACACAATACTCTAGTTGAGGCCGAACCAGTGTTTTATACAGGTTGATCATAATTTCCACACTCTTGTACTCTATACCTCTATTTATGAAGCCCAGGATCCCATAAGCCTTTTCATCAACTGCTTTCTCAACCTGCCCTGCCACCTTTAACGATTTGTGCACACATACCCCCAGGTCTGTTCGTGCACCCCATTCAGGATTGTACCCTTTAGTTTATATGTCCTCTCCTCATTCTTTCTACCAAAATGTATCACTTCACATTTTTCTGCGTTAAATTTCATCTGCCACGTGTCTGCCCATTCCACCAGCCTGTCTATGTCTTCCTGAAATCTATCACTCTCCTCCTCCTCACTGTTCACTATACTTCCAAGTTTTGAAACCCACGTCCAAGTCATTAATATATATCAAGAAAAACAATGGTCCTGGAAGCCACCCCTGGGGAACACCACTGTATACCTTCCTCCAGTCTGAAAAACAACTGTTCACCACTACTCTCTGTTTCGTCACTTAGCCACTTCCGTATCCATGCTGCCACTGTCCCTTTTATTCCATGGGCTTCAACTTTGCTGGCAAGCCTATTATGTGGCATTTTGTCAAACGCCTTTTGGAAATCCATGTACACTACGTCAACCGCATTACCCTCATCAACCCTCCCTGTTACCTCATCAAAGAACTCAATCAAGTTGGTTAAACACAATTTACCTTTAACAAATCCGTGCTGGCTTTCCTTAATTAATCCACACCTATCCAAGTGACTTAATTTTGCCCCCGATTACTGTTTCTAAAAGCTTCCCCACTACCGAGGTCAAACTGACTGGCCTGTAGTTGCTGGGTTTATCTTTACACCCTTTTTTGAACAATGGTGTAACATTCACAATTCTCCAGTCCTCTGGCACCACCCGCGTATCTAAGGAGGATTGGAATATTATGGACAGTACCTCCGCGATTTCCTCCCTCAATTCCCTCAGCATCCTAGGATACACCCCATCCGCTCCTGGTGATTTATCTACTTTAAGTCCAACCAGCCTTTCTAATACATCCTCTATCAATTTTTATCGTATCAAGTATCTGCACTACTTCCTCCTTCACTGTCTAGGGCAGCATCCTCTTCCTTGGTGAAGACAGATGCTGCCATAGACACAGTGAAGGAGGAGGTAGTGGAGATACTTGATAGGATAAAAATTGATACTGTTCTCTGCAGCCGCAATCGGGAGTTCCGAAGGCCGTGTTGCCTGTCTGGTGCCAGGGTTAAGGATATCGCCTCGCAGCGCGAGAAGATTTAGAGCGGGAAGGGGAGGTTCCAGTTGTCGTGGTCCATGTAGGAACCAATGACATAGGTAGAACTCGGAATGAATTCTGCTGAGTTTGATGAGCTAAGGTCCAAATTAAAATGCAGAAACTCAAAGGTAATAATCTCTGGATTACTACCTGAGACACACGCAAATTGGCATAGGGTCAAGCAGATCAGAGAGTTAAATGCGTGGCTCAAAGACTGGCGTGGGAAGGAGTTTCAATTCATGGGGCACTGGCACCAGTACTGGGGAAAGAGGGAGCTGTTCCGTTGGGACGGTCTCTATTTAAATTGGGCTGGGACCAGTGTCCTGGCTATAGATAGGGGGGGAGGGGAAATTCAGAAGTCTGAAGAGAAAAGTCAAGGCAATGGAGCAATGTAGCGATTGTGGTAAAGATAAGCAGTGTGTGGCAGGAAGGGACAGAGAGTTTAAAGATAATCGTGAAATAACAGAAAGCGCTGGAAAAACTCAGCAGGCCAGGCAACATCAGTGGAGAGAGAAACAGAGTTAACGATTCAGGTCGAAGACCCTTCGTCAGAACTGAGAAAAAAGCAGGAACTTAAACAGATGAAAAAGCAAGTTTGGAGGCTGGGGGGAAGAAAAAAAGAACAAAAGGGGAGGTCTGTGAGAAGTGAAGAGACATTAAGAGATACTCAAGGCGAGACGAGATGGTCAATGGACAGGTTAAGAAACAAAAGATGGCTCTAGAAGTGTGAAATGCGCTGGCAGAATGAAAGACAGCTGCCATGTGGGAGAGAGAAAAAAAAGGGGAAAAGGCACAAACCAAAAGTGTGGATAAAATATATATATATATGGCAGGGGCCGAAATTATGATCTGAAATTGTTGAACTCGATATTGAGTCCGGAAGGCTGTAAAGTGCCTAATCGGAAGATGAGGTGCTGTTACTCGAGCTTACGCTGAGCTTCCGTGGAACAATGCAAGAGGCCGAGGACGGTGAGGTCTGAGTGGACGTGGAGCGGTGAATTAAAGTGACAGGCGACCGGAAGTTCGGGGTCACCCTTACGGACTGAACGGAGGTGTTCCGCAAAGCGGTCACCCAATCTGCATTTGGTCTCCCCAATGTAAAGGAGACCACATCGTGAGCAGCGAATACAGTATACTAGATTGCAAGAAGTACAAGTAAATCGCTGTTTCACCTGGAAGGGGTGTTTGGGGCCCTGGAGAGTGGGAAGGGGGGATGTATAAGGGCAGGTGTTGCATCTCCTACGCTTGCACGGGAAGGTGCCGGGCGAGGGGGAAGGGGTGCTGGGGGTGATAGAGGAGTGGACTACGGTGTCTCGGAGGGAGCGGTCCTTACGGAATGCTGAAAGGGGAGGTGAGGGGAAGATACGTTTGGTGGTGGATCACGTTGGAGGTGGCGGAAATGGCGGAGGATGATCCATTGAACGTGGAGGCTGGTTGGGTGAAAGGTGAGGACAAGGGGAACTCTATCGTGGTTCCGGGAGGGAGGGGCAGGGGTGAGGGCAGAAGTGCAGGAGATAGAACGGACACGGTCGAGGGCCGTGTCAACCACGGTAGAGGGGAATCCTCGGTTGAGGAAAAAGGAAGACATGTCGGAAGCACTGGTACGGAAGGTGGCATCGTCGGAGTCGGAGAAACTGGGAGAAGGGAATAGAGTCCTTACAGGAGGCGGGGTGGGAGGAAGTGCAATCCAGGCCCCTTCTCCCAGTTTCTCCGACTCCGCCGCATCTGCTCCAACGACGCCACCTTCCATACCAGTGCTTCCGACATGTCTTCCTTTTTCCTCAACCGAGGATTCCCCTCTACCGTGGTTGACACGGCCCTCGACCGTGTCCGTTCTATCTCCCGCACTTCTGCCCTCACCCCTGCCCCTCCCTCCCGGAACCACGATAGAGTTCCCCTTGTCCTCACCTTTCACCCCACCAGCCTCCACATTCAACGGATCATCCTCCGCCATTTCCGCCACCTCCAACGTGATCCACCACCAAACGTATCTTCCCCTCACCTCCCCTTTCAGCATTCCGTAAGGACCGCTCCCTCCGAGACACCGTAGTCCACTCCTCTATCACCCCCAGCACCCCTTCCCCCTCGCCCGGCACCTTCCCGTGCAAGCGTAGGAGATGCAACACCTGCCCTTATACATCCCCCCTTCCCACTCTCCAGGGCCCCAAACACCCCTTCCAGGTGAAACAGCGATTTACTTGTTCTACTTGCAATCTAGTATACTGTATTCGCTGCTCACGATGTGGTCTCCTCTACATTGGGGAGACCAAACGCAGATTGGGTGACCGCTTTGCGGAACACCTCCGTTCAGTCCGTAAGGGTGACCCCGAGCTTGCGTTCGCCTGTCATTTTAATTCACCGATCCACGCCCACTCAGACCTCACCGTCCTCGGCCTCTTGCATTGTTCCACGGAAGCTCAGCGTAAGCTCGAGGAACAGCACCTCATCTTCCGATTAGGCACTTTACAGCCTTCCGGACTCAATATCGAGTTCGACAATTTCAGATCATAATTTCGGCCCCTAAAAAATAATATATATATATATATTTTATCCACACCTTTGGTTTGTGCCTTTTCCCTTTTTTTCTCTCTCCCACATGGCAGCTGTCTTTCATTCCGTCAGCGCATTTCACACTTCTAGAGCCATCTTTTGTTTCTTAACCTGTCCTATTACCATCTCGTCTCGCCTTGAGTATCTCTTAATGTCTTAATGTCTCTTCACTTCTCACAGACCTCCCCTTTTGTTCTTTTATTCCCTCCCCCAGCCTCCAAACTTGCTTTTTCATCTGTTTCATTTCCTGCTTTTTTCCCAGTTCTGACGAAGGGTCTTCGACCTGAAACGTTAACTCTGTTTCTCTCTCCACGGATGTTGCCTGGCCTGCTGAGTTTTTCCAGCGCTTTCTGTTGTTATTTCAGTTTTCCAGCATCCGCAGTATTTTGCTATTGTAAAGATAATCGTGCATCAGCGAAGATGAAAGATGGGAATAATGGTAAAAGGTTAAAACTAAAGGCTCTTTACCCGAATGCACGAAGCATTCGTAACAAGGTAGACAAGTTAGTGGCACAAATAGTGATAAATGGGTATGATCTAATAGCCATCAGAGACATGGCTGCAAGGTGACCAGGGTTGGGAACTAAATATTCCAGGGTACTTGACTTATCGAAAAGACAGGCAGACTGGAACCAGGGCAGGGGGGGGGGCGGGGTGTAGTCCTGATAATTAATGATGACATAAGGACCGTAGTGAGAGAGGATCTTGGTTCAGAAGATCAGGAAGTAGAATCAGTATGGGTGGAGATCAGAAATAACAAAGGGCAGAAAACAGTGGTGGGAGTAGTTTATAGGCCCCCTAACAGTAGCTATACCGTTGTAGAGTATTAATCAAGAAATAATAGTTGCTTGTAACAAAGGTAATACAGTAATCTTGGGGGACTTTAATATGCATATAGATTGGTCAAATCAAATTGGCACAGGTAGTCTGGAGGATGAGTTCATGAAATGTATTCGAGACAGTTACCTAGAACAATGTGTCATGGAACCAACCAGGGAACAGGCCACTTTAGACCTTGTTTTGTGTAATGAGACAGGGTTAATTAGTAATCTTATAGTAAAGGATCCTCTAGGAAAGAGTGATCATAATATAAGAATGTCACTTTCAAACTCATGTGAAATTCTAAGTACAACACTAGAGTCTTAAACTTAAACAAAGCCAAATTACGTAGGTATGAGGGGTGAGTTGGCTAAGGTAGATTGGGAAATTAGATTAAAGGTATGACAGTAGATAAGCAGTGGCAATCATTTAAAGAAATATTCCAAAATTCTCATTCCATTGAGAAATAAAAACTCCACAGGAAAAGTGAGCCATCCGTGGCTAACTAAAGAAGTTAAGGATAGTATTAGATTAAAAGAGGCTTATAATATTGCAAAGAATAGCAGTAAGCCTGAGGATTGGGAGAGCTTTAGAAACCAGCAAAGGATGACAAAAAAATTGATAAAAAGGGACAAATAGAATGAGAGTAAATTAGCAAGAAATATAAAAACAGATTGTAAGAGCTTCTACAAGTATGTAAAAAGGAAGAGAGTAGCAAAAGTAAGCGATGGTCCCATAGAGGCTGAGATAGGAGACATTATATTGGGGAATAAGGAAATGGCAGAGGCTTTAAACAAATATTTTGTATCCGTCTTCACAGTAGAAGACACAAAAAGTATACCAAAAATAGTGGAGAACTAAGGGGCTAATGAGAGCAAGGAACTTAAAGTAATTAATATCAGTAGAGAAAAAGTACTTGAGAAACTAATGGGACTAAAAGCAGACAAATCCCCATGACCTGATGGCCTACATCAAAAATTTTTTTTTTAAGGGTTCTAAGAGGTGGCTGCAGAGATCGTGGATGCATTGGTCGTGATCTTCCAAAATTCTCTAGATTCAGGAAAGGTCCCAGCGTATTGGAAGGTAGCAAATGTAACCCCGCTATTCAAGAAAGGAGGGAGAGAGAAAACCGTGAACTATAGGCCAGTTAGCCTGACATAAGTCGTCTGGAAAATGCTGGAATCCATTATTAAGGAAGTGGTAACAGGGTACTTAGAAAATCATAGTATGATTAGGCAGAGTCAACATGGTTTTATGAAAGGGGAATTGTGTTTGACAAATTTATTTGAGTTTTTTGAGGATGTAACTAGCAGGGTAGATAAAGGGGAACCAGTGGATGTAGTATATTTGGATTTCCAAAAGGCATTCGATAAGGTTTTCTTTTTATATATTCACGGGATGTGGGCATCGCTGGCATGGCCAGCATTTATTGCCCATCCCGAATTGCCCTCGAGAAGGTGGTGGTGGTGAGCCACCTTCTTGAATACAACGGAGTGGCTTGCTAGGCCATTTCAAAGGGCAGTTAAGAGTCAAGCACATTGCTGTGGGTCTGGAGTCACATAGGGCAGATTTCCTTCCCTAAAGGACATTAATGAACCAGATCGATTTTTTAACAATCTGGTAGTTTCATGGTCATCATTACGGATACTAGCTTTTTATTCCAGATTTATTCAATTAACTCAATTTAAATTCCCCAGCTGCCATGGTGGGAACTCACATCTCCGGTTCATTAATCCAGGCCTCTGGATTACTAGTCTAGTAACAACCACTATGCTACTGTACCCTGCCACATAAAAAGGTTGTTAAGCAAGATAAGGGCACATGGGGTTGGGGGTAAGGTATTAGCATGGATAAAGGATTGGTTAACAGACAGAAAACAGAGAGTAGGGATAAAAGGATCATTTTCAGATTGGCAGCTGTGACTCGTGGGGTGCTGCAAGGATCAGTGTTGGGGCCTCAGCTATTTACAATCTATATTAATGACTTAGATGAAGGGACCGAATGCAATGTATCCAAGTCTGCTGATCATACCAAGCTAGATGGAAAATTAAGATATGAGGAGGATGCAAAGAGCCTGCAAAGGGATATAGACAAGTTAAATGAGTGGGCAATAAGGTGGCAGATGGAGTATAATGTGGGGAAATGAGAGGTTATTCACTTTGGTAGGAAGAATAGAAAAGCAGAATAATTTTTAAATGGTGATAAACTATTAAATGTTGGTGTTCAGAGA
Source organism: Squalus acanthias (assembly GCA_030390025.1). NCBI lineage: Eukaryota > Metazoa > Chordata > Chondrichthyes > Squaliformes > Squalidae > Squalus > Squalus acanthias. The sequence goes on along the minus strand of CM059433.1, from coordinate 141,073,963 downwards.
GATTTAGGAGTCCTAGTACAGGAAACAGTTAGCATGCAGGTACAGCAATCAATTAGGAAGGCAAATGGCATTTTGGCCTTTATTGCAAGGGAGTTGGAGTATAAGGGTAAGGAAGTCTTACTACAATTGTACAGGGCTCTGGTGAGACCACACCTGGAGTACTGTGCAGAGTTTTGGTTTCTTTATTTAAGGAAGGATATACTTGCCTTAGAGGCGGTGTAACGAAGGTTCACTAGATTGATTCCTGGGATGAGAGGTTTGTCCTATGAAGAGCGATTGAGTAGATTGGGCCTATAAGAATGAGAGGTGATCTCATTGAAACATATAAGATTCTGAAGGGGATTGACAGGGTAGATGCGGAGAGGTTGCTTCCCTGGCTGGAAAGTCTAGAACTAGGGGGGGCATAGTCTCAGGATAAGGGGCCAGCCTTTTAAGACTGAGATGAGGAGGAACGTCTTCACTCAGAGGGTTGTGAATCTTTGGAATTCTCTGCCCCAAAGTGCTGTGGATGCTCAGTCGTTGAGTATATTCAAGGCTGAGATAGATAGATTTTTGGACTCGAGGAATTAAGGGATATGGGGATAGGGCAGGAAAGCAGAGTTGAAGTCGAGGATCAGCCATGATTTTATTGAAAGGTGGAGCAGGCTCGAGGCGCCATATGGCCTACTCCTGCTCCTAATTCTTATGTAACAGAACTGGCAATTGCCCTCAATGGATGATGGACTTCCAACATAACGTATAGGCTCAGGCATAAGGAATGACTACTGCTGCCTGGGTGAGGTACTGCAGTGCTACTAGCATTCATGAGGGGAAAAGGTCGAGAGAAAACACAATTTGTGGAAATGTTGCACTTCAGACAACACGTGCAGTTCATTAATGATTCAATATAACCTATGACAGGTTTTAAGCACTGTGGAGAAACAATGCAATTCCTTGGAAAAATAGGTGTACACCAAGTTTATTAAAACAATTTACCATGAATTGTGACTTGAAGAATACAGGGGGCTTTGGTTTCCCGTAGCCATGGTACTTACTGGATCAACCTGCCATATAATAACTGTGGTGTCTTTGGATCCTGTTGCTAATTTAGTGCCATCATTGGAGAACTTGCAGAACCACACCTCATTGCAGTGCTCTGTGAGGATCTGCTGTGTGTAGCAAGGGAACTGCTTCCTTTAAAAAAAAACTAAAAATTAGAACTTTTGCCTTTTTGTGCACTCGGTTTTAAGAGCTATACAGTCCACCATCACAATAGCACTGGCAGATCTAGCACTACCCGAGGAGCATTAGATTACCCACATTTAGTACAGTCTTCCTGATTCTTTGACCATCACATACAAATAAATATATACCACCTGCAAGGAGAAAAACCTAGGTCACAGGCCCTTAAAGAGGTTGGTTCCATGTTGGTCTGAACATCTTAGCTGTACACAACTCAATTCTGAATAATTTCTCAGATTATTACCAGAGACAGCAAAGCTTGAACAGGAAAACAATGAAATTCTCCAAAGTAAATAGAGTTTCAGAAGAGAAACCAAACAGCAGGTAGAAAGCAAGGTGTGTATGCGGTGTTAAACTACACTAAGTTTGAGGAAAACCATCCTGAAGATAGCTAACATTTAACTTCACATGCTCAACTTTCATGTGATAGTCACAAAGTAGCATAAAGAAACGAAGTTCCTGTCTGAAGTTGAGGCTATCCAGAAGCATAACAACAGAATGCTCATGAGCTTGAGATAGCTCAGCTGTATCGCCCAATAAAGCTAGATTGGCTGGCTAACATCCTTGGTTCTACTTACACTGAATGCTAGGATCGGTTAAAAAGAATAGCACTTTCTTTTCCACAGAGGGGACTTGCGGGGTGGAAAAGAAACATTTCTAGCACATTAATTCCAGAGATAAAAGTAGTTCAGGTCAACTTTAGATTAAAATGTCCTACAATTCAGGTATTTTGATTTTTCCAAGCATTGGGGGACAGGGATTGTTCCGGGTATATGCCCAAGTACACGGGGCGCAGTCAATATCAGGAAATTGTGTGGGAGTATACAAAGGAACCTACATAATTTTCTGTGGCAGTTGTACTGCAAGATAAATGAGGCAGTAATGCTACCTCAGACACCAAGGCACCTTGTGTTTTTGTCTTTGTGCCCCCAGAAACAGTAGCACTAGAGCAGCCATATAAATGGTTGACATGCTTTTTTTTATTGCTCAGTCCAGCCATACAGACCAACAGTGCAAATTTCTGTTTGCTTGCCTTTTATGGACTTCCCCCAATCAGGAAGGTTCTGCATCCAGAAAAGAAAGTCATGAATCAGGACATTCAACCAGTTGGACAAGCATGAGTGCAATTTTTTGCTGGTGTGGTGGAATTCACCCCTCAACATGTGCACCAATGTATTATAGAACCTAATGTACTTGAAGTAAATCTGATATAAATATAGCATAATTAAGCCAAAATGACTGAAACGTCACACCCAGGAACAATGTTCCCCGTAATTTTATTTCGGGTGCACGGCCCCGTTAAGGGGCTGCGCGGCCAACAATGCAAAAGCTGGCCTTGGGCTACGCGGGACCAGCAGAGAGCCACGCAGCTTATAGGGAAGGTTGGCCAAGGGTTATATTCATGGTCTTAACACCAGTAGACAACAAAGCCTTACATTTATTGAGTGCCTGTAACGTAATAAACTACCCAAGGCGCTTGGAGCAGCGGAGGCTGAACGTCAACTCTGACAGCTCCTCTTACCTCCCCCTGGACCGTGACCTACCACCGAACATCAAGTTATCGTTTCAAAGACTGCCACTGACCTCATCTCTGGAGATCTTCCCTCCACGGCCTCCAACCTCAGTCCCCCAACCCTGCACAGCCTGTTTCTACCTCCTTCCCAAGATCCACAAACAGGGCTGCCCTGGTAGACCCGTTGTTTTAACCTGTACTTGCCCCACGGAACTGATTTCTTCTTATCTCAACTGTATTTTCTCCTTTTATCCAGTTTCTTCCTACCTACATCCATGACTCTTCCGACGCCCTCCGCCAATTTAAAGTTTCCTGGCCGTAACTATCTCCTTTTGCTTGTCCGACTTACAGTTCTGGATGAGCAGAAATTTTCTCTGATTAAATATTGGGAAGACCGAAGCCATTGTTCTCGGTCCCTGCCACAAACTCCATTCCTCTCCCCAACATCTGTCTGAGGCTGAACCAGACTGTTCGCAACCTTGGTGTCATATTTGACCCTGAAATGAGCTTCCGACCACATATCCACAGCATAACAAAGACCGCCTACTTCCACCTCTAACATTGCCCATCTCCGCCCTTGCCTCGGCTCATCCGTTGCTGAAACCCTCATCCATGCCTTTGTTACCTCTAGACTTGACTATTCCAACGCACTCCTAGCTGGCCTCCCACATTCTACCCTCCGTAAACTTGAGGTCGTCCAAAACTCTGCTGCCGTGTCCTAACTGGCACCAAGTCCCGTTCGCCCATCACCCGTGCTCGCTGACCTACATTGGCTCTCGGTTAAGCAGTGCCTCGATTTCAAAATTCTCATCCTTGTTTTCAAATCCCGCCATGGCCTCGCCCCTCCCTCCCTCTCTAATCTCCTTCAGCCCCACAACCCCCCCGAGATACCTGCACTCCTCTAATTCTGCCCTCGAGCATTCCTGATTATAATCGCTCAACCATTGATGGGTGTGCCTTCTGCTGCCTAGGCCCTAAGCTTGAATTTCCTGCCTAAACATCTCCACCTCGCTACCTCTCTTTCCTCCGTTAAGACACTCCTTAAAACCTACCTCTTTGACCAAGCTTTTGGTCACCTGCCCTAATTTCTCATGTGGCTCGTTGTCAAATTTTTTCGTCTTATAATACTCCTGTGCAGCGCTTTGGGACGTTTTACTACGTTAAAGGCGCTATATAAATACAAGTTATTGTTTTCACCATGGACGTTCAACCCCTTTACACCTCCACCCCCCACCAGGCTGGCCCAAGGGCTCTCCGCTTCTTTTTTGAACGGAGGCCCAACCAGTCCTCCTCCACCTGGCTGAACTTGTTCTCATATTGAACAACTTCTCTTTTGACTCCACTCACTTCCTTCAAATAAAAGGTGTTGCTGTGGGAACCCGTATGGGTTCCAGCTATGCCTACCTTTTCGGTTCCGAGGGACTGCCTAAGATAGAAGACGACCTTTTCGTGGGATGTGTGGAACATTCTTTGTTCCAGTCCTAATTAGGTCCCCCCACTTCACCTCTTTTTCCGGTACACTGATGAGTATTGGTGCCGTTTCCTGCTCTCGCCCGAAACGGGAAAATTTCATCAACATTTTTACTTGTAGCAGCTCTTACAATCTATTTTTATATTTCTTGCTAGTTTACCCTAATTATATTTTCTCCCTTTTGACACCAACCAGGACGTAACAGTTTGCTTAATTGGTGCCCCTCCATTGGAACAAATATCCACTCCCTCAGTCACTATTGCTGCAGTATATACTATCTACAGGATAAGGCAGCTATGCACTAAGCTTACATCAACAGCACCATCCCCTGCGACCTCTACCACCGAGAAGGACAAAAAAACAGCAGTCATAGGAACGCCGTCATCTCCCAGTCACACACCATCCTGACTTGGACATAAACTGCCGATCCTTCATCATCACTGGGTCAATATCCTGGAATTCCTTACCTATCATTGTGGGAGAACCAACATCACAAAGACTGCAGCAGTGCAAGAAGGCGGCCCACCACCTTCTCAGGGCAACTGGAGACGGGCAATAAAAGTAATCTAGCCAGCGTGGCAGTAAAAGTCTGCAAACGGCCTCAGCGCCACTTGTTTGGAGACAGAAAAATCAGCCAGGGTTCCTGCTCGTTATCACTATCTAGCAGTTCCTACTGGTGGCATATGTATCGGGCCATCAGATGAGGATCTGGCATTAGCTGGGATGCCTTCGGTCAAATAACTTGACAACACTCACCATGAAGGCTCATACATGAATAATGGTCAGTGTCAAAATTTTCACACGCAAAGGAGAGAAAACTAGCCACAAAGAAAAAAGCCGTATGTTTTATAGACACACAGACATATCCTCACATCTACACATACACCAAGTTATAAAAATTCAAAATGGAAACAGAGGACTCGAGGGGTGACAATCTGCAACTGAAGTCACAAGGGAGTCAAATTTTGGTGAGTTCATTGAGTGTGATGTGATTCAATTCTAATTATTCTGGAAGAACTAGAGAGAGTAAAATATTTTAATTACAGACTCAATGATGCAAAGCACCCTTCTCATGGTCCAACTGGAGTTCAAATCCCACCATAACAGCCGTGGAATTTAAATTCAGTTCATTAAATAAATCTGGAATAAAAAGCTAGTATCAGTAATGGTGACCATGACACTACCGGATTATCGTTAAAAAAAAATCATCTGGTTCACAAAGGAAATCTGCTGTCCTTACCTGGTCTGGCCTATATGTGACTCCAGACCCACAGCAATGTGGGTGACTCTTAACTGACCTCTGAAATGGCCTAGCAAGCCACTCAGTTGTAACAAACCGCTACAAGAAACAGTAATAAAACTGGGCGAACCACCCAGTATACAGTCGGGAAGGAGTGGCCCTGGGAGTCCTCAACATTGACTCCGGACCCCATGAAGTCTCATGGCTTCAGGTCAAGCATGGGCAAGGAAGCCTCCTGCTGTTTGAACAGAGTGCTGAGAGTTGGGTGAGTGAGGGAGTTAGGTGAGGAGTGGAAGGAGGAGCTCCCTTGCTTCGCCTTTGCTTTTCCTAACTTTTCAGCCTGTAGGAATTGGTTCTTACTTTACACCAAGGAGAGTCCAAGAGCGGGAGCAGTCAAACAACAACAACTGCAAAACCACTAAAGTGACGACACAACCAGGGAAGGAGCTGATTGGGAGGAAGGACCTGGTGAGTATTTCTACAGTCCAGTTGTTAAAGTAAAAGTATGGTCTCTAGTTTAGAGTAAGTAATGTGTAAAGTGAAGTAGGGTCCCTAGTGTATTTAATATTCTTTCATTTAGAGGAAGTAAAGGGAGTAAATTAAGGGTAGGACATGGCAGGGCAGCTCGGCAGCGTGGAGTGCTCCTCCTGTGCTATGTGGGAAGTCAGGGACACTTTCGGTGTCCAGGGCGAACACGTGTGCAGGAAGTGTCTCCAGCTGCAGCTACTCGAAATCCACGTTTCGGATCTGGAACTGCGGCTGGAGTCACTGTGGAGCATCCGCGAGGCTGAGATCTACGTGGATAGCACGTTTAACGAGGTGGTCACACCGCAGGTAAAGAGTGCACAGGCAGAAAGGGAATGGGTGACCGCCAGACAGAGTAAAAGAACTAGGAAGGTAGTGCAGGAGTCCCCTGGGTTTATCTCCCTCTCCAACAGATTTTCCGTTTTGGATACTGCTGGGGGAGATGGTTTCTCAGGGGAATGCAGCAAGAGCCAAGTCCATGGCACTAAGAGTGGCTCAGCTGCACAGGAGGGGAGGAAAAAGAGTGGGAGAGCAATAGTGATAGGGGATTCTATCATAAGGGGAACAGATAGACGTTTCTGTGGCCGCAGATGTGACTCCAGGATGGTATGTTGCCTCCCTGGTGCCAGGGTCAAGGATGTCACTGAGCGGCTGCAGTACATTCTGAAGGGGGAGAGTGAACAGCCAGAGGTCGTGGCCCATATCGGTACCAATGACATAGGTAGAAAGAGGGACGAGGTCCTGCAAGCAGAATATAGGGAGCTAGGAAATAAATTAAAAAGCAGGACCTCAAAGGTAGTAATCTCAGGGTTACTCCCAGTGCCACGTGCTAACGAGAGCAGAAATAGGAGAATAGACCAGATGAATGCGTGGCTGGAGAGATGGCGTAGGAGGGAGGGATTTAAATTCCTGAGGCTTTGGGATCGATTCTGGGGAAGGTGGGACCTGTACAAGCTGGACGGATTATACCTCGGCAGAACTGGGACCAATATCCTCGCAGGGGGGTTTGCTAGTGCTGTTGGGAAGGATTTAAACTACAGGAAACTCTTTGGTATCCGGCACCGACGGGACCGGCGTGGTGCCGGTTGATCGAAAGTTCCGGATAACAGAGAGTTATATCTACCGAGGCTATTTTTAACAAAGAAAAATAAAAAATCAGGAAATGTGCAGTATACAGTATTTGGGTACTCACCTACAGAATGTTGTGTTAAATGGATGGTGGAAGATGCTTGATTAAGTACAGCACTGCCAGTTGAGAGTAATCCATAACTCTTTAATTACTTAACAGTAAGTGAGACTCCCGGCAGCGTGGGAGAATCAGACTCCTGTTACTGCAGTGTTCGGACTTCCGACAGCGCCAGGAGGCCGAGTAGTGGCACTTTTGAAAACTACCCCCACTGACTAAATCGGCGTTCGCGGACTCGGGATCAGCAACATTGCCGGTTATTTGAGAGGAGTTTTCGGAGTACTCGGCGTTCGCGGAGACTCGGACTGCGACTCGGCAACATTGCCGGTTATTTGAGAGGAGTTTTCGGAGGATGATTTTTGCCGGTTAAGCGAGAATTCCGGATATTTGGGTGCCGGATAAACAAGAGTTTCCTGTAGTTTGTCAGGGGGCTGGGAACCTAAGTGTGGGCCCAGAACGGAGAGAAACAAAGCTGGAAGTGCAAGTTAGAAAAGTAGTCAGCAAAACTAGTAGGGAGCAGAAACAAAGGCCAACAGTAAGGAGGAAATAATGCATAATTTGCAACAAACATATATTCTTCTAGGGCTTAAAAACCCAAAAGGAAAAGTGATCCAACCATGGCTAACAAAAGAAATTAAAGCTAGTATTAAGTCAAAAGAGGAAGCTTATAAAGTTGCCAGAAAAAGCGGTCAGCCTGAGGATTGGGATCTTTTTAGAAATCAGCAAAGGGGGACCAAGAAATTGATAAAGAAAGGGAAAATGGAATGAGCATAAACTAGCGAAAAATATAAAAACGGATTGTAAAAGCTTCTATAGGTATGTGAAAAGGAAAAGACTGGCAAAGGTAAATGTAGGCCCTTTACAGTCAGAGACGGGAGAATTTATAATGGGGAATGAGGAAATGGCAGAGAAATTAAATAAATACTTTGTTTCTGTCTTCACGGAGGAAGACACAAAAAATCTCCCAGAAATACGAGAAAACCAAGGGTGTGGCGAGAATGAGGAACTTAAAGAAATTATTAGTAAAAAAAACAGTACTAGAAAAATTAATGGGACTAAAAGTCGTTAAATCCCAAGGACCGGATGACCTACATCCTAGGGTTTTGAAAGAGGTGGCCATTGGGATAGTGGATGCATTGGTTGTCATCTTCCAAAATGCTATAGATTCTGGAATGGTTCCTGCAGATTGGAGGATAGCAAATGTAACCCTGCTATTTAAGAAAGGAGGGAGAGAGAAAACGGAGAACTACAGACCTGTTAGCCTCACATCAGTAGTTGGGAAAATGCTGGAATCTATTATAAAGGATGTAATAACTGGGCACTTAGAAACTAATAGTAAGATTGGGCAGAGTCAACATGGATTTATGAAAGGGAAATCCTGTTTGACAAACCTATTGGAGTTCTTTGAGGATGTAACTAGTGGAGTAGACAAAGGGGAACTGGTAGATGTGGTGTATTTGGATTTTCAGAAGGCCTTCGATAAGGTCCCACACAAGAGGTTGGTGAACAAAATTAGGACACATGGAATTGGGGGTAATATACTAGCATGGATTGAGAATTGGTTAACAGACAGAAAACAGAGTAGGGATAAACGGGTCTTTTTCAGGATGGCAGGCTGTGAATAGTGGGGTACCGCAAGGATCGGTGCTTGGGCCCCAGCTATTCACAATCTATATCAATGATTTGGATGAGGGGACTAAATGTAACATTTCCAAATTTGCTGATGATACAAAGCTAGGTGGCAGTGTCAGTTGCGAAGAGGCTTCAAGGGGATCTCGACAGGCTCAGGTGAGTGGGCGAGAACATGGCAGATGGAATATAATGTGGATAAATGTGAAGTTATCCACTTTGGTAGAAAAAACAGAAAGGCAGAGTATTTCCTAAATGGTGAAAGATTAGGGAATGCAGATGCTCAAAGGGACCTGGGTGCCCTTGTAAATGAGTCATTGAAAGTGAATGTGCAGATACAGCAAGCCATTAGGAAGGCAAATGGTATGCTGGCCTTCATTACAAGAGGATTTGAGTACAGGAGTAAAGAAGTCTTACTCCAATTATATAGGGCCTTGGTGGGACCACACCTGGAGTACTGTGTACAATTTTGGTCTCCTTACCTAAGGAAGGATATACTTGCCATAGAGGGAGTGCAACGAAGGTTCACGAAATTGATTCTTGGGATGGCGGGACTGTCGTATGAGAAGAGATTGAGTAAACTAGGCCTGTATTCTCTTGAATTCAGAAGAATGAGAGGGGATCTCATTGAAGCATACAAAATTATTAAAGGGCTTGATAGGGTGGATGCTGGGAGAATGTTTTCCTTGGCTGGGGAGTCTAGAACCAGGGGCCACAGCCTCAGGATAAAGGGTAGGCCATTCAGGACTGAGATGAGAAGAAATTTCTTCAGAGGATGGTGAATCTTTGGAATTCTCTACCCCAGAGGGCTGTGGAGGCTCAGTCATTGGGTATATTCAAAACAGAAGTCGATAGATTTCTGACTAGTAAGAGCATCAAGGGATATGGCAATAGGGCCGGTGAATGGAGTTGAGGCAGAAGATCAGCCATGATCTCATTGAATGGCGGCGCAGGCTCGAAGGGCCGAATGGCCGACTTCTGCTATTTCTTATGTTCTTATGATTAACACCTACCGCCCTCCCTCAGCTGGTGAATAAGTACTCCGCCATGTTGAACACCATTTGGAAGAAGCACCGAGGGGAGCAAGGGCACAGAATGTACTCTGGGTGGGGGACTTCAATATTGATCACCAAGAGTGGCTCGGTAGCACCACTACTGACCAAGCTGGCCGAGTCCTGAAGGACATAACTGCCAGACTGGGTCTGCATCAGGCAGTGAGAACACCAACATGAGGGAAAAACCTACTTGACCTCGTCCTCACCAATTTTTTCTTGAAAAAAGGCTGAGGGGTGACCTAATAGAGGTCTTTAAATTTATGAAAGGTTTTGATAGAGTGGATAGAGAGAGAATGTTTCCACTTGTGGGGAAGAGCATAACTAGAGGCCATCAATATAAGATAGTCACCAAGAAATCCAATAGGGAATTCAGAACAAACTTCTTTACCCAAAGAGTGGTGAGAATGTGGAACGCGCTACCACAGGGAGTGGTTGAGGCGAATAACATAGATGCATTTAAGGGGAGGCTAGACAAGCATATGAGGGAGAAGGGAAATAGAGGGTTATGCTGAGGAAAGACGGGAGGAGGCTCGAGTGGAGCATAAATGCCGGCATGGACTGGTTGGGCCGAAAGGCCTGTTTGTGCCGTATATCGTGTGTAATCCTATATATCGTGTGTAATCCTATGTAATCTACCTGTCGCAGATGCATCTGTCCATGACAGTATTGGTAGCAGTGACCACCGCACAGTCCTTGTGGACACCAGCCATCGTGTTCTGTGGCACGACCAACCGTGCTAAATGGGATAGATTCAGAACAGATCTAGCAGCTCAAACTGGGCATCCATGAGGCGGCTGTGGGCCATCAGCAGCAGCAGAATTGTATTCCACCACAATATGTAACCTCATGGCCCGGCATATCCCTCACTCTTCCATGACCATCAAGCCAGGGAACCAACACTGGTTCAATAAGGAGTGTAGAAGAGCATTCCAGGAGCAGCACCAGGCGCACCGAAAAATGGTGTGCCAACCTAGGGAAGCTGCAACACAGGACTACATACATGCTAAAAAGTGGAAGCAGCATGCTATAGACAGAGCTAAGCGATCCCACAATCAACAGATCAGATCAAAGCTCTGCAGTCCTGCCACATCCACATGGTGGTGGACCATTAAACAACTAATGGGAGGGGGAGGCTCCATGAATATCCCCATCCTCAATGATGGTGGAGCCCAGCACACCAATGCAAAAGACAAGGCTGAAGCGTTTGCAACCATCTTCAGCCAAAAGTGCCAAGTGGATGATCCATCGCGACCTCCTGCTCAGGTACCCATCACAAAAGCCAGTCTTCAGCCAATTTGATTCATTCCACGTGATCAAGAAATGGCTGAGCGCACTGGGTACAGCAAAGGAGTTGGGCCCCGACAATATACCAGCTGTCGTGCTAAAGACTTCTGCTCCAGAACTAGCCGCGCCTCTAGCCAAGCTGTTCCACTACAACTACAACACTAGCACTTACCTGACAATGTGGAAAACTGCACAGGTATGTCCTGTCCACAAAAAGCATGACAAATCCAATTTGTCCAATTACCACCCCATCAGTCTACTCTCAATCAGCAAAATGATGGAAGGTGCGATCGACAGTGCTATCAAGCGGTACTCACCAATAACCTGCTCACCCGATGCTCAGTTTGGGTTCCGCCAGGACCACTGGGCTCCAGAGCTCATTACTGCCTTGGTCCAAACATGGATAAAAGAGCTGAATTCCATGGGGGTGAGGTGAGAGTGACTGCCCTTGACATCAAGGCAGCATTTGACCAAGTGTGGCATCAAGGAGCCCAAGTAACATTCGCGCCACACAAGTGCTAGGCAATGACTATCTCCAACAAGAGAGCGTCAACCACCGTCCCTTGACATTCAACGGCAATATCAACAACATCCTGGGGTGGGGGGGGGGTCACCATTGGCCAGAAACTTAACTGGACCAGCCACATAAATACTGTGGCTGCAAGAGCAGGTCAGAGGCTGGGTATTCTGTGGCAAGTGTCTCACCTCCGAACTCCCCAAAGCCACCATCTACAAGGCAGTCAGGAGTGTGACAGAATACTCTCCACTAGCCTGGATGAGCACAGCCCCAACAACACTCAAGAAGCTTGACACCATCCAGGACAAAGCAGCCCGCTTGATTGGCACCCCATCCACCACCTTAAACATTCATTTCCCTCCACCACCCCTGTGGCTGCAGTGTATACCATCTACAAGATGCACTGCAGCAACCCGCCATGGCTTCTTTGACAGCACCTCCCAAACCCACGACCTCTACCCCCCTAGGACAAGGGCAGCAGGCGCATGGGAACATCACTTCCTCCAAGTCACACACCATCCTGACTTGGAAATATATCGCCGTTCCTTCATAGTCGCTGGGTCAAAATCCTGGAACTCCCTCTAACAGCACTGTGGGAGTACCTTCACCACCCGGACTGCAGCGGTTCAAGGTGGCGCCTTCTCAAGGGCAATATGGGATGGGCAATAAATGCTGGCTTTGCCAGTGACGCCCACATCCCAGGGCCGAATAAAAAAAAATTCAATCCAGTCCCATGAGAAGACACACACACAAAACACTCACCAAATGTGTTGTTTGGTATATTTCTCCAACTTATTTTACAATATCCAGCTTTAAAACTGAAGCTTTTAAACAAGGGGTACAGTAGTGCAGCGGTTATATTACTGGACTAGTAATTCAGAGGCCTAAACTAATAGCCCAGAAAACATAAGTTCAAATCCCACCATGGCAGTTTGAGAATTCAGTTTCCTGATAGCAACAGAAAATTGTAAAATCTATTATTAGGGAGGTGGTAACAGGGCACTTATAAGTTGCCACACAAGAGGTTGTTTCACAAAATTATGGCTCATGGGATTGGGGCTCATATTAGCACGGAGAGGATTGGTTAACGGACAGAAAATAGAGTAGGAATTAATGGGTCATTTTCGGGTTGGCAGGCTGTAACTAGTGGCATACCGCAAGGATCAGTGCTTGGGCCTCAGCTATTTACAATCTATATCAATGACTTAGATGAGGGAACAGAGTGTAATGTATCCAAGTTTGCTGACGACACAAAGCTAAGTGGGAAAGTAAATTGTGGGGAGGATGCAAAGGGATATAGACAGGTTAAATGAGTGGGTAAGAACATGGCAGGTGGAATATAATGTAGAGAAAAGTGAAGTTATCCACTTTGGTGGGAAAAATGAAGCAGAATTTTTTTAAATGTGAGAGATTGGAAAATGTTGGTATTCGGAGGGACCTGGGTGCCCTTGTACACAAATCACAGAAAGTTAACATGCAGGTACAGCAAGCAATTAGGAAAGCAAATGGTATGTTAGCCTTTATTACAAAAAGATTGGAGTAAAAGTAAAGAAGTGTTACTGCAATTATATAGGGCCCTGGTGAGACCACACCTGGAGTATTGCTTACAGTTTTGGTCTACTAAGGAAGGATATACTTGCCTTAGAGGGAGTGCAACAAAGGTTCACCAGACTGGTTCCTGGGCTGGGGGGATTGTCCTGTGAGGAGAGACTGAGTAGACTAGGCCTATATTCCCTAGAATTTAGAAGAATGAGAGGTGATCTCAATGAAATGTATAAAATTCTTAAGGGGCTTGACAGGGTAGATGCTGGGAGGATGTTTCCCCTGGCTGGGGATTCTAGAACTAGGGGTCATAGTCTCAGAATAAGGAGTCGGGCATTTAGGACTGAGATGAGGAGAAATTTCTTCAAAGGGTTGAGAGTCTTTGGAATTTTCGTTGAGTATATTCAAGACAGAGATCGATAGATTTTTGGATACCAAGGGATATGGGGATAGGGCGGGAAGGTGAGGTTGAGGTAGATCAGCCGTGATCTTATTGAATGACGGAGCAGGCTCTAAGGGTCGAATGGCCTATCCTGCTCCTATTTTCTTATGTAAATTATTCTGCCCAGATTATTTAATAGCTGCAAACAGTACTCAGCATTCAAAAAGGTTTTTTCCAAAAGTTACACACAGGAATGAAAGTCAGATCACAGTGATGTCTGCCAATTGTAGCTACAGCTGGTGACACTGCAAATGGAATTTAAGTACATAGACCACCTGCAATTGGGCGATAAAGGTCTGCTCACTGCACAGCGACAACTGAAATTAAGTAGCAGTTTCCCTTGCTATAATTGTTCTTGAATCAGGTACTCCTCTTCAAGTGTTACAAGTGCTGCTATCAGTCTCACTGCACACCAGAGAGGACATGGTAATCTTTACAAGCTCACTAAAAGGGAAGGCTGGATTTCAGATCAGGCTTGGGCATGAAACAATCGGGAGCTTTTTTGTACCTCTCCATTAACAGATCCCAAATGAACCAAGGAGCTGCATTGACATCAATGCATGTCCATTCCCCCCTCCCAAGAAAGAAGCAGACAAGACTAGAGTGATCGTCAATACTTCATTATAACTGCATTGCAATTTTGTAGCTCTCACAGCTTAATGGCCACAGTGAATGGGAGGCCTCAGATTAAGGAGCTACTTCATCTTATCCTATCATAACACAATTAAAGTTGGAATTTTTTTTGCCACAAATGTACAGAGCAAAACTTTGGAACAGACAACAGGAAGAATCACTTAACCTCTCCTGGCCCGTCAGCTTGGCTCAGTGGACTCTCGTTCGAGTCAGATGACTGCTGGTCCTAGCTCCAGTTGAAGACTTGAACACATAATCTAGGATGTCAGGCCATAGCAGTACTGAGGAACTGCTGCTGTCCTTCAGATGAGGAAATTAACCACAATTCTGTCTGCATGTTCTGGTGGTTGAGACAGGTGGTAAAGAACCCATGTCACTATTCAAGAGACTCCTACTAATGTCATACCAATATTCTTCGTTCAACTACTACTACCAAGAAAAAAACAAGATCAGCTGGTCACTCAAAATGGCTTCTGTTCTTTCCTACACAAGAACAGTCAACTGCATTTCGAAGAAATTCACTGCACATGAAGAGTTTTGAGGGATGCAATAAGGTTCTATATAAAAGCCAGCATTTGATGGTTAATTCCTTACCTACTGCAAACATGGTCTATAAGCAGAGACATCGACTCCAGGTTGCCGTCTAGTTTAGTATTGTGATACAGGCACCGGTCTCGTTGCAGTTCCACTGCTTGGCGCAAAAGAGTCTGTAAGCGTCGTGGAGGTAACATCACTGATGGGGGCAAGTACACTGGGAAAAGAATAAAGTCAAAATAAAGATGGATTTAACTTTTTGAATGACTGGAGGAATTTCACTTAAAAAAAAAACCATCTGGATATGGTCAAATGTAAGCCAGTGCTGCTTTACGTGAATAAAAGGTGGATCATGACCCCAGGCTGCAGGGAGTGACTTCCCTACTTCACCTTTCCTCTCCCTGCTGGGAAACCACCAAAGCTCTACTCAGTGCTGCTGTAACAGGAAAACTCAGCATGTGGGCATGAAACTGCCCCTTACCAAGAGCTAGGCATGTCAGATGTGTCTTCTAGTATAACCACCAAGGAAATTTCTAAAGAATGATTGATCAATTGTGCTCTATCATTTTTACTGCTTTAAATTCTCCCACTAAATGAAGAGTTGTGCAAGCATGCCCTGGGGCAATTCTCCCACCAGGAAAGGACCACATCACCTTTAATTGTTCGTATGGTTGAGATTAGGAACTCACCATGTGGCTGCATCCATGTCCTAGCATTCCTTGGCACAATCCACTACAACATGTCAGCATTTGTTTTGGAGTGAGCTAAGCAGTCAGATAACCCTTAATGCCATTATGGCCATTAGTTTACCACCACTGTTAAGGCCCAAAGGTCCTTACAACCTTGTTTATTAATCTGCCTCCATCATTTTACTGCTTTGTTGTGAAGCAGAACCAACTTACTCTGAAGTTTGTCAAGTAATTTTGATCGTGAAATAGTCCCTTTTCCTTCCCACTCTGCCTTCGCTCTCAGGTCATCCATATGGCTGCACATTAGATATCTGCGGAGACAGGGATTGAGATAAGCTTTCAGCAGCCATACTGAAAGGGTTAACTTTTGTTTGTGAACATGGGAGATGAAAAGAAGTAGAACAGTGGCAGAATAAAAAGAGCTCCATTGAAATTAAAATTAGAGTTCTGCTTCTGGTTTTGCTTGTTACTTAAACGCCATGTTTTTATTTTCACTTCTGCAGGCAGAGACATGCTGGGCTAAGATTCCATGGACACCAGCAGCACTCTGATACTCAAGTGTCCGAAGCCTATTTGATCATGAGGGGGGTTGCACATTCAGGTCTGATCCTGTCCCCATCAGACATCCATACACTTACATTTGCTAATCAAGGTCTCTGGCGAGCAATCACAGTACTCCAGCAACCAAGATCAGCTAACAACAGACATAGAAACATAGAATCTAGGAGCAGGAGTAGGCCATTCGGCCCGTCGAGCCTGCTCCACCATTCAATACTATCATGGCTGATCATCCAAATCCAATACCCTGTCCCTGCTTTAATCCCCACAGTACACATATCCCACCCTACCCCCGTAACCCCACGTATTTAATTCCCCCTAACATATCCCATCCTATCCCCATAACCCCACATATTTAACCCCCCCCTAACACTAAGGGTCAATTTATCATAGCCAAATCAACCTAACCCGCACATTTTTGGACTGTGGGAGGAAACCGGAGCACCCGGAGGAAACCCACGCAGACACGGGGAGAATGTGCAAACTCCACACAGACAGTCACCCGAGGTCAGATTCGAACCTGGCACCTCCCTGGCTGGAATGAATTTGTACCAAATCAGGCTGTGCATTTACCCACTGGACCAGCAGGGAACCCCACATTCCAGCTTAAACATTCACTAAAGGAGTTACATTTTCAATATTTGGATTATGGAACAAGAATGAACAGGCAGTGGCCCAAGAGTAGGTGAGGCACTCCCTTGACATGGCAGGAGGAAGCCAGAATCAGTAAACTTAGCTTTGCGCTTGTGTAAATCCCAGCAGAGACAGAGAAGCATTGGCAGACGTCTGGGCACAGACCAGCTTTCCAAGCTCATTTCAAGGAGTAATGCCAGAAGACTATTCTTCGGAAAAAGAGTGAGAAAAACCCAACTTTTAATCCGTGCATAGAAACATTTGGGGATGGACGGGAGGTAAGTATTAAAATAGGCAAGAGTGATACCAGCTTTCCTCATACAAGATAGCCAAAATCAAAAATATACTCCTACATTCATTTCTACAGCAGCACAAGTCTCTATCCATACTTGCGCTTCATCATTCCCTTGTCTACACTCATGAAATATGACCAAGGTGGATAGGACATTTTAAATGGGAATTTTCACTTTGTAAAAGTCCTTTATAATATAAATAGTACGTTTAAGCTGCCATTTTTAGAAGCCACAACTAATGGGTGGGACCAGCTGGTTTGACAATACTGTGGTCAACACAGACCCCATAACAGGAACCAAACAAGATGTGTGTTCCAAACAGCATACAAATGGAATCCATGATAAATTCTGGGAGAACACGATTTTTAACTTTTAGAAATGATACTTGGAAGGCTTTAATCCTTCCTATGTCAGTAACACAAGATTCATACTTTAACTGGCAAATAGCTAACTCTTCAGCACATTTCCAGTTCCTCCATCTCCAGAAACCTGGAGTATGAGGAACCAGGATTTTGTCGCTTTCTTGTTCTCTTCCCTGAATTCTAGCTCTACCAGCAGTCTACACGTGACTTGAGGCCCAGAAACTTGTGGATCTGCAGGGTCTGCTGATGCACACAGGAATGGGAGTAAGTGGATGCCACTTTCAGAGAACCAATGTTCTCCTTCTGTGCTGGAGAATTCCCTAATTCTAGAGATGTTTTAGTGCCAGGAGCTACTGCAGTGACTTAAAAAAAAATTCATTCACGGGATGTGGGCGTCGCTAGCAGGGCCAGCATTTATTGCTGATTCCCTAATTGCCCTCAAGAAGGTGGCGGTGAGCCACCTTCTTGAACCGCTGCAGTCAGTGTAGTGAAGGTACACCCACAGTGCTGTTCAGTAGGGAGTTCCAGGATTTTGACCTAGTGACAATGAAGGAACGGCGATATATTTCCAAGTCAGGATGGTGTGTGACTTGGAGGAGAACTTGGGGGTGGTGGTGCGCCCATGCACTGGCTGCCCTTGTCCTTCGAGGTGGCAGCGGTCGCGGGTTTGGGAGGTGCTGTCGAAGACGCCTGGATGAGCTCCTGCAGTGCATCTTGCAGATGGTACACACTGCAGTCACGGTGCGCCGGTGGTGGAGGGAGTGAATGTTTAAGGTGGTGGATGGGGTGCCAATCAAGTGGGCTGCTTTGTTCTGGTGTTGAGCTTCTTGAGTATTGTTGGAGCTGCACTCATCCAAGAGTATTCCATCACACTCCTGACTTGTGCCTTGTAGATGGTGGAAAGGTTTGGGGAGTCAGGAAGAGAGTCACTCTTCACAGAATACCCAGCCTCTGACCTGCTCTTGTTGCCACAGTATTTATGTGGCTGGTCCAGTTAAGTTTCTGGTCAATGGTGACCCCCAGGATGTTGATGGTGGGGGATTCGGCAATGGCAATCCCATTGAATGTCAAGGGGAGGTGGTTAGACTCTCTTGTTGGAGATGGTCATTGCCTGGCACTTGTGTGGCACAAATGTTACTTGCTACTTAACAGGCCAAGCCTGAATGTTGTCCAATTCTTGCTGCATGCGAGCACGGACTGCTTCATTATGAGGAGTTGCGAATGGAACTGAACACTGCAATCATCCCTACTTCTGACCTTATGATGAGGGAAGGTCGTTGATGAAGCAGCTGAATATGTTTGGGCCACACTCCTGAGGAACTCCTACAGCGATATCCTGGGGCTGAGATGATTGGCCTCCAAAAACCACAACCACCTTCCTTTGTATTAAGTATGACTCCAGCCAGTGGAGAGTTTTCCCCCCCGATTCCCATTGACTTTAATTTTACTAGAGCTCCTGGATACCACACTTGGTCAAATGCAGCCACTCTCACCTCACCTCTGGAATTCAGCTCTCTTGTCCATGTTTGGACCAAGGTCTGGAGCCGAGTGGTCCTGGCAGAACCCAAACGGAGCATCGGTTGAGCAGGTTATTGGTGAGTAAGTGCTGCTTAATAGCACTGTCGAAGACACCTTCCATCATTTTGCTGATGATTGAGAGTAGACTGATGGGGCAGTAATTGGCCAGATTGGATCTGTCCTGCTTTTAGACAGGACATACCTGGGCAATTTTCCACTTCGTCGGGTAGATGCCAGTGTTGTAGCTGTAGTGGAACAGCTTGGCTTGAGGCACGGCTAGTTCTGGAGCACAAGTCTTCAGCACTACAGCTGGGACGTTGTCGGGGATTAGCCTTTGCTGCATCAAGTGCGCTCAGCCGTTTCTCGATATTACGTGGAGAGAATTGAATTGGCTGGAGACTGGCTTCTGTGTTGGTGGGTACCTCAGGAGGAGGCAGAGATGGATCATCCACTTGCGTGCTGGGCTCCGCCATCATTCAGGATGGGGATGGGGATATTCATAGAGCCTCCTCCTCTCGTTAGTTGTTTAATTGTTCACCGCTATTCACAACTGGATGTGGCAGGACGGCAGAGCTTTGATCTGATGTTGGTTGTGGGATCGCTTAGCTCTGTCTATAGCATGCATGAATTCTGTGTTGCAGCCTCACCAGGTTGGCACCTCATTTTTAGCTACGCCTGGTGCTGCTCCTGGCATGCTCTTCTACACTCCTCATTGAACCAGGGTTGGCCCCTGGCTTGATTATAATGGGAGATTGAGGGATATGCCGGGCCATAAGGTTACAGATTGTGGTGGAATACAATTCTACTGCTACGCTTTAGCACGATGGAGGGTGTCCTCAGTGTGAAGACAGGACTTTGTCTCTAGAAGGACTGTGCGGTAGTCACTCCTACCAATTCTGTCAAGGACAGATGCAACTGCGACAGGTAGGTTGGTGAGGACGGTCAAGTAGGTTTTTCCCCTCACCACCTGCCGCAGACTGGCAGGTATATCCTTCAGGAATCTGCCAGCTCAGTCAGTAGTGGTGCTACCGAGCCACTCTTGGTGATCAATATTGAGGTCCTCCACCCAGAGTGCATTCTGTGCCCTTGCTACCCTCAGTACATTCTTTTTCAGTGCTTCTTCCAAGTCGTGTTCAACATGGAGGAGTACTGATTCATCAGCTGAGGGAAGGCAGTAGGTGATAATCAGCAGGAGGTTTCCTTGTTCATGTTTGACCTGATGCCCGGAGACTTCATGGGGTCCAGAGTCAATGTTGAGCACTCCCAGGGCCATTTCCTCCCGACTGTAAATCACTGTGCTGCCACTTCTGGTGGGACAGGACATACCTAGGGATGGTGATGGAGGAATCTGGGACATTGGCTGAAAGGTATGATTCTGTGAGTATGACTGTCAGGCCAATTCTTGCTGCATGCTGCCTTGATGTCAAGGGCAGTCACTCTCACCTCATCTCTGGAATGTTGCTTGACCAGTCTGTGGGACAGCTCTCCCAATTTTGTCACAAGTCCCCAGATGTTAGTGAGGAGGACTCATCAGGGTCAACTAGGCTGGGTGTGCCTTTGTCATGTCTGACTCTGGTGCTTAGGTCGATGCCGGGTGGTCCCTCCCGTTTTATTCTTATTGTTTTCTGTAGCAGTTTGGTACAACTAAGTGGCTTGCTCGGCTACTCCATAGGGCAGTTAAGAGTCAACCACATTGCTTTGGGTCTAGAGTCACATGTAGGCATGACCGGGTAAACAGCAGATCTCCTTCCCTAAAATACATTAGTGAAACAGATGGGTTTTTACGACAATCCGGTCGGTTCATGGCCACCATTACGGATACTAGTTTTTATTCCAGATTTATTTAATTAACTGAATTTAAATTCCCAAGCTGCCGTGGTGGAAACTCACATCTCCAGATCATTAATCCAGGCCTCTGGATTACTAGTCTAGCAACAACCACTATGCTACCGTACCCCAGACTGAACTCCCATCCAAGTTACAGGTCATCCCTGGAAGCTAATACTGGTCATTTTGCAGCTATATCCATTTGTAGATAATAAAGTTCTAGCGATTATTTTAATTCAACAAAATCTCTGAAAAATTTTCACATTATAACTTGAATTAGTGCACTAGACACATTATCCGTCGTGCAGTAGATAGAATTTCAGAAAGACAATTAGACAGTTAGGCGGCAGGGTAAATACAAAGCCCATCACAGCAGCTGTTACATTACCAGAGAGCAAGTTCATTTGTTGGACTCGAGATCAAAACCAGCTACTGAATTTGGTAATTGAGATTCCATTCAATGTTGCCATACCTTAGCACACCAATGGCTCCATTGCTTTGATTCACTGCATAGTGTGAAACTGAACCATAAAGACAAAGAAAGTCCCAGATTCAGTTACTGATCTGTATAGTTAGGAACAGAAATCTCAAGCAAGAAAAAGACCATAAGCTCCATTCAGCTATTCTAGCAGTTGTAACCGATGATGTGTTTTTGTTCAAACACATCCCATTTGACCATGAACTGTTCTTAGCCATACAGGTAATAAAAATGGTACAATTATATTAAGCATCTCATAGCTTGGGATGGGGATGGGGATCGTATTGAATGGTGGAGCAGGCTCGACGGGCCGAATGGCCTACTCCTGCTCCTAGTTTCTATGTTTCTATTCAGCCAGGGTTCCTGCTTGCTAACGAGTAACTCTACATGCAAAGTGCATGGAAGGTGTGAACAGGATCATGCTTGGTTGCAATATCCTTCTTGGCCAAATAACCTGTCACCACCCACCATCTAGGCTCACACAAAGAAAACAAGAGGATGACGGCACCTGTGGCAACCAAACCCCAGCACATTTAGTTGAATGTGAAAAATGGACAAAAATTACACTGCTTAAAAAAAAATCCTGAAGTTTCAGTTTCACCACTCTGCTTTGAAGAATCTGAAAATTAACAACACTCTAGCCAGACTATTTGTTCTTCTATTAGAGGTCATGAAAGTGAGTGAGAAGAGAGTCTGAAGATGAGATACAAGCAAGGACAGGGTTTTTTTATTACAGTTTTAGAAGTGGATGGAGGCGTCCACTGACAACTCAATGTTGTTTAGCAGGCCAGTGACACAAATTTGTTACCAGCAATATGGCCACTTGTACCAAGCAGAAAAGACAAAGTGACAATTGTAAAGCTCCACACATTACCTACCATGGTGTGAACATATCTCAAAGCATCCAAAATTACACAACAACTTATTTTTATGTGTCGTGTACTTTTAGTATTTGCACTCGTGAAAATTCCCTACTTGCTTCTCCCACTTACCCACTCAAGATGTGTATTCGCTCTGTGTTGTATTTCAAAGGAGTCAATTCGCAGCGCAAGACCTGAAGGGCTTCCAGAACCTTGCCATCTTCCAGATATTCCAAGTACTTCTGCTGCAGCAGCAAGAACTTCATTTTCTGAAAAAAACCGTTAGACATGACAAAATAAAGACCAGGAATTTCACAATTTACAATCTGTAAATTCAGATTAGTGAATCTTGTTTTAAATGTTCAGAAGTTAGATCTCAATCATGATGCAAGGAGTCTTTTTAGTCTTTCATACCCAATTGTCAGGATCACATGGATTTATGGTTAAAGTGGTAGAAATTACACAGTAATATTCCATTATTTACCCTCAAGTCACACACTTTCCTTCAATGTCACTGGGTCAAAATCCTGGCATTTCCTACCTAACACCATTAACACAAGGATTACAGCAGTTCAAGGCAATCAACCATCACCTTCACATATGTATATATTCATTCACAAAATGTATAATTACATCCACCACCTTTAACATTCACTCCCTCCACCACCAGTGCACCATGGCTGCAGTGCCTACCATCTACAAGATGCACTGCAGCAACTCGCAAGGCTTCTTTGACCGCACCTCCCAAACCCACGACCTCTACCACCTAGAAAGACCCAGAAGAGCAGATATAGGACATTGAATAACAGACTTCCACCCTGGCACCCATATTATTCAACGTTCACACCAATGACCAGCCCGAAACAGAGTCCCGCAAGTTCGTATACGCTAATGACATTGCCTTGGCCACACAAAACATGAATCGGTCCATCACCAAGGAGACCCTGACCAGTGATTTACAGAGGATGGAGGCCTACTTCCACCGATGGTGACTTTGGCCAAACCTGCAAAAGACAGTCACCTCGACATTCCACCTCAACACCCATCAAGCAAACCAAGCTTTGAAAGTCTCCTTTTGCGGCACAGAGATAAACCATGCCAAAACCCCCTCCTATTTAGGAGTCACGTTTGATCGCACCGTCATATAGATAACATCTCCAGAACCTTGGGAAGAAACTAAAGAGAAGGGAACTTCAGTACAAAGAAGGTTCACTCGGTTAATCCCGGGGATGAGGGGATGGACATATGAGGAGAGGTTGGGTAGATTGGGACTCTACTCATTGGAGTTCAGAAGAATGAGAGGCGATCTTATTGAAACATAAGATTGTGAAGGGGTTGGATCGGGTGGATGCGGGGAAGATGTTCCCGATGATGGGTGAAACTAGAACTAGGGGGCATAGTCTCAGAATAAGGGGCTGCTCTTTCAAAACTGAGATGAGAAGGAACTACTTCACTCAGAGGGTGGTAGGTCCATGGAATATGCTGCCCCAAAAAGCTGTAGAAGCTACATCATTACATAAATTTAAAACAGAAATAGACAGTTTCCTAGAAGTAAAGGGAATTAAGGGTTACGGGGAGCGGGCAGGAATCTAGGTTCGGATCGGTCATGGCCCTGTGGGTAGCATAGCGGGCCCAGGGGCCGTGTAGCCTGATCCTGCTCCTATTTCGTGTGTCCAATTCTGTTAGGTTCAGGAGATGGTTCTGTGATAGTAGACTGGCGGTTAGGATCAGATCAGCCATGATCTTATTGAATGGCGGAGCAGGCTCGAGGGGCCAATTGGCCTACTCCTGCTCCTATTTCTTATGTTCTTGATCCAGAAACTCGCCGATCCACATGGGGAGCAGATGCTCAAATCCTCCGTACGGCAGCACTCGCCCTGGTGTACTCTACAGTGGAGTACTGCTCTCCGGTGTGGCTATCGAGTCCGCATGTCAAATCCGTTGATGTCCAGCTGAATTCTACTATGAGGATTATCAACGGTACGCTTTTATCGTTCCACCACACCTATGCCGCGAATATGCAGTCTCCAGAGAATACAACCGCTACACTAGCAAAGACATGCCGATCCAGGCCGACGAACAACCTACCACCAACCCGTCTCAAATCTAGACGGCCATTTTGGACCGTCGCAGAAGCCCTTCAGCGATCTCCCCTCTGCCTTGATGACCGATGGCGAAATGCTTGGAATAACTGACATACGGAATGGATTCCTTATAGAGGACCCCACAGTACAATCTGAAGGATCAAACCTTCCGCACAAACAGTGGACAACCATCAACCGCCTCAGAACCGGTTATGATAGATGCTGCCACCTTCTCCATAGATGGAAGATTAAAGCATTCCCATCATGCAACTGTGGAGCTCCTAATCAGACCCTGGAGCACATCATTGAGCACTGCCCTCAGAGGAAATTCGCAGGCAGCCGACAAGATATCTACGCTGTTACACCGGAAGCTTTGACCCGGATATCCGACATAGATATTGACATTTGATTTGCTTTGCTACTACCATACGAAAGACGACGACCACCTAGAAGGACATGGGCAGCAGGCACATGGGAACACCATCACCTGCAAGTTTCCCTCCAAGTTACAAACCATCCTGACTTGGAAATATATAGCCGTTCCTTCATCGTCGATGGGTCAAAATCCTGAAACTCCCTCCCCAACAGGGAGTACCTTCACCACACAGACTGCAGCGGTTCAAGGCGGCGGCTCATCACCACCTTCTCGAGGGCAATTAAGGATGGGCAATAAATGCTGGCCTTGCCAGCGACGCCCACATCCCAGAACAAATAAAAAAACTGCCTGGTGTTTTCAGAATTTAAATGGACTTAATAGAGTTACACAAGTTTCACACTTCCACAACAATGCTTTACAGAAACCCTACTGATGAGACTGGGCGTATTTTGTACGTATTTCCTGTGACAGCTAATGGCAGATCAGTATTACATCAGCCATTTAAAACAATGACTTGGTGCCTAATATAGGTCCTTTCTACAAGGACTAACTGGAACATTACCTTCACGGTTATGGTAGCATAGCGGTTATGTTACTGGACTAGTAATCCAGAGGCCTGGAATAATAATACGGAGATGTGAGATCAAATCCCATCATGGCAATTTGTGAATTTGAATTCAGTTAATTAAATAAATCTGGAATAAAAAAACTAGGATCAGTAACAGTGACTGTGAAGCTATCGGATTGTCAAAAACCCAACTGGGGAAGGAAACACGACGCCTTTACCCAGTCTGGCCTATATGTGACTCCAGGCCCACAGCAATGTGGTTGTCGTCTGAAACGGCCTAGCAAGCCACTCATTTATATCAAACCGCTACAAAAAAGTACAAGAATAAACCTGGATGGGCCACCCGGCATCAGATTCGGACACGACAAAAGCACACAATTAGGGATGGGCAATAAATGCTGGCCTTGCCAGCGACGCCCAGATCCCATAAGCGAATAAAAAAAAAACACCCAGCCCAGTCGAACAAGTCCTCCTCACTAACATCTGGGAACCACAGATTAGTCAAGCCTGACAGTCATACTCACAGAATCATACCTATAAACTGCAGCAAAAAACAGCCAATTACCAAATCTCTGGCCAACTGTCTCCAACAGCAGATACAATTTATTGACAGAAGCACACTTCACCCTCTTCTCAAAGGGTCTCATCACCCACACATCACTACCCAAAGAGGACATATAATCAATTCCCAGGCCTCTACCAACACTTGTCTCAAGCCAGCTGCTGGGGGGTATACAGACCAAAGTAACTCTCCCTTAACTTTTATTCCTTGTGGAAGCACCTAGTCTCTGACTTGCCACTTCATCACGGGGGTGTGAATTTTCCCATCCTATTAATTCAGGGTCATGTCATGGGACTTGAAATATACATCACAATATATACATACTGCTTACTTCAAACTTATGCCATGATAATATGCATTTATTATCCAATAAATTCAGCCTTTGTCTGTGAGTGTGACTATCAGTCAACGCCCCAGGATTCCTCCATCACCATCCCTAGATATGTCCTGCCCCACTGGCAGGACAGACCCACCAGAGGTGGCAGCACAGTGGTATACAGGAAGTGGCCCTGGGAGTCCTCAACATTGACTACGGACCCCATGAAGTATCATGGCATCAGGGCAAACATCAACGTGGAAGCCTCAAGCCAATAACCACCTACTACCTTCCCTCAGCTGATGAATCAGAAAACCTCTATGTTGAACACCACTTGGAAGTAGTAGAGGGTAGCAAGGGCATAGAATGTTCTCTGGGTGGTGGGTTTCAATGTCCATCACCAAGAATGGCTCGGTTGTGACACTACTGACCGAGCCCTGAAGGACATAGCTGCCAGACTGGGCTTCTGGGAGGTGCTGAGAAAACCAACACGAGGGAAAAACCTACTTGACCTCGTCCTCACTAATCTACCTGTCGCAGATGCATCTATCCATGACAGTATTCGTAGGAGTGACTACCTCAAAGTCCTTCTGGAGATGAAGTCGCGTCTTCACACCGAGGACATCATGTTGTCTGGCACTACCACCGTGCTAAATGGGATAGATTCAGAACAGATCTAGCTGCCAAATATTGGGCATCCATCAGGCACTGTAGGCAGCAGAATTGTATTCCACCACAATCTGTAACCTCACAGCTCAGCATATCCCTCACTCTACCATTACCATCAAGCCAGGGAACCTGGTTCAATGAGCATGCCAGGAGCAGCACCAGGCATATCTAAAAATGAAGTGCCAACCTGGTGAAGCTACAACACAGGACTACATGCATGCTAAACAGCAGAAGCAACATGCTATAGACAGAGCTAAACAATCCCACAACCAACAGATCAACTCAAAGCTCTGCAGTCCTGCCACATCCAGTCGTGAATGGTGGTGGACAATTAAACAACTAACTGAAGGAGGAGTCTCCTTGAACATTCCCATCCTCAATGATAGCAGAGTCCAGCACGTGAGTGCTAAAGACAAGGCTGAAGCGTTTGCAACCATCTTCAGCCAGAAATGCCGAGTGGATGATCCATCTCTGCCTCCGCCCGAGATGCCCACCATCACAGAAGCCAGCCTTCAGCCAATTCGATTCCCTCCACATATCAAGAAACTGCTGAGCGCACTGGATACAGCAAAGGCTATGGGCCCCCGACAACATCCTGGCTGTTGTGCTGAAGACTTATGCTCCAGAACTAGCCGTGCCTCTAGCCAAGCTTTTTCAGTGCAGCTACAACACCCGACAAAGTGGAAAATTGCCCAGGTATGTCCTGTCCACAAAAAGCAGGACAAATCCAATCCAGCCAATTACCACCCATCAGTCTATTCTCAATCATCAGCAAAGTGATGGAAGGTGTCGTCGACAGTGCTATTAAGTGGCACTTACTCACCAATGCTCAGTTTGGATTCCACCAGGACCACGCGGCTCCAGACCTCATTACAGCCTTGGTCCAAACATGGACAAAAGAGCTGAATTCCAGAGGTGAGATGACAGTGACTGCCCTTGACATCAAGGCAGCATTTGACCAAGTGTGGCATCATGGAGCCCTTACAAAATTGAAGTCAATGGGAATCAGGGTGAAAACTCTCCACTGGCCAGAGTCATACATAGCACAAAGGAAGATGGTTGTAGTTGTTGGAGGCCAATCATCTCAGCCCAAGGACATTGCTGCAGGAGTTCCTCAGGGCAGTGTCCTTGACCCAACCATCTTCAACTACTTCATCAATGACCTTCCCTCCATCATAAGGTCAGGAGTGGGGATTTTCGCTGATGATTGCAGTGTTCAGTTGCAGTTGCAACTCCTCAGATAATGAAGCAGTCCATGCCCACATGCAGTAAGACCTGAACAACATTCAGGCTTGGGCTGATAAGTGGCAAGTAACATTCGCACCACGCAAGTGCCAGGCAATGGCCATCTCCAACAAGAGAACACCTAGCCACCTCCCCTTGACATTCAACGGGACTATCACCGAATCCCCCACCATGAACATCCTGGGGATCATTGACCAGAAACTTGACTGGACCAGCTACAAAAATACTGTGGCTACAAGAGCAGGTTAGAGGCTGGGTATTCTGTGGCGCGTGACTCATCTCCTGACTCCCCAAAGCTTTTCCATCATCCTCAAGGAACAAGTCAGGAGTATGAGGGAATACTCTCCACTTGCCTGATGAGCACAGCTCCAACAACACTCAAGAAGCTCGACACCCTCCAGGACAAAGCAGCCTGCTTGATTGGCACCCCATCCACCGCCTTAAATATTCACTTCCTCCACCACTGGCTGCTGTGTGTACCATCTAAAAGATGCACTGCAGCAACTCACCAAGGCTTCTCCGACAGCACCTCCCAAACACGCGACCGCTACCACCTAGAAGGACAAGGGCAGCCAATGCATGGGAACACCACCACCTCCAAGTCACACATTATACTGACTTGAAAATAAATCGCCGTGTCAAAATCCTGGAACTCCCTAACTAACAGCACTGTGGGAGTACCTGCACCTCACTGACTGCAGCGGTTCAAGGAGGCGGCTCATCACCACCTTCTCAAGGGTAGTAAGGGATGGGAAATAAATACTGGCCTTGCCAGCGACACACTCATCCCATGAATGAATTTAAAAAAAACGTCCAGATCATTTAAATATAACAAGGGGACCACATTGCATATTTCTCTCCAGTCGGAAAAACATCCTTTCACCACTACTCTCTGCCTCCTATCCCTGAGCCAATTATGGAGCCAAGTTACCACTGTCCCTTTAATACCATACGCTGGCCTTGCCAGCGATGCCCACATCTTGAGAACGAATATAAAATAAATATATGGATACATTAAGGTCTATAATTTGCAGCAATAAATTCCAATTGATTCTGGAGCTCTGCAAATTATCTAGAGTAGTGCCTGCAGCGTGTTCACTGAACCATTCATTGGATCTTTATGGAAAAGGTCACTGAGCTACTGCAGGTGTTCAGAATGCTATCTCATTACCGCAAACCATGTGTTCAATTTGGCCAGAAAATAAGCTCCTTCTGGGCATCCTTATCTTCCAAAAATGCATTGCTCTACATATCACAGACTGCTATAAGCACTTATGAAACAAACGGATCCTCAGTTCTCTAGTAAAAATTGATGAAGAAGAGTTATTAGAAAGGCTGGCTGTACTTAAAGTAGATAAATCACCAGGAGCGGATGGGATGCATCCTAGGACGCTGAAGGAATTGAGTGCGGAATTCGTGGCGGTACTGGCCATAATATTCCAATCCTCCATAGATACGAGGGTGGTGCCAGAGGACTGGAGAATTGCAAATGTTACACCCTTGTTCAAAAAAGGGTGTAAAGATAAACCCAGCAACTACAGGCCAGTCAGTTTAACCTTGGTAGTAGGGAAGCTTTTAGAAGCAGTAATCAGGGACAAAATTAACAGTCACTTGGACAAGTGAAGATTTGATAGAGGGGTTCAAAATCATGAGGGGTCCCATTGGCAGAAGGGTAGAGAACCAGAGGACACAGATTTAAGGTGATTGGCAAAAGAACCAAAGGCGACGCAAGAAAAAACGTTTTTATGCAGCGAGTGGTTAAGATCTGGAATGCACTTCCTGAAAGGGTGGTGGAGGCAGACACAATCTTATCTTTCAAAAGGGACTTGGATAACTATTTGCACCTAACCTAACCTTGTATCCCCCTAACCTATCTAGGTCAAATAACTTATACACTTGGATTGTCTAATTCTTTCATCATTTTAAAGCTCCACCTGTCCAGTACCAATCCCTGCATGACTCAAATAGTGACCGGCTCCTATTGTACCAAGCAATGACCATCTCCAGTGAGAGCACGTCTAAGGCACCTTTCCTTTGATATTCAATGGCGTCATCATCGCCGAATCTCCCACCAACAGCCTGGGGATCACCATTGACCAGTAACTCAACTGGATAAGCCACATAAATGACGCGGCTACTACAGCGGGTCAGAGGCTGAGCATTCTGTGGCAAGTGGCTCACCTACTGATTCCCTAAAGACTCTCCATCACCTACATGGGACAGTCAGAAATGTGATGGTATACTCTCCACTTGCCTGGATGGGCGCAGCTGCAAAAGTACTCAAGAAGCTCGACACCATCCAGGACAAAGCAGTGCGCTTAAGTGGCACCTCATCCACTAGCCGAAACATACAACCCCTCAACCACCAGTATACCGTGGCTGCAGTGTGTACTATCTACAGGATGCACTGCAGCAACTCGCCATGGCTTTTTCAGTAGCACCTGTCAATTGCGAGAACCCCTTACTCTTCCGCATGGCACCATTTTAATATTAATGATCTAGACGAGGGAACTAGATGTAATATCTCCAAGTTTGCAGACGACACAAAGCTGGGTGGGCATGTGTGCTGTGAGGAGGATGCAGAGAAACTCCAGTATGATTTGGACAGGTTGGGTGATTGGGCAGATACATGGCAGATGCAGTATAATGTGGATAAATGCGAGGTTATCCACTTTATTATCGGAGCAGCAATAGATTGGGAAAAGGGGACGTGCAACGAGATCTGGGAGTCCTTGTGCACCAGTCGCTGAAGGTAAGCATGCAGGTGCAGCAGGCGGTTAAGAAGGCAAATGGTATGTTGGCCTTCATAGCGAGAGGATTCGAGTACAGGAACAAGGATATCTTGCTTCAGTTGTACAGAGCTTTGGTGAGACCACACCTTGAGTATTGTGTGCAGTTTTGGTCGCCTTATCGGAGGATGTTCTTGCCATGGAGGGAGTGCAGCGAAGATTTACCAGACTGATACCTGGGATGGCAGGAATGACGTATGAAGAGAGATTGGGTTGATTAGGCTTATATTCGCTAGAGTTTCAAAGAATGAGAGGGGATCTCATTGAAACTTATAAAATTCTAACAGGACTAGACAGACTAGATGCAGGAAGGCTGTTCCCGATGGCGGGGGGAGTCCAGAACCAGGGGTCACAGTCTAAGGATAAGGGGTAAGCCATTTCGGACTGAGATGAGGAGGAATTTCTTCACCCAGAGAGTGGTGAACCTGTGGAATTCTCTACCACACAAGGCAGTTGAGGCCAATTCATTAAATATATTCAAGAATGAGATAGATATATTTCTTAAGGCTAAAGGGATCAAGGGATATGGGGAGAAAGCAGGGACAGGGTACTGAATTTGGATGATCAGCCATGATCTCATTAAATGGCGGAGCAGGCTCGAGGGGCCGAATGGCCAACTCCTGCTCCTATCTTCTATTCTATGCTTCCGTTTGCTCCCGGCAAAGAGACTCGAGGTGTCCGCCGCCTTCCCGGATGCTTCTCCTCCACTTTATGCGGTCTTGGGCCAGGAATTCCCAGGTGTCGGTGGGGATATTGCCTTTTTTCAAGGAGGCTTTGAGGGTGTCCTTGAAGCGTTTCCTCTGCCCACCTGGGGTTCTCTTGCTGTGTAGGAGCTCCGAGTAGAGCGCTTGTTTTGGGAGTCTCGTATCAGGCATGCGGACGATGTGGCCCGTCCATCGGAGCTGATCGAGTGTTGTCAGAGCTTTGATGCTGGGGATGTTGGCCTGAGCGAGAACACTGACGCTGGTGCGCCTATCTTGCCAATGGATTTTCAGGATCTTGCGGAGGCAGCGTTGATGGTACCTCCCCAGTGCTTTGAGGTGCCTGCTGTACATGGTCCATGTCTCTGAAGCATACAGGAGAGCGGGTATCACTACTGCTCTGTAGACCATGAGCTTGGTGCCGGGTTTGAGGTCCTGGTCTTCAAACACCCTCTTCCTCAGGCGACCGAAGGCTGCACTGGCACAGTGAAGGCAGTGTTGGACTTCGTCATCGACGTCTGCCCTTGTTGACAGTAGGCTCCCGAGGTATGGAAAGTGGTCCATGTTGTCCAAGGCCTCGTCGTGGATTTTGATAATCGGGGGGCAGTACTGTGTGGTGGGGGCAGGTTGGTAGAGGACCTTTGTCTTACGGATGTTTAGTGTAAAGCCCATGCTCTCGTACGCTTCGGTGAAGGTGTTGACGACGGTTTGGAGTTTGACCTCTGAGTGTGCGCAGACGCAAGCACATCTGCATACTATAATTCGATGACAGAGGATGGGACGACCTTGGATCAGGACTGGAGGCGGCGGAGGTTGAACAGTTTCCCGTTTGTTTTGTAGATTAGCTCCACTCCAGCGGGGAGCTTACGGAGGGTGAGATGGAGCATTGCAGCAAGGAAGATCGAGAAGAACGTTGGTGCGCTGACACAGCCTTGCTTGACCCCGGTCTCTACGCAAATTAGGTCTGTGGTGGATCCGTTGGTCAGGATCACGGCTTGCATATCGTCCTGAAGCAGGCGGAGGATGGCGAGAAACTTTTGAGGGCAGCCGAATTTGAGGAGGACACTCCATAATCCCTCACGGTTGACAGTTTCGAAGGCCTTTGTGGGGGTCAAAGAAGGCCATGTACAGCGGTTGGTGCTGTCCCCTGCATTTCTCTTGTCGTTGACGCGCGGTGATGATCATGTCCATTGTGCCACTTAGTGGGCGGAATCCGCATTGCGACTCTGGGAGGAGCTCTTCAGCCACTGGGAGAAGGCGATTGAGGAGGATTCTTGCAATGACTTTCCCTGTGGCAGACAGCAGGGAAACTCCTCTGTAATTACAGCAATCGGACTTGTCAGTTCACAGTGGCAGAAGGTTGGTAGTGGTGATCCACAAGGATCAGTGCTGGGATCACTGCTGTTCACAATTTACATTAATGATTTAGACTTAGGAATCAAAAACACTTTCTAAATTTGCAGATGATACCAAATTGAGAGTCAATACTGAGGAGGACTGCAACAAGTTACAGGAGGACATTAATAAACTTGCAGAATAGGCATATAATTGGCAAATGAAGTTCAACACAGATAAATGTGAGGTATTACATTTTGGTAGCAAGAACAGGGATGTCACATCACTTGGAGGGTGCGAGTCTAGGTGGGGTAGAGGAACAAAGGGATCTCTGAGTACAAATACACAAATCACTAAAAGTTGCGACACAGGTTAGCAAGGCCATTAAAAATGCAAACCAAACACGAGGGTTTATTTCTAGAGAGATAGAATTGAAAAGTAGGGAAGTTATGCTAAACCTGTATCGAACCTTGGTTAGACCACGCTTGGGAGTACTGCGGACAGTTCTGGTCGCCATATTGTAAAAAGGATATAGAGGCACTGGAGAGGGTACAGAGAAGATTTACAAGGATGATACCAGAAATGCGAGGGTATACATATCAGGAAAGTATGAACAGGCTTGGGTCTCTTTTTCTCTTGAAAAAAGAAGGCTGAGGGGGTGACCTAATAAAGGTCTTTAAAATTATGAAAGGTTTTGATAGAGCGGAAACAGAGAGAATGTTTCCACTTGTGGGGAAGAGCATAACTAGAGGCCATCAATATAAGGCAGTCACTAATAAGTCCAATAGGGAATTCAGAAGAAACTTCTTTACCCAAAGAGTGGTGAGAATGTGGAACTCGCTACCACAGGGAGTGGTTGAAGCGAATAGTATAGATGCATTTAAGGGGAGGCTGGACAAGCATATGAGGGAGAATGGAATAGAGGGTTATGCTGATCGATTTAGATGAGGAAAGATGGGAGGAGGCTCGTGGTGTGGAGCATAAACGCCGGCATGGACTGGTTGGGCCGAATGGCATGTTTCTGTGCCGTATATCCTATGTAAATTTCTTCACGCCGAGTGTGGTGAATCTTTGGAATTCTCTACCCCAGAGGGCTGTGGAGGCTCAGTTGTTGAGTATATTCAAGACAGAGATCGATAGATTTTTGAATATTAAGGGAATCAAGGGATATGGGGATAGTTCAGGAAAGTGGAGATGAGGTAGAAGATCAGCCACGATCTTATAAAATAGCGGAGCAGGCTTGAAGGGCCAAATGGCCTACTCCTGCTCCTGTTTATTATGTTATGTCTTTTAGATGCCATCTGATCACTTGACGTATTTTCCAGAAATATTGGTCCAAATTGTGTTCGGTGCTGTGGTTAAGCTGATATGTTAAGTGATGCACGATCAAATCAAGTTGGGCAAAGGCCTTTCAGACTATTTGATTGTGTCCTCCAGAATGCTGGCCATTACAGCCAGATAGTACCCAAGTTTAATGTCTTACCTGACGAACACCTCTGACAACAAAGCACATCAGAATTGGACTGCAGTGTCTCTCCCCCGCCCCTCCCCCCCGATTATGTGCTCAAGTCCTAGTGTGGGGCTCGAAAGCACAATCTTCTGACCTAGAGTACTGCAAAGTGAGCTAAACTGACGCTTTATGAATGTACTGCTGTATATGTGAAATATGAAAGCAATTGCTGCATTGCAGGTAACAGTATGTGTTTTAAACCTGTTGGTCAGGATCCAAAGTTGATGCTTCAATTTTTTTTTTTAAAAAGGCAGTAGGAACATGCATTCAGGTATTCACCACCACTCCAGAATAAATTACTTTTAGATCATACTGGTAAGAATTAGACCTAGCCATATATCCACTACTATGAGCTGTCCATAGTTGATGCAGAACAGATTTTCTACCACTCAATATAGATAATGTGTTATGAATTGTTTTTATATTATGCTCAGGAGTCAGGAGCCCTGTTTTATGGTGACTATATAAATCAAATTCCGTTTTATTACATCAGATTCTGAGATTTTTACTGGTGTTTTTAGAATTGTATTCAGTCCATTTTTCCAAGCACTAAATCAATAGCCTGCCCAAATTTTCAGCTTGGCTTAGTGGTAGCACTCTTGCCTCTAAGTGAGATGGTTATGTGCTCAAACTGCACTCCAAACACTGAAGTACATAATCTAGGCAGTATTGAGAAAATGTTGCATGGTGAGACATAAAACTGGGTTCCTGTGGACATAAATAGAAGCATAGAAGATAGGAGCAGGAATAGGCCATTCGGCCCCTCGAGCCTGCTCCGCCATTTAATGAGATCATGGCTGATCATCCAAATTCAGTACCCTGTCCCTGCTTTCTCCCCATATCCCTTGATCCCTTTAGCCTTAAGAAATATATCTATCTCATTCTTGAATATATTTAATGAATTGGCCTCAACTGCCTTGTGTGGTAGAGAATTCCACAGGTTCACCACTCTCTGGGTGAAGAAATTCCTCCTCATCTCAGTCCTAAATGGCTTACCCCTTATCCTTAGACTGTGACCCCTGGTTCTGGACTCCCCCGCCATCGGGAACAGCCTTCCTGCATCTAGTCTGTCTAGTCCTTTTAGAATTTTATAAGTTTCAATGAGATCCCCTCTCATTCTTCTAAACTCTAGCGAATATAAGCCTAATCGACCCAATCTCTCTTCATACGTCATTCCTGCCATCCCAGGTATCAGTCTGGTAAATCTTCGCTGCACTCCCTCCATGGCAAGAACATCCTTCCTCAGATAAGGCGACCAAAACTGCACACAATACTCAAGGTGTGGTCTCACCAAGGCCTTGTACAACTGCAGCAAGACATCCTTGCTCCTGTACTCGAATCCTCTCACTATGAAGGCCAACATACCATTTGCCTTCTTAACCGCCTGCTGCACCTGCATGCTTACCTTCAGCGACTGGTGCACAAGGACTCCCAGATCTCGTTGCACGTCCCCTTTTCCCAATCTATTGCTGCTCAGATAATAATCTGTCTTCCTGTTTTTGCCACCAAAATTGGATAACCTCGCATTTATCCACATTATACTGCATCTGCCATATCACCCAACCTGTCCAAATCATATTGGAGTTTCTCTGCATCCTCCTCACAGCACACACGCCCACCCAGCTTTGTGTCGTCTGCAAACTTGGAGATATTACATCTAGTTCCCTCGTCTAGATAATTTATATATATTGTGAATAGCTGGGTTCCCAGCACCGATCCCTGTGGTACCCCACTAGTCACTGCCTGCCACTAGGAAAAAGACCCGTTTATTCCAACTCTTGGCTTCCTGTCTGCCAACCAGTTCTCTATCCAAATCAGTACCTTACCCCCAATCCCATGTGCTTTAACTTTGCACACTAATCTCTTATGCGGGACCTTATCGAAAGCCTTCTGAAAGTCCAAATACACCACATCCACTGTTTCTCCCTTATCTATTCTACCAGTTACATCCTCAAAAAATTCCAGTAGATTAGTCAGGCATGATTTCCCTTTTGTAAATCCATGTTGACTTTGTCCGATCCTGTCACTGTCACTGTTTTCCAAGTGCTCTGCTATTACATCTTTTAGAATGGACTCTAGCATTTTCCCCACTACCGATGTCAGGCTTACCGGTCTATAATTCCCCGTTTTTTCTCTACCACCTTTTTAAATAGCGGGGTTACCTTAGCTACCCTCCAATCCATGGGAACTGTTCCAGAGTCTATAGAATTTTGGAAGATGACCAGCAATGCATCTACTATTTCTAGGGCCACTTCCTTAAGTACCCTAGGATGTAAATTATCAGGCCCTGGGGATTTATCGGCCTTCAATCCCGTCAATTTCCCTAACACCATTTCCCTACAAATACTGATTTCATTCAATTCCTCCCTCTCATTAGACCCTATGTTCCCCGACATCTCTGGGAAGCCAAGCGCAAACAGAAGGAGCGCACGTCAACCCAAGCACCCCACCCACCCGTCCCTTCAACCACCGTCTGCCCCACCTGTGACAGAGACTGTCGGTCCCACATTGGACTCATCAGTCACCTGAGAACTCATTTTTAGTGTGGAAGCAAGTCAGCCTCGGTTCCAAGGGACTGCCTAAGAAGAATAGCTACCCTTTACTTCTACTCTCTGCTTTCTGTCCTGAAGCCAGCCAGCAATCCATTCTGCTACTTGTCCCCTGACTCCGCATTCTGGGACCTTGATCATCAGTCTATTATGGGGTACTTTATTGAAGGTCTTTTGAAAATCCAGATAAATTACAACTACTGCATTACCATTGTCGACTCTCTCTGTAACCTCTTCAAAAAATCCAATAAGGTTGGTCAAGCAAGACATTCCCTTTTGAAATCCATGTTGACTATTCATTATATTTTTGGTTTCTAGATGTTCTATTTTCTCCTTTAGTAGGGATTCCATTACTTTTCCTACCACCGACGTTAAGCTGACTGGTCTGTAATTCCCCTGGACATGTTCTATCCCCCTAAAATATCGGTATTACGTTAGCTATCTGCCAGTCCTCTGGCACTATACCTTTTTCTAACTAATTATTAAATAAGCGTAGTAATGCCTCGGCTATCTCTTCTCTAGATTCTTTTCAAAATGTGTGGATGCAATCCATGGGGTTTTATCCTCTGACTCTGATTAATTTATTTAATATACCCCCTTTTTTATTTGAAATGCACTTATCTCATTACTAATCTCATCATCCAATGTCATGTCCACCTGTTCCATCTCCCTGGTAAATACTGAAGCAAAATAATGATTTAATATTTCTGCCATCTCTCTATCGTTACCTGTGGTATTGTCCTGACTATCCCTTAATGGACCTATTCCCATCCCAATCTTCCTTTTTTTATTGATGCGCCTGTAAAATATTTTGCTATTTTGTTTTATGTTCCTTGATAATTTAATTTCATAGTTCCTCTTTGCTTCCCTAATTGTTTTTTTGACTTCTCTCCTAATCTTTTCGTATTCTCTCTCATCATGCAATCCCCTGCTGTCTGTGTACTTAATGTATGCCCCTTTTCTTGGCCTCAATTGTTCCTTTATGGCTTTATTCATCCATGGAGTCTCATTATTGTTTAGTTTGTTCTTTCCTTTTAGCGGAAGATATTTTTCCTGCACTCTTTTGAACACCGTTTTAAATGTTTCCCATTGCTGTTTTTTGCCAATATTGTTGACCATTTTTGTTTCCCAAGATCTATTCTCAGCTCCTCAAAACCAGCTTTTCTCCAATCTATTAACCTGGTTTTCGTCATACTTATGTCCTTCTCAATTATCATCTTAAAGCGCATTAAAGCGTATCAAAGGACAGAATACTTATGGAGTCATGTGTCTCTAAAGATGGTGAGAAGACAGGAAGGCAGGATTGAGATTTGGGTGGACTAAATAGATGCAATCATGTATGTACTCCAAATTAATACACAGCAGATCATACAATTAGGAACGGAGCAAATGGAGATTCACTGCATTGAGCTGTACAGGCACAAAGGTTTTTGTTCCAAGTTTTTAAAAACTTCAGATAAGCACCTGCCTATGCACAGCCGACAGTGACCATATTTTAATTTCTGTAATGTTGGCAGACAAACAATTTTGACTGCATGATAGTCTGGTCAGCTATTGGTCCAACAGCCTTAAATTTCACACGATGGCTGTCACTGGGATGCCAGTCAACACAAAAGGTCAAGCAACCATCTACTAAAATCCTTGAGTATTTTTGGTTTGTCATGATTGTGTTACCCATTGATTTCAATGGGCTGGTTGCACAAACAGTAGCACAACTACCATTAGGACTGCTTTATGGTTCTCCCACTCGCAGTGGATCGTCTGCCGTTCTAACATTCCATCACCCAGCTGCATTCAGTAAAAGCCTTAGTCGGTTTCCTCAAAGCAATAAGTTGAAGACATTTTTATAACTGGTTTCATTTTTTTTTTAAATCTGAGGGCTTTGCCTGCTCCAGCAACCTATAAATAAAATGTCCGCAACACTGTCTCAACAACTTCTGCTCATTCATATTTGCTCAATAAAGAAAAGCAACACTTGCACTAATAGAGCACCTTTTACAATCTCAGGACGTCCCAAAGCACTTTACAGCCAATTAAGTATTTTTGAAGTGTAGTCATTGTTGTAATGTAGGAAACCCGGCAGCCAATTTGCGCACAGCAAGTCCCACAAACAGCAATGTGATAACGATCAAAAAATCTGTTTTAGTGATGTTGGTTGTGGGATAAATATTGGCCAAGACAACACCCCTGCTATTCTTCGAAATAGTGCCATGGGATTTTTACGTCCACTTGAGGGGGCAAATGGGGCCTCAGTTTCTTCCAAAAGACAGCACACCTCTGACAGTGCAGCACTCCCTCAGTACTGCACTGCATTTTGTGCTCAAGTCGCTGGAGTGGGACTTGAATCCACAACCTTCTGACTAAGGCGAAGGTGCTACCAACTGAGCCACAGCTGACATTATTCACATTAACTTAAAATCGATGTTTAATAATTAGTGGCAGTAAATGGATAATAAATTAATTTTTCCCATTCCATAACATGAAAATAAACAAACAAGCTGCCCGCCTTCTCCTGCATAATCATTGCAACTGCTGGCTGCGAATCAGCATGTAAAATATTAAAATAAATAAATGGTTGTACCAATTTCCCATCTACTGGCGCTGTTAAAACAAATTCAATACACTAGTTAATGTGCATTTAAAAATCAGTATTTATAAAATTTCCCCAGTTCTCTACACTTCTCTTGCAAAATTAATATTTTCTGCCCCAAGGTGGTGGGCTGCCTTCTTGAACTGCTGCAGTTCTTGTACTGATGGTGTTCTGACAGGAGTTAGCTAAGGAATTCCAGGGTTTTTGACCCAACAATGGTGAAGAAACAGCAATATATGTCCAAGTGATGTTCCATATGGAGGTGATGGTGTTCTAATGATACTCTTCCTCTTGGTGATAGTAGTTGTAATTCTAGAGAAAGCGTCAAATTAACCTTGCTGAGTTGCTGCATTACATCTGGTAGACAGTACATACTGCAGCCACAATACACCGGTGATGGATGCAATGTTCCCCCTAACTTTTTTTTGGCGGCGCGTGCCCCCTTTAAGGGGCTGCGCAGGCCATTCAAAATACTGCGCATGCACGGATTTTGCATTGAAAAGCCGGCAAGCCAGCTGTGTGGGATCCCTGGAGCACTGCATAGCCGCGCAGCTTAAAGGGAACGTTGATGGAGGTGGTGAATACCGAATCCACTGCCAGGGGTGCTGATCAAGCAGACTGTGCTGTCCTGGATGGTGGACCTTCTTAAATGTTGTTGCAGCCGCAGTCATTTAGCTGAGTAATCCATCACACGCCTGATTAGTGCCTTGTAAATGGTGGAGAAGCTTTGAGAGATTAGGTGGTGAACCATTTGTTGCAGAGTACCCATTGTCTGCCGTGGTCTTGACCAGTGTTGACATGGCTGGGCCAGTTACCTTTTTGGTCAATGGTGACCTCCAAAATATTGATGATGGGGGACAGTAGTGCTGTTGGAAGTTCACAAGGAAGTGGTTGGGCTTTATGTTAGAGGAGATAGTTATATGAATAGAGCTGAACACTGGACTCATTAACAAACAGCCCCACTCCCGATCCAAGGTCAGAGGGAAGGAAAGGTTCACTGATGGAGCAGCTGAAGATGATTGGGCTGAGGAACCCCTGCAGCGATGTCTTGGGGAATGCAATAATTGACCTCTTAAGCATCTTCCTGTGTCAGAACTGACTCCAGCCACTGGAAGGTTTTCATCCTTGATGCCATACAGAGTTGAATAATCCTCGAGCTACACTCACTCTCCTTTGGCTTTCAGCTCTCCACATCTGAGTCAAGGCTGTGATGAGGTCGGCAGCAGAGTAGATCTCGCAGAATCTGAACTGAGCATCTGTGAGCAGGTGCCTTTTGATGGCACTTTCTGTTGACTCCTTCCAGCAATTTGCTGATGACAGAGAAAGCCGATAGGGCTGTGACTCGCCAGATTAGATTTTGTCTTTTTTATGGATACAACATAACGTGGGCAATTTTCTACACTGTCAGGTAGATGTTAGCATCATAACTGTACTGCAATAACTTGGCTAGAGGTACAGCTACTTCTGGTACGCAGGTCCCTAGCACTACAGCGAAGATGCAGGCAGGGTCCATAGCCTTCACTGTGTCCACTGCTCTCAACCATGTAGAACAAACCATATTGACTAGACAATGGGACCCATGTGATGGTGGGAAGGAGGTAGACTATATTATAAACACAAGAAAATCACTGGTATTAATAATCCATCTGTAGGGTTACACTCCGGAGATGAATAAGAGAGGTTAATCTCTACACAAACATACCTAATTCAAGCAGAGAATTCCAGTATGCTAATCTCAACGACCACCATATTAAAAACCTTGACCCAAATGAAAGAACCATTCTGTTAATCCAAAATAGGAATACTATTCAAAGTATTCAACTCACCATTCAGTTTTACTCCTACAATACAGAAATTGTTTCAGTACCATTGACTATGTTAACACATTTATCAGGATTCCTCTGGAGCACTTCACAGTAGCAGATTACAGGGCAGCAAAGGAACCCACTGAAATGAGAAAAAAAGATGGAAAAAGTGCAGCCCTAATTGGAGTTCACTTTATATTGGAGCAGCCTGCAGATTGCTCAATCAAATGGCCCCACAGCAACTTAGTCTTTCAATGTTCTGACTCACACTAAGCAAAAGAATTATAAATTCGTTCTGAATGGTTGCTCACATTTTTCTATTTATCTCACTGATGCAGGACAAACCCATCCCTGTCATCAGATACTTAAACTGATTAAGACTGCAAAGCTCAAAAGTAAGTCATTTTGGAAATCAATAAAAAGAGCAATAGATCCTCCAATGAAAGTAGGCAAAAGCACTAAACCACACAGACCAGGAGACCCCTGTTTGTACTGAGTTAGATGATCTCAGCTGAAGAACTACAAACAAGCTCATCATCCTCAGGCTAGAGAGGAGAAAAAAAAGAGCTCCAGCTCTTGCTCTTTCCCTACATAACAATAGTGACTACACTTCAAAAAGCGCTTTGGGACGTCTGGTGGTCGTGAAAGGCGCCATATAAATGAAAGTCTTTCTTCTAATCACTATCCAGTAATTTTGGTTGAAAATTCATATCTGAGGGCATCGGGATGAGAACAGGATCAGTTGTGATGGAATCCAGAATTGACCAGCCTGCTCATTCATGAAGGATGGCCACTTGGACGAGATACCCGAGGGCTGCCAGGGCTTATGTCCCAGCAGGAATCAACAGCTTCAAGAAAGAAGGGAAGAAAAACAGGAAGTAGCAGGAAGTCAAACCACCCCCCCCCCAGCCCAACTGTAGCACTAATGGTGTAGAAACATCCATGCTCCAGTCCTTCCTTGCTAAAAGAATGGTAACTAACAAGAGTTAGCTGATGAAAAATCCTCACTAGTGAGACTTTATTCTAATTTTCTATTCCTATTTCAAACAGAACAAATCTACTCTTGGTTCTCTCTGCATTTTATGTCATTTATGCCACAGTCCCTCATCCCTGGAACCATTCTTGCAGAAAAGATTTACAAGAAAGGTTCCAGGGATGAGGGACTTCAGTTACGTTGATAGACTGGAGAAGCTGGGTTGTTCTCCTTGGAGCAGAGAAGGTTGAGAGGAGATTTGACAGAAGTGTTCAAAATCATGAGGGGTCTGGACAGAGTAGATAGAGAGAAACTGTTCCCAGTGGCAGAAGGGTCAAGAACCAGAGGAGACAAATTTAAGGTGATTGGCAGAAGAACCAAAGGCGACGTCAGAAAAAACTTATTTACGCAGCGAGTGGTTAGGATCTGGAATGCACTGCCTGAAAGGGTGGTGGAGGCAGACTCAATCGTGGCTTTCAAAAAGGAACTGGATAAGTACCTGAAGGAAAAAAATTTGTAGAGCTACGGGGAAAGGGCGGGGAAGTGGGACTAGCTGAAGTGCTCTTGCAGAGAGCCGGCACGGGCTCAACAGGCCAAATGACCTCCTTCTGTGCTGTAATCATTCTATGATTCTATCTGGAGTTACAAGAAAAAAAATTTGCCCCATTTTGTATGCTTCAGATGCAAGAGTCCTCTCAAACAAAGTCTATTACAGCATTTATTTTTGTCATGAAGACATGCAATGCAATAGAAGGAAGTGGTTACTGAGAGGACCTATGGTGCACATATGTTATATCCTACTGAATTGCAACAACTTCTTAAAAGCCACCATTTTGTTCAATCATGACAAAGTTTATCCTAAACAGTATAGATTCTTATCTTCTGATCAGTTTTCTCCATAACTAGGTAGAATAGTACACAGCAACTGTTCCACAGAAGACTGGGTTTATTCCTCTTAGGGAAACCTCTATCATTCATGACTATGGCCACTCAGTTATAGATTTCACAGAAAAATGAAAAGAATTCCCCAAAACACCTGTAAAAATTCCAAAATTGCATTTAATAGAATTTAATTTATTCAGTCACTGTAAATCAGTAACTCTGCTTATGATTTTCTTGCACACAACTGCATCCTACAAAGAAAGAGGCAATGATGCAGCGTTAGAACGATAGAGGCCTCTTCTTCTACCAAAACCTATATTCCATGAAGTAACGGCTGCATCCGATAAACATGAATAGTTTTGCCAAGATGTCTTACCCTTCAGAGTTATGCTTGGATCATTTTTTTTAAATAAACTGCAGCAAAAACAGCCAATTACCAAATCTGTGGCCAACTGTCTCTATTCAGTTTAAACCAACGGCAGACACAATTTATTCACAGAAGCACACTTTACCCTAGTCTCAGAGGGTCTTATCACCCACACACTACCACCCAGCAAGAGGACAGATAATCAATTCCCAGGCCTCTACCAACACTTGTCTCAAGCCAGCTACTGGTATGCATACAAACCAAAGTAACTCACCCTTAACTTTTATTCCTTGTGGAGCTCTGACTTGCCACTTCATCACAGGGGTGTGAATTTTCCCATCCTGTTAATTCAGGGTCATGTCGTGGGACTTGAAATATACATCACAATATATACATACTGCTTACTTCAAACTTATTCCACGAAAAAATCCATTTACTATCCACGAAGTTCAGCCTGACACAGTCACACTCTCAGAATCACACCCATCAGCTAATGCCCCAGACTCCTCCATCACCATCCCTGGGTATGTCCTATCGCACTGGCAGGACAGACAACAACAACTTGTATTTATATAGCGCCTTTAACAAGGCACTTCACAGGAGCTGAAGACAAGTGCTCCAGAACTAGCCATGCCTCTAGCCAAGCTATTCCAGTGCAGCTACAACACTAGCATCTAACCGACAAAGTAGAAAATTGCCCAGGTATATCCTGTCCACAAAAAGCAGGACAAATCCAATCCGTCCAACTACCACCCCATCAGTCTACTCTCAATCATCATCAAAGTAATGGAATGTGTCATTGACAGTGCTATCAGGGATGGGCAATAAATGCTGGCCTTGCCAGCTACGCCCACATTCCATGAATGGATA
The DNA here is from genome assembly GCA_030390025.1 of Squalus acanthias. Taxonomy (NCBI): domain Eukaryota; kingdom Metazoa; phylum Chordata; class Chondrichthyes; order Squaliformes; family Squalidae; genus Squalus; species Squalus acanthias. Next base: position 141,029,762 of record CM059433.1, on the reverse strand, counting down.
ATTGAAAAAATAAAAATGACTAGTTTTCTTAATTTTAAAATGGTAACTATGTAGCTATTAAGACAAGTGCATAGCTGCCCCTCCAATGCTGGGTAACTACACCAGCCAAACCTGATACTGAGCCCCCAGGTTTGATCCTCAGTCTGTGCCAATTAAGCTGATCTCAGCTGGAGCTGTGGTCAGAGCGCTACAATTCGCTTTGGCCATAAAGTATGAACTTGCATTTATATAGCGCCTATCACAACCTCGGTGTCTGGGAATGGTTCAGAGCCAATGAAGCATTTTTGACATATAATTACTGTTGTAATGTAGGGCACTAGCAGCCAACTTGCACACAGCAAGGTCCCATAAACAGCAATGAGTTAAGTGACCAGATAATCTCCAAGCGATATTGGATGAAGGTTTCCCAGATACCAGAAGAGCTCCCCTGCTCGTCTTCAAATAATGTCACGGAATCTTTTACATCCACCCGAGGGAGCAGACAGGGCCTTGCTTTAATGTCTCATCTGAAAAACAGCATCTCAGTCTTGCACTAAAGTGTCAGCTTAAGTTTGTGCTCAAGTCTCTGGAGTGGGTTCAGATTATGTGCTCAAGTCTCTGGAGTGGGATTTGAACCCACAACCTCCTGACTCAGAGGTGAGAGTGTTATCATTGAGTCACGGCTGGCAGGAGATTTTAGGGGTAGGAGAGAGGAGGATGAGGGTGGGGGAGAAAAAACAGCTCAAGCTCCCAATTCAATGCTATCACTGAAATTAAGGGCAAGAATATTTTATAACAAAAAGAAAACACATGTACATGGCAGGTCAGTAGTTAAGATTCCAATATACTGCATCAAGATTTGGGGGTAGAGGGGAGGAAAGAAACCAGAGGACAGAACAGGGAGTAAGAGCACAAGCCTTATTTTCCTCTCCACTACCTCAGCCAAGTGGATATTTCCCATCCACGAACATAGACAGTTAGTGCCCATGGGCTATTCCTCCAAAGGGGCACAAATCCAAACCCAACCATGTCCTCTCAGAAATCAAGTATCACCGTGGAAAATCAACTCCACTGAACTGACTCAAGGAACAGGGCTTTGTTCCGAGCGTCAGAGGACCGATATAGCTTGATTACAATACAGAACATAATACTTGTTCATGGGTCTTTCACACAAAGTACACTCAAAATGTACATTGTAACTTTAACCTCATCACTTTATCTTCAGCACACTAAGTGTGATGACTGCAGTGTTCAGCGCCATTCACAACTCCTCAGATAATGAAGCAGTCCATGTCCGCATGCAACAAGACCTGGACAACGTTCAGGCTTGGGCTGATAAGTGGCAGATAACATTTGCGCCACAGAAGTGCCAGACAATGACTATCTCCAACAAGCGAGAGTCTAACCTTGACATTCAACGGCATTACCATAACGGAATCCCCCGCCATCAACATCCTGGGGGTCACCATTGACCAGAAACTTAACTGGACCAGTCACATAAACTGTGGCAATAAGAGCAGGTCAGAGGCTAGGTATTCTGCGGCGAGTGTCTCACCTGCTGTCTCCCCAAAGCCTTTCCACCATCTACAAGGCACAAGTAAGGAGTGTGATGGAACACTCTCCGCTTGCCTGGATGAGTGCAGCTCCAACAACACTCAAGAAGCTCGACACCATCCAGGACAAAGCAGCCCGCTTGATTGGCACCCCATCCACCACCTTAAACATTCACTCCCTCCACCACCGGTGTACCGTGGCTGCAGTGTGTACCATCTACAAGATGCACTGCAGCAACTCGCCAAGGCTTCTTCGGCAGCACCCGCGACCTCTTCCACCTAGAAGGACAAGGGCAGCAGGTGCATGGGAACACCACCACCTCCAAGTTCCCCTCCAAGTCACACACCATCCTGACTTAGAAGTATATCGCCAATCCTTCATCGTCGCTGGGTCAAAATCCTGGAACTCCCTCCCTAACAGCACTGTGGGAGTACCTTCACCACACGGACTGCAGCGGTTCAAGGCGGCGGCGGCTCACCACCACCTTCTCAAGGGCAATTAGGGATGGGCAATAAATGCTAGCCTTGCCAGCGACACCCACATCCCATAAACTAAAAAGTGTCATTTTCCAGGGGAAAGGTGTGCATCTCAGACCTCCCACCTTTATGGCTGTGTAAGGATTTGACTGCCTTAAGCCTAGGGTGATTACCCTCTCAATTTCCCTATGCAGGTACTTCTGATCTTTGCTTTTCGCTGCCCAAAAATTTGGGAACCACCCCGGTGGGCAGTCAAGGGTCTGACCATTCCACAGCATATAACTATGATATCTCAACACCTGTAAAAGTACTGTCAAGTGTTGCCACTTATTCAGTATGCTTTAGTAAATCACACCCAAGTCTAAAACACACTTTTCACGTGAAATTCATAATCCATCTCAAATTGCTGTGAGCACCACCAATGGTAGTCTTATAACTAATATTTCAAGCTACAGCTTAAATGGTTTCTTTAGACACAGCCTAAGTTTTTAATAGAACCTACAATTGTACTGTTGGACGTTTTTTGACTATCCAACCGGGCGTACTATGAAAATTTGATATTTCTACTTTCTAGTTCTAGTTTTAGTTCAGACAACAAAATTCCTCAAAGAGTTAACAAACAGAAGATGTGGTTATGTGCTTTAAACGTCAGTTCCTGTTCTCTCAGCCCACCCCTCCCCCACTCCTAGACAGGAAGTTCTCCAAAGCCTCTGCAAAACAAATGAATCAGCTGGAACAGACAAGCAGCTGATCATCTTTGTTTATCCTCAATCCAGCACAAACACTGGCCTTTTCTATCCCTACCCCACCCCCCCCAAATTTTTTTTTAAATACACAAAACATAATCAAAACCTTCACATATTCCTCCACTGAACATTGTTTAGTCAACCACTGGCCTATCATCCTGACATGTCCAGAATCTTTTATATTGAAACTGATTTTTTTTAATGGAAAAAAGCAAAACAAAAAATCCAACTCTACAACATTCATTGTTCCTTACCACAATCACATGAGGTGAATGCACCAAAGACTTCAATTCATTAAGATCGTTTTCAGCCTATTAACAAAAGACAGTAACAATTAGTTCAGTCCATGGCATACAATACAAAGATCTGTGTATATAAATATAGAGAGCTGAGAGAATGTTACCTTTTCCCATTCTCCCTCCATAACGTGATTGCGGAATTTAGTTGCAGAAGGATGCTCTAAGCGGCAGCCTGATTCCTGCATCAAAAGATCCACCGTTTGGCTACAAGAGGAGAAATAATTCAAACCTTGAACCGCAACGACAGTATTGAAAAGGAAATCAGGAACAGAGTTCTGATGACAACTTAACCACAAAAACCCACATCACTTACAATATTTATGACCAGATCACTGCAGCCAAATGTCAAAGCTATTCCTTTAAAAAAAATTCCACAACTAGATTAAGTGTCATGACACCATAAAGTCAAATGTACAGGCTTTGTTTAAGCGGGTATTGAAGGCTTTACATGTGTGTACAGGTATAGCTTTAAAGGTGTAAATCTGTAAATCCTATATTCATACATCTATAAAAAGACTATCAAGAAGTCCATTGCTTAATTACACAGATAGTGTGATCACAAAACACTAACAATCCATCCCAAAGGCCCCTTCAAACACCTGGAGCCAAGTACATGCCAAGTTTCCCAGGCATTTGTATCTAAGTAATCTCGATTTTCAACCTTTTAGTTCATTTTCCAAATCCAAGTTCTATATCCATTAAACTAATTACAGTATAAGGAAGGAATAAAAATTTATCACCAAAAATAGTTTTTCTATTTTAAATCATTAAAGTTGGCTACTTGGGAATTTCCTACTATATATCACTGCAGAATCTAATTTTAAAAATTAGCTAAAGTAATTAATTTTGGAAATAATGGGCCACAGATAGAAGCATTTCTATTTCCAAATCCTGTTACATCAATGTATGGTTCCATGCCACTATATGACAGCAAGATACCATCACTGACATCCAGAACTCAAGCGGACAAAACTGTTCAGCCAACTGCACTTACTCCTTCCAATGTACCATTTATGATTTGGACTTGCATACAGGTTCAATCTTAAAAGGGAAAAGCCATGTGTAAAACTACTAAGGAAAGGAAAATTAAATTTCTCTGATCCCTAAAGATAATCATACAAAAATTCTAGGCCATCAATCACTGCTATCAACATTGCTCATTTTGGACAGGTAACATTCCATGGATGGCAGTTGCAAGGTCACAGGAGGCTAGAACACAGACCTCCAACACTTATATTAAGCATAGCTGGATACATTTTTAAATAGATATAAACAATGAGAGATTTGAAAGAGGTGGGGAGGGGGGGAGGAATACATTTGGAAAGGATGAGAAAAATCCAAATCCACCAAAGCCCGTTCTATCCATTAGATAGTGCGACACCACACACTCCCTGCGCCAATTGCTAGTACTGTTCATTTCTGGGTGAGGTTAATAAAAAAAGGGGAAAACATCTGTGACCAAATTCAGGAATTACACAAATTCTTCGCCGACATCCTAAAGCAATTACACAAGCTCCAAGAGACATCGCTAGACTCAAACTACTCCCCTATGTGCCCATGTCACAAAGTCCTTCGGAACTCAAGCCAGAAAAGACCATGTCAATCCATTGAGCGGGTCCCAAAGGTCAGGGGGTAAAGGCTTCCTGAATTCAATGATATGAGCATGTTTCATACTGGTGCAGGGTATGTCCTCTCAACCCTAATTCTCCCCAGACATTTCTAGCCTCCGGTTTTTTTTACTTCAGTGCACAGTTGCCTGCTTTTACTCCAACTCAAGTCTCAAATTTTTCTCACTTGACCCACTTTGGCCAATACCAACTGCAATGGGTTACTCTTTGGATCTCCCGCAGCATTTTTAAAGGCTTTTTCAAAACATATCTCCACCAAGCTTTTGGTCATCTCTCTCGACAAACCACAAAGCTCAGTGCGAGCCCCATTTCCCTTTTATGGAATACTTTGGTATTAAATACATTACCTTTTGATTCCCTTCATTCACTGTCCAAGTTTTATTCAATTAACCTACATTGCCCATTATGCTGAGTTTTAGTAATTTCACTCACCATCTGCTGTTTCAGATTACATTCAGTTCACCCACAGTGCCCACTTAATAGTGCTGTTTTCCCCTGGTAAACGCAGTACAGGACTTACCCCAGTGACAGGTTCCACCCACTTGACCCAGTGCCCACCGCCCCGGGTTTCGCCCAGTGCCCACCGCCCCGGGTTTCGCCCAGTGCCCACCGCCCCAGGTTTCACCCACTTCACCCAGTGCCCACCGCCCCGGGTTTCACCCACTTCACCCAGTGCCCACCGCCCCGGGTTTCGCCCAGTGCCCACCGCCCCAGGTTTCACCCAGTGCCCACCGCCCCGGGTTTCACCCAGTGCCCACCGCCCGGGGGGTTTCACCCAGTGCCCACCGCCCGGGGGGGTTTCACCCAGTGCCCACCGCCCGGGGGGTTTCACCCAGTGCCCACCGCCCGGGGGGTTTCACCCAGTGCCGACCGCCCCGGGTTTCACCCAGTGCCCACCGCCCCGGGTTTCACCCACTTCACCAAGTGCCCACAGCCTGGGGTTTCACCCACTTCACCCAGTGCCCACAGCCTGGGGTTTCACCCACTTCACCCAGTGCCCACAGCCGGGGGTTTCACCCACTTCACCCAGTGCCCACCGCCTGGGGTTTCACCCACTTCACCCAGTGCCCACAGCCCCGGGTTTCACCCACTTCACCCAGTGCCCACAGCCCCGGGTTCCACCCACTTCACCCAGTGCCCACAGCCCCGGGTTCCACCCACTTCACCCAGTGCCCACAGCCCCGGGTTCCACCCACTTCACCCAGTGCCCACAGCCCCGGGTTCCACCCACTTCACCCAGTGCCCACAGCCCCGGGTTTCACCCACTTCACCCATTGCCCACAGCCTGGGGTTTCACCCACTTCACCCAGTGCCCACAGCCCCGGGTTTCACCCACTTCACCCAGTGCCCACAGCCCCGGGTTTCACCCACTTCACCCAGTGCCCACAGCCCCGGGTTTCACCCACTTCACCCAGTGCCCACAGCCCCGGGTTTCACCCACTTCACCCAGTGCCCACAGCCTGGGGTTTCACCCACTTCACCCAGTGCCCACAGCCTGGGGTTTCACCCACTTCACCCAGTGCCCACAGCCGGGGGTTTCAACCACTTCCCACAGCCCCGGGTTTCACCCAGTGCCCACCGCCCCGGGTTTCACCCACTTCACCCAGTGCCCACAGCCTGGGGTTTCACCCACTTCACCCAGTGCCCACAGCCCCGGGTTTCACCCACTTCACCCAGTGCCCACAGCCCCGGGTTTCACCCAGTGCCCACAGCCCCGGGTTTCACCCACTTCACCCAGTGCCCACAGCCCCAGGTTTCACCCACTTCACCCAGTGCCCACAGACTGGGGTTTCACCCACTTCACCCAGTGCCCACAGCCCCGGGTTTCACCCACTTCACCCAGTGCCCACAGCCCCAGGTTTCACCCACTTCACCCAGTGCCCACAGCCCCGGGTTTCACCCACTTCACCCAGTGCCCACAGCCCCGGGTTTCACCCACTTCACCCAGTGCCCACAGCCCCGGGTTTCACCCACTTCACCCAGTGCCCACAGCCCCAGGTTTCACCCACTTCACCCAGTGCCCACAGACTGGGGTTTCACCCACTTCACCCAGTGCCCACAGCCCCGGGTTTCACCCACTTCACCCAGTGCCCACAGCCCCAGGTTTCACCCACTTCACCCAGTGCCCACAGACTGGGGTTTCACCCACTTCACCCAGTGCCCACAGCCCCGGGTTTCACCCACTTCACCCAGTGCCCACAGCCCCGGGTTTCACCCACTTCACCCAGTGCCCACAGCCCCGGGTTTCACCCACTTCACCCAGTGCCCACAGCCCCAGGTTTCACCCACTTCACCCAGTGCCCACAGACTGGGGTTTCACCCACTTCACCCAGTGCCCACAGCCCCGGGTTTCACCCACTTCACCCAGTGCCCACAGCCCCGGGTTTCACCCAGTGCCCACAGCCTGGGGTTTCACCCACTTCACCCAGTGCCCACAGCCCCAGGTTTCACCCACTTCACCCAGTGCCCACAGCCCCAGGTTTCACCCACTTCACCCAGTGCCCACAGCCCCGGGTTTCACCCACTTCACCCAGTGCCCACAGCCCCGGGTTTCACCCACTTCACCCAGTGCCCACAGCCCCGGGTTTCACCCACTTCACCCAATGCCCACAGCCCCAGGTTTCACCCACTTCACCCAGTGCCCACAGACTGGGGTTTCACCCACTTCACCCAGTGCCCACAGCCCCGGGTTTCACCCACTTCACCCAGTGCCCACAGCCCCGGGTTTCACCCACTTCACCCAGTGCCCACAGCCCCAGGTTTCACCCACTTCACCCAGTGCCCACAGACTGGGGTTTCACCCACTTCACCCAGTGCCCACAGCCCCGGGTTTCACCCACTTCACCCAGTGCCCACAGCCCCAGGTTTCACCCACTTCACCCAGTGCCCACAGACTGGGGTTTCACCCACTTCACCCAGTGCCCACAGCCCCGGGTTTCACCCACTTCACCCAGTGCCCACAGCCCCGGGTTTCACCCACTTCACCCAGTGCCCACAGCCCCAGGTTTCACCCACTTCACCCAGTGCCCACAGCCCCAGGTTTCACCCACTTCACCCAGTGCCCACAGCCCCGGGTTTCACCCACTTCACCCAGTGCCCACAGCCCCGGGTTTCACCCACTTCACCCAGTGCCCACAGCCCCGGGTTTCACCCACTTCACCCAGTGCCCACAGCCCCGGGTTTGGTTCCACTCTCCCTGGCTGCGTCCACCGCGCCTCCAGCCCGGGGTTTAACTCACTTCAGGCCCAGGCCGTGCAGGTGCTGCCCGATCAGGCGGATAACATCCTCGTCGCTCTGGGACAGGCGCTTCTTCTTCTTGAGCGCGGCCTGCTCCGGGTTGATGCCGCCCGGCCCGGGAAGGAGCGGGATGGTGGCGGCGGCGGCGGCCGAGGAGGAGGGCAGCCCGTTGGAATGAGCGGCCGGGGCCTGGGAGAAGCTGGAGCCCGAGGCGCCGCTCGCGATGTTGTTGTTGGAGCTGGGCTCTTCCCCGGGCCCGGCTTGGCTCGAATCCCGGCCCGTCACATCGCCGTTCTGGGCCCCGGCTGAGGGAGTCTCGCCGCCGCCGCCTTGGTTCCCGTTGGCCTGCATGACGCCGGGAACCTGGCGCCCGGAGCCGCCGCCGCCCAGGAGCAGGAGGCCGCCGAAGTGGCCTGGAGGATTGGTGGGGCCGAGTCGCGCTCCTCCCAGTCCCGCCGCCGCCGCCCCGGGCTCACCCTCGCCCTCGGCCGCCGTCGCTCGCTGCTTTTTCCGCGGTGGCGGAGACACTCCACCGGTCTCCGAGTCGGAGGAGGAGGAGGAGGCCAGAGTGAACGTCGTGTCCTCGGCCGCAGCTGCCGCCGTGGTGGCTGGAGGAGGATGAGGGAGGGAGGGAGGAAGTGGGGTTTCTTTCTTTCTGTCGGTCCGCTTTACACGGGTGGGGTGGCGGGGCCTCGGGGCCCGGGGCCGCCTCCTCCTCCTCCCCCGAGGGGGGAGGTTTTGAGACGGTGTCAGCGGGGCCCGGGGGCGGCGGGCGGGCGGGCCCAAGGTTCCGGCTCGAGCCGCTCGCTAACGGCCGCCGGGCCGCGGGGTTTCCCTGCCTGCTCCCCGCGGGCCGCCTCGCGCCGCTGGCACTGACCGCGGCTGCGCCAACCGCCCGGCCGCCCGCGAGACCCCCGCTCTCCCGCTCCCGGCGCCGCGGGCGCTCAGCTCAAGGCTGCCGGCTTTTTCTTTTTTTTTAATCTCTCTAACTCTTCCTCACAGGTACATCTCCGCCGCCCTCGCTCTTGTCTCTCCCGTATTTATTTATTTCTTTCTGCTGCCGCCGCCGGTTTCTGTCTCAAACCCTCTCTAGCCTCTCTCTCTCTCTCTCTCCCTTGTGTTTTTGTTGTTGTCGCTCCGGCCGCGGCTAATGGAGTCCTCCCAACAACAGAGCCTGAGCTGAGCCGAGCCCACCGGAAATTCCCACACTCCACACTTCCGCTGGGCGGCAGGGGCGATGACAGCACGTCGAGCTCGCTACGTCATCACGCACGTTCTCAGCGCTACCCCCCGCCGCCCAAAGCGAGAGGGGAAGGTTAGTGTGAGACCCCCTAACCTCGACTGAAATCTATTTGTCTTTATATTTAAAAAAATATTGTGACAAATGCACGCACTTTTATCGATAAATTCCTATGTCTACATTTATAATTCAAACTGCCTTATGTAAACATCGAGAAAATGCTGCAATGGTAACATGATTAGGCAGAGTCAACATGGTTTTATGAAAGGGAAATCGTGTTTGACAAATTTATTAAAGTTTTTTGAGGATGTAACTAGCAGGGTGGATTAAGGGGAACCAGCAGGTGTAGTATATTTGGATTTCCAAAAGGCATTCGATAAGGTGCCACATCAAAGGTTGCTACGCATGATAAGGGCTCATGGGATTGGGGGTAATATATTAGCATAGATAAAGGATTGGTTAACGGACAGAAAACAGAGTAGGGATAAACGGGTCATTTTCCTGTCGGCAGGCTGTAACTACTGGGGTGCCGCAAGGATCAGCTATTTACAATCTATGTTAATGACCTAGATGAAGGGGCCGAGAGCGCAATGTATCTTCTCAGGCAGTCCCTCGGAACCGAGAATGACTTGCTTCCACATTAAAAATGAGTTCTCAGGTGACTGATGAGTCCAATGCGGGACCTACAGTCTCTGTCACAGGTGGGGCAGACGGTGGTTGAAGGGGCGGGTGGGTGGGGTGCTTGGGTTGACGTGCGCTCCTTGCACTTGGCTTCCGCTTGCTCCTGGCGAAGAGACTCGAGGTGTTCGGCGCCTTCCCGGATGCTTCTCCTCCACTTTGTGCTGTCTTGGGCCAGGGATTCCCAGGTGTCGGTGGGGATGTTGCACTTTTTCAAGGAGGCTTTGAGGGTGTCCTTGAAGCGTTTCCTCTGGCCACCTGGGGCTCTCTTGCCATGTCGGAGCTCCAAGTAGAGTGCTTGTTTTGGGAGTCTTGTATCAGGCATGCGGACGATGTGACCCGTCCATCGGAGCTGATCGAGCATGGTCAAAGCTTCGATGCTGGGGATGTTGGCCTGAGCGAGAACACTGACGTTGGTGCGCCTATCCTGCCAATGGATTTGCAGGATCTTGCGGAGGCAGCGTTGGTGGTACCTCTCCAGTGCTTTGAGGTGCCTGCTGTACATGGTCCATGTCTCTGAGGCATACAGGAGGGCGGGTATCACTGCTGCTCTGTAGACCATGAGCTTAGTGCCAGGTTTGAGGTCCTGGTCTTCAAACACTCTCTTCCTCAGGCGACCGAAGGCTGCACTGGCACACTGAAGGCGGTGTTGGACTTCGTCATCGATGTCTGCCCTTGTTGACAGTAGGGACCAAGAGTGCAATGTATCCAAGTTTGCTGACGATACAAAGTTAGGTGGGAAAAACACCGCCTTCAGTGTGCCAGTGCAGCCTTCGGTCGCCTGAGAAAGACAGTGTTTGAAGACCAGGACCTTAAACCTGGCACTAAGCTCATGGTCTACAGAGCAGTAGTAATACCTGCCCTCCTGTATGCCTCAGAGACATGGACCATGTACAGCAGGCACCTCAAAGCACTGGAGAGGTACCACCAACGCTGCTTCCACAAGATCCTGAAAATCCATTGGCAGGATAGGCGCACCAACGTCAGTGTTCTCGCTCAGGCCAACATCCCCAGCATCGAAGCTCTGGCCTTGCTTGATCAGCTCAGTTGGATGGGCCTCATCGTCCGCATGCCCGATACGAGACTCCCAAAACACGTGCTCTACTCGGAGCTCCGACACGGCAAGAGAGCCCCAGGTGGGCAGAGGAAACGCTTCAAGGACACCCTCAAAGCCTCCTTGAAAAACTGCAACATCCCCACCGACACCTGGTAATCCCTGGGCCAAGACAACACAAAGTGGAGGAGAAGCATCCGGGAAGGCGCCGAACACCTCGAGTCTCTTCGCCGGGAGCAAGCGCAAACAGCGGAAGAAGCCCACGTCAACCCAAGCACCCCACCCACCCGCCCCTTCAACCACCGTCTGCCCCACCTGTGACAGAGACTGTAGGTCCCGCATTGGACTCATCAGTCACCTGAGAACTCATTTTTAGTGTGGAAGCAAGTCATCCTCGGTTCCGAGGGACTGCCTAAGAAGAAGAAGGTGGGAAAGTATCATCATCATAGAATCATAGAAAAATTACGACACAGAAGGAGGCCATTCAGCCCATCGTGTCCATGCTGGTCAGGAAAGAACTACCCAGCCTAATCCCACCTTCCAGCACGAGGTCCGTAGCCCTGTAGGTTATGGCTCTTCAAGTGCACATCCAAGTACTTTTTAAATGTGATGAGGTTTTCTGCCTCTACCACCCTTTGTAAGCTGTGAGGAGGACACAAAGATCCTGCAGAGGAATATAGGCAGGATAAGTGAATAGGCAATAAGGTGGCAGATGGAGTATAATGTGAGGAAATGTGAGGTTATTCACTTTGGTAGGAAGAATAGAAAAACAGAATATTTTTTAAATGGTGAGAAACTATAAATGTTGGTGTTCAGAGAGATTTGGGTGTCCTCGTACAGGAAACACAGAAAGCTCGCATGCAGGTACAGCAAGCAATTAGGAAGGCAAATGGCATGTTGGCCTTTATTGCTAGGGGGTTGGAGTACAAGAGTAAGTAAGTCTTACTACAATTGTACAGGGCTTTGGTGAGACCACACCTAGAGTACTGTGCACAGTTTTGATCTCCTTATCTGAGAAAGGACATACATGCCTTAGAGCCGGTGCAACAAAGGTTCACTAGATTGATCCCTGGGATGAGAGGGCTGTCCTATGATGAGAGATTGTGTAGAATGGGCCTATACTCTCTGGAGTTTAGAAGAATGAGAGGTGATTTCATTGAAACATATAAGATTCTGAAGGGGATTGACAGGGTAGATGCTGAGTGATTGTTTACCCTGGCTGGAGAGTCTAGAACTAGGGGGCATAGTCTCAGGATAAGGGGTCAGCCATTTAAGACTGAGATGAGGAGGAATTTCTTCACTCAGAGGGTTGTGAATCTTTGGAATTCTCTATCCCAAAGGGCTGTGGATGCTGAGTCGTTGAGTATATTCAAGGCTGAGATCGATAGATTTTTGGACTCTAGGGGAATCAAAGGATTTGGGGATCGGGCGGGAAAGATCAGCAATGATCTTATTGAATGGTGGAGCAGGCTCGAGGGGCCGTATGGCCTACTCCAGCTCCTAAGTCTTATGTTCTTATGATCTTATGTCACACTGTATTTGCACCCTCCTGCCAGTGGTGGCACTGCAGTACATCCACTGAGGGAATGGAGTCCATATAAAGTGAACATAGGAACTTATAATGGCAAAAAATAAAAATAAGGACAGATTGTATGACCTAAATTGGGACAGAATTATATCCGGGTGTAAAAAAAGAAAATACTGGAAACACTCAGCAGGTCAGGCAGCATCTGTGGAGAGAGAAACAGAGTTAACGTTTCAGGTCGTGACCTTTCATCAGAACTGGAAAAAGTTAGAGATGTAACAGGTTTTAAGCAAGTACAGAGGCAGGGAAAGGGGGGGAAGGAAAGAACAAAAGGGAAAGTCTGTGATAGGGTGGAAGGCAGGAGAGAGTAAATGACAAAAGGGATGATGGTGCAAGCCGAAAGGGGATGGTAATGGGACAGGTAAAGAAATAAAAGATGAGTCTAGAGGAGGTGTAAATGGGAATAGCAGAATCATCAGCTGCCGTCCAAAAAAATGGGGGCAGAGGTCATGATCTGAAATTGTTGAACTCAGTGCTGAGTCCGGAAGGTTGTAAAGTGCCTGGTCGAAAGATGAGGTGCTGCTCCTCGAGCTTACATTGAGCTTCATTGGAACAGTGTAAGAGGCCGAGGACAGAGAGGTCAGAGAGGGAGTGGGACAGAGAATTAAAGTGACAGGTGACCAGTAGCTTTCACAGCCACATCTCTTTCCCCAGCAACTGTTTCCACCCTTCATGTTTCAGATCCACCCGTGACTACAGATATCGCAAAGATATTCAGCGTTCCTCGAACCACTGCTCTCGCCACATCCTGAGATCCTCGCGCAACACCATGCACCGCCACATGCACGCTCTCGACCTCGCTCTTCAGCAGCACCGACTCACTGTCTCAAAGCAGTTCCATTTCATCCTTCGCCTCATCCGCCGCTTTAACAAAAAACTTTTTTTCTTCCTTTCTTGTGTCAAGGATCGCAAGTTTCAACAACTCTTGGATAGCAACGCCCCTCCGGATCTTTCTTCCCCATCACTTTCCTCTGACCCCATCTCTCCCAATCTCACCCTTTGCCATGTTTTCACTATCCCCTCTGACCTTTTCCTCTGACCTTCCTCTCTCTGACCCTGAACTATCAGTCCTCAGCAAAGGCCTCAGCTTCATCTCCCTACACCCCCACCTCAATGAATTTCGAGCTCGTCATGACACTGAGCTCTTCTTCCATCACCTTCACCTCTGGTACTGTGGGCACTGGGTGAAGTGGGTAAAACCCAGTACTCTGGGCACTGGGTGAAGTGGGTTGAATCCGTGCTGGAGGAGAAAAAGATGAGTGAAATCAAGCATAGGTCCCTTGCAGTCAGAAGCGGGGGAAGTTATAAGGGGGAACAAAGAAATGGCAGACCAATTAAATGCATATTTTGGTTCTGTCTTCACAAAGGAGGACACAAATAACCTCCCAGAGATGTTGGAGAACATACGGTCTGATGAAAGGGAGGAACTGAAAGAAATCAGTATTTGCAGGGAAATGGTGTTAGGGAAATTGACGGGATTGAAGGCCGATAAATCCCCAGGGCATGATAATCTACATCCTAGGGTACTTAAGGAAGTGGCCCTAGAAATAGTAGATGCATTGCTGATCATCTTCCAACATTCGATGGAATCTGGAACTGTACCCATGGATTGGAGGGTAGCTAATGTTACCCCACTATTCAAAAAGGGTGGTAGAGAGAAAGCGGGGAATTACAGACCGGTAAGCCTGACATCGGTAGTGGGGAAAATGCTAGAGTCCATTATAAAGGATGTAATAGCTGAGCACTTGAAAAACAGTGACAGGATCGGACAAAGTCAACATGGATTTACAAAAGGTAAATCGTGCTTGACTAATCTACTGGAATTTTTTGAGGATGTAACTGGGAAAATAGATAAGGGAGAACCAGTAGATGTGGTGTATTTGGACTCTCAAAAGGCTTTCGATAAGGTCCCGCATAAGAGATTAGCATGTAAAGTTAAGGCACATGGGATTGGGGGGCAAGGTATTGACTTGGATAGAGAACTGGTTGGCGGACAGAAAGCAGAGAGTAGGAATTAATGGGTCTTTTTCCGAGTGGCAGGCAGTGACTAGTGGGGTACCGCAGGGATCGGTCCTTGGACCCCCAGCTATTCACAATATACATTAATGATCTAGATAAGGGAACTAAATGTAATATCTCCAAGTTTGCAGATGACACAAAGCTGGGTGGGAGTGTGTGCTGCGAGGAGGATACCGAGAAACTCCAGGATGATTTGGACAGGTTGGGTGAGTGGGCAGAAGCGTGGCAGATGCAATATAACGTAGATAAATGCGAGGTTATCCACTTTGGTGTCAAAAACAGAAAGGCAGACTATTATCTGAATGGCAATAGATTGGGAGAAGGGGAAGTGCAACGAGACCTGGGTGTCCTTGTGCACCAGTCGCTGAAGGTAAGCATGCAGGTGCAGCAGGCGGTGAAGAAGGCAAATGGTATGTTGGCCTTCATAGCGAAAGGGTTTGAGTATAGGAACAGGGATGTCCTGCTGCAGTTGTACAGAGCCTTGGTGAGACCACACCTTGAGTACTGTGTGCAGTTTTGGTCGCCTTATCTGAGGAAGGATGTTCTTGCCATGGAAGGAGTTCAGCGAAGATTCACAAGGCTGATACCTGGGATGGCAGGAATGACATATGAGGAGAGATTGGGTCAATTGGGCTTATACTCGCTGGAGTATAGAAGAATGAGAGGGGATCTCATCGAAACATATAAAATTCTGACAGGTCTGGACAAACTAGATGCTGGAAGAATGTTCCCAATGGTCGGAGAGTCCAGAACCAGGGGTCATAATCTAAGGATAAGGGGTAAGCCATCTAGGACAGAAATGAGGAAGAATTTCTTCACCCAGAGAGTGGTGAACCTGTGGAATTCTCTACCACAGAAGGTAGTTGAGGCCAAGTCATTAAATATATTCAAGAATGAGTTAGATATATTTCTTAAAGCTAAAGGTATCAAGGGATATGGGGAGAAGGCAGGTACAGGGTACTGAGTTTGGATGATCAGTCATGATCGCATTGAATGGCGGAGCAGGCTCGAGGGGCCGAATGGCCTACTCCTGCTCCTATCTTCTATGTTTCTATGTTACATAGATAGGGTATCCCCACGTGTAACGCCATGGGAGATCAACTTGGAAATCTATTGAAAATCTTACATCCTTGTGCACATCTTGCTAAATTTTCCCATTATAAATGCCTGTGTCCACTATGTTCCTATGTAAACTTATGTTGTAATTACAGTATCTCAACAGTGGAGGTGCTGTAGCATTATCACAGGTGTCAGGGTGTAATTACAGTGTGACAGGTTTACATAGCCAGTTATCATTATAAATTGGACAGAAGAATTTATAATGAAAATATAAAATGGTGACTGAATTACATCTGTGCACCCTAGTCCAATTAACTCCTGCCCTCTAAACCCGCTTCACCTAAAGATTACACTTGGTCTTAACTCCCTATATGCACAAATAATTTTATGTCTGTGCACTTCCTGCTTACAAAGCCTTACTTCCTGCTTACAAAGCCTTACTTCCTGCTTACAAAGCCTTACTTCCTGTTCATTGAATCATAGAATGATACAGCACAGAAGGGGGCCAATCGGCCCATCCTGCTTGTGCCAGCTCTTTGAAAGAGCTATCCAATTAGTCCCATTCCCCTGCTCTTTCCCCACATCCCTGCACATTTTACCCCTCAAGTATTTATCCAATTCCCTTTTGAAAGTTATTATTGAATCTGCTTCCACCACTCTTCAGGCAGTGCATTAAATATCATAACAACTCATTGCGTAAAAAATTCTCCTCATCTTGCCTCTGGTTCTTTTGCCAATTACATTAAATTTGTGTCATCTGGTTACTGACCCTTCTGCCACTGGAAACAGTTTCTCCTTATTTTCTCTATCAAAACCCTTCATGATTTTGAACACCTCTATCAAATCTACTCTTAACCTTCTCTGCTCTAAGGAGAACAAAATCAGCTTCACTAGCCATTCCATGTAACTGAAGTCCCACATCTCTGGTACCATTCTAGAAAATCTCCTCTGCACCATCTCTTAAGGCCTTGACATCCTTCCTAAAGTGTGGTGCTCAGAATTGGCCACAATACTCCAGCTGGGGCCCAACCAATGTTTTATAAAGGTTTAGAACATAAGAAATAGGAGCAGGAGTAGGCCATTTGGCCCCTCGAGCCTGCTCCGCCATTCAATTATATCACGGCTGATCTGATCTTGGCCTCAACTCCACTTCCCTGCCCGCTCCCCATAACCCTTGACTCCCTTATCGTTCAAAAATCTGTCTATCTCCACCTTAAATATATTCAATGACCCAGTCTCCACAGCTCTCTGGGGTAGAGAATTGCACAGATTCACGACCCTCTGAGAGAAGAAATTCCTCCTCATCTACGTTTTAAATGGGCGACCCCTTATTCTGAAACTATGCCCCCTAGTTCTAGATTCCCCCACGAGGTGAAACATCCTATCTGCATCTACCCTGTCAAGCCCCCTCAGCATCTTATATGTTTCAATCAGATCCCCTCTCATTCTTCTAAACTCCAATGAGTATAGGCTTTCCACTTTTCACTCTCCATCCAGTCTCACCTCTTTGGAAGAACTCTCTCACCATTGACAGAATGCTTTTGTCATCTCTACTTCACCTGCCATCTATTCCATCAACATGGGTGTCCTTTATACTGTCTCACCTTGGTCCTCAGAATCCGACCACAATCAGCCCCAACACCAGTAGCACCAACAACAACACAAACCTTCTTCACAATCACCTGATGCTGCACAGGACAGAGGGCATCAGCACCTGAGCACATTGCTGCCCGGGAGGCCAAGGATGGCATCACCATGGCCACATTTACTTCACTTGACGCTGTGCACCCTGGCTGTCACATGATGCGCCAGGTTGGCACCACCCCACACCAACACCATAAAGCATCCCTACAATGTCCAAGCCATTCCTTTCACACTCACCATCATTGCAGGGCGGGGGGGGGGGGGGGGGGTACCGTTATGTCTCACCATTCACTGTACCTCCCTAAGCCACTTCCAAAGGTGCACACAAATCTATCCAAGAACGGAAAATGTTGAAAATAAAGTTTTCAATGTTTGACAGCACATTAACAGAAACTTTACATGAACATTGGATAAAACACCCAAGTGGCTACCCTTGTGTGTTGTTAGCTGCATTAGGATGAGGGTGAGTGTGAGGGGTGGCTAGTGAGATGGGGATGTGATAATGTAGATAGAGAGAGAGGGATGGATGGACGTGCAAGGTAAGTTGGTGTGAATAAGGATGTGCAGGGGTACATGAACTCATTTCTCTTATTTGGAAGGAGGAGAGCATGCCAGGGGATCTCAGAGACGCCGTAATCGTGACCATCTTCAAGAAAGGTAACAAGTCCAATTGCGGTAATTACAGAGGAGTTTCCCTGCTGTCTGCCACAGGGAAAGTCATCGTAAGAATCCTCCTCAGTTGCCTTCTCCCAGTGGCTGAAGAGCTCCTCCCAGAGTCGCAATGCGGATTCCGCCCACTAAGGGGCACAATGGGCATGATCTTCACCGCGCGTCAACTACAAGAGAAATTCAGGGAACAGCACCAACCGCTGTACATGGCCTTCTTTGACCTCACAAAGGCCTTCGACACCGTCAACCGTGAGGGATTATGGAGTGTCCTCCTCAAATTCGGCTGCCCTCAAAAGTTTGTCTCCATCCTCCGCCTGCTTCATGACGACATGCAAGCCGTGATCCTGACCAACAGATCCACCACAGAACTCTGCCTTCCCTACCCCTGCTTCTTCTTCTTCTTCTTCTTCTTAGGCAGTCCCTCGGAACCGAGGATGGCTTGCTTCCACACTAAAAATGAGTTCTCAGGTGACTGATGAGTCCAATTCGGGACCTACAGTCTCTGTCACAGGTGGGACAGACGGTGGTTGAAGGGGCGGGTGGGTGGGGTGCTTGGGTTGACGTGCGCTCCTTCCGCTGTTTGCGCTTGGCTTCCGCTTGCTCCCGGCGAAAAGACTCGAGGTGTTCGGCGCCTTCTCCTCCACTTTGTGCAGTGTTGGGCCAGGGATTACCAGGTGTCGGTGGGGATGTTGCACTTTTTCAAGGAGGCTTTGAGGGTTTCCTTGAAGCGTTTCCTCTGCCCACCTGGGGCTCTCTTGCCATGTCGGAGCTCTGGGTAGAGTGCTTGTTTTGGGAGTCTCGTATCGGGCATGCGGACGATGTGACCCGTCCATCGGAGCTGATCGAGTGTGGTCAAAGCTTCGATGCTAGGGATGTTGGCCTGAGCGAGAACACTGATGTTGGTGCGCCTATCCTGCCAATGGATTTGCAGGATCTTGCGGAGACAGCGTTGGTGGTACCTCTCCAGTGCTTTGAGGTGCCTGCTGTACATGGTCCATGTCTCTGAAGCATACAGGAGGGTGGGTATCACTACTGCTCTGTAGACCATGAGCTTAGTGCCGGGTTTGAGGTCCTGGTCTTCAAACACTCTCTTCCTCAGGCGACTGAAGGCTGCACTGGCACACTGAAGGCGATGTTGGACTTCATCATCGACGTCTGCCCTTGTTGACAGTAGGCTCCCGAGGTATGGAAAGTGGTCCATGTTGTCCAAGGCCTTGTCGTGGATTTTGATAATCGGGGGGCAGTACTGTATGGCGGGGGCAGGTTGGTAGAGGACCTTTGTCTTACTGATGTTTAGTGTAAGGCCCATGCTCTCGTACACTTCGGTGAAGGTGTTGACGATGGTTTGGAGTTCAACCTCAGAGTGTGCGCAGACGCAAGCGTCGTCTGCATACTGTAATTTGATGACAGAGGATGGGTCGACCTTGGATCTGGACTGGAGGCGACGGAGGTTGAACAGTTTCCCGTTTGTTCTGTAGATTAGCTCCACTCCAGTGGGGAGCTTACTGAGGGGGAGATGGAGCATTGCAGCCAGGAAGATCGAGAAGAGCGTTGGTGTGATGACACAGCCTTGCTTGACTCCGGTCCGTACGTGAAGGCAGAGTGATGGCAATGTGATGCGAGGCACAGCAGGATGAAGGTGAGTGTGGCTTTGTACTAATATTTCATGATCTAATGAGATCATTGAAAGGTTTGCGCCACTGCACCCATGTCCTCCTGAAGACAGGAAACCGGCTGATGATGCGTTATGAAATGACGTCACCAGACCCACTTCCTCTAATTGGCCCAGGAAACGCGCTGGGCGGGCTTAACAAGCCCCATCAACGGAATTATTTTCAGACAGCGGGCTGGAGCCAGCAGCGGGGTCAGGACCTGCCACCGACATCGCCTGCCCTGGACCCGCCAAGCTGAACAAAATCCCAGCCTATGTCTGCATCCTTACTTCCCACAGCAACCTAGGATGCATCCCATCTAGACCGGGTGACTTTTCTACTTTGAGCGCTGCCAACCTTTTAAGTACCACCTCTTTATCTATTTTTATCCTCGCCAATTTCTCTACTACCTCCTTCTTTACTGTAATATTGGCAGCATCCTCTTCTTTGGTGAAGGCAGATGCAAAGTACTCATTCAGTACCTCAGCCATGCCCTCTGCCTGCACAAGAGGGATTTTGGTCCCTAATCACCCCACCCCTCCTTTTACTAGTTATATGTTTATAAAAGACTTTTAGGTTCCTTTCATGTTACCCACTAATCTATTCTCTTACACGCTCTTTGCCCCTCTTATTTCCTTTTTCAGTTCTCCTCTGTATTCAGCTTGGTTCGCTACTGTATTATGAGCCTGGCATTTATCATAAACGTCCCATTATAACTACTCTATAGTTCTTGCGCCTTTCTGAAATTTGCCTGCAAAGTTGCTCCTCTATCAGCTTCCCACTATTTGGTGGCCTACAGTATACACTAAGCAGCATAATTGCTCCTCCATTGTTCCTTAATACTAACCAAATAGATTCTATCTTTGAAACCACAAGTACATCATCCCTTTCCAATGCTGTAACAGTATCTTTGATCAATACTGCCTCCCTTTTATCCTTCCCTATATGTTGTTATGCTTGTGTCACACTTTTGTGTCAACTTTTCCAATTATAAATTTCTATGTCTACATTTATAATGTAAATTGCCTTTGTAAACTTGTCATGCTGTAATTACACCCTCCAGTCAGTGGTTTCCCTTAAGTGCCTCAGTTTTGCTTTTTTCAGCTCATCAATCTGTACTGCTGAGAATCTCCTCTGTTCCAACTAATTCTGCATCTCTGCTTCCCAAACTGGACGCCCTGGTCTCTAATCTTGCCTCACCTGAATACTACACTCGATCATGATTTGTGTGTACAGCACTATAAGGAGATTGACTAGTGTTATTGTTAAATATGCAGTATACCACTCTCTTTATGCCCCTTATTCAGTTCTGTGAAGCTGTCAAACACTGACATTCTCTGTTGTTTGATGAGTCCTTGTATTCAAGACTCATCAAACTTCTTTCTTTTGCAGAAATTAGATGGTTGTTGCATTGGAGAATGCAGCAGCCATCTGTCACCTCTGCCGTGGAGATGCGAGACTCTCCACATCCCCAACAATTGAAGCCTGCAGGAAGAAACAAAGGTAAGTAAACTTTTTCTAACACTTTCCACTCACCTCACATATTCACCTCTCCACACTTGCACCCATCACTCACCTCCACAGCGCACTTTTGGACCCCTCCGACCCCCGCAGACCCGCTGCTCGCCTCGGTGACCCTGGCGGAGTTTCCCGACGTCGGGAAGCCAGCACCTCTGGTGGCAAAATGGGGATAATCCTCTTAACTGCCTGTTAACTACCTGTTAACAGGCAGTTAAGTGGCTGTAATCCCCTTCCCGCCTCCAGGAGACGGGACCCGGCGCGGGTCGGCTACCTGCCTCCTGGGAAGATGGCACGGAGGCGGGTTGGGGGTGGGATGGGCACTCGCCCCCAGATTTTGCCATTTTCCCAGCAGACCCGCCTCCCCAGGGCTGGCAAGATTGCGCCCTAAGACTTGGAATGACAGGTGCTGGAAGGGATGACCTGGAAGTCGGGTATGAGAACAGATGCGCATATAGCCAGGGCTTGGTGTCAACCATGATTGGATTACACAGGAGCACGCATCTGCTGCTGAAGCTCTACACCTCCAACTGGTGGAACCAGGGTTAGATGGGATATAATACTTTCGTCAGGAGGATTCTGTCAATGCACTCATTGGTGAGTTGTGCTGCACACTATGCCACTCATGAGGAGCTTCTCATACCCGTCGTTCACCAAGCGAGGGCTTAAAGCAGTGCTTGTAAGTTGTCTAATGACCAATTAGTGAGTATCCTTTTTGGGGAGGAGGTAAACGGAGTTTGTTTGGGGTTCTGGGGCTCCAGGACGACATGCCGGCTGACAGAAATTTGGAACAAAGTCAACCCTGTGTGGCAGACTTGGTAATCCAATACATAAAACAGGCAGATTACTGCTGATAATTGACCATGATGTGGAGATGCCGGTGTTGGACTGGGGTGGACAAATGTGAGAAGTCGCACAACACCAGGTTATAGTCCAACAGCTTTATTTGAAATCACAAGCTTTCGGAGCGCTGCTCCTTCGTCAGGTGATGAAGGAGCAGCGCTCCGAAAGCTTGTGATTTCAAATAAAACTGTTGGGGGTAAAAATTCAGTTGGTTGCGCCTCCCGTTAGCGCCTTAAGAGGGCGCTAATGGGGCGCAAAGCCGCTAACGCCCGGGTGCAGCGATGTTTGCGCCGCTCGGGAACTTAACTAGACATTGTGCGGCGGCGCTAAACTTTACCGCTGCGACCACCTGCGCGCGCAGATTGTGACGTCATTCCATGGTGCAACGCCCTTGTGGCGCCCCGGAGCGGAAATTGAGTGGCGCCCCCTGCCTTACCGCCTGACGCTAGCAACGACAGGTTGAGGGGAGCATTCTGCAGTCATGAAGGGAAAGGGGGAGCGCTATTTAAAGGTGACCGCTTCCTGCCTTTTATTGTTGGTGGCATTTTTGAACTACGCATTCTGAGAGAGAGAGGGAGAGACTTCTGGAGAGATTCAACGTTGTGTGAAGGAGTTTTGGGTACTGAGCAGCACTTTGCAGGTTCATTTTGATTTGCCATTCCTTGTATCGATTTAGCAGAGACTGTGGGAGCTGCACTCTGAGCTCTTTGCCTGGTACTCTCCATTGTTCTTTCCAGCACATTTGATGTGCAAGTCTCTCCAGGCCGAGATTCAAGGCTGCAATGAACAGGATGTGGATGGAAAGCAAGATTAACCATCCCCTTTAAGAACTGGCCCGTGCCATTGTGTGTGTGTTCCATTGCTGACTGACATTACATGAGCTTCGCCAGCGCTCTGAGTTAGCGCCTCACTCCTTGGCCTTTGCGCCTTAAGACAGGTGTGCAGCGCCTGATTTAGCGCTCCACTCACCTCCCGGGGCGGTAAAAGTGAAGTTTCCACTCAGTGGCGATAATTAGCGCCAGGCGCTAATATTTGCGTCCAGACGATATTTGCGCCCCAAACGGGGCGCGACCTAATTTTTCCCCCTTGGACTATAACCTGGTGTTGTGCGACTTCTGATAATTGACCAGCCAGCCTTGCTCATTAATTGCATCTGTGTAAGATTATCATGGATTAGTTTGTTTTTAGAATACTTGCTTTACTATCTTATAATCATCAGTATCTTATAATCATCAGTAATGGATTTTAATCCTGTGCAAGAATTAAATATAAAAATCTGTAATCATCAATTGTATGCATTGATAACCTGAATATGACATGTAACCGTTTTTATGCTTAAAAGTCTGCGAGTAAGCTCTAACCAGACAACCTGGGGTGATAAAGAGGATTGCTATAGTCGAATAGTGAGGCTGTGGGTGAAAGTTGGATACTCGCCAACAGGAAGGATGAGACCGAATACAGCTAGCCTGGGAACCAAGCTTAGGTGCAGTTGCCACTGTGTTGGAATGTTCTAACATCCACAGTGAATTATAAAAACAAAGGCGAACAGCAAGGGCCGTATCTCAACCTATGGAGACATATTCCTTATCTATTGCCATAACTACCCCAGATATGAGTCTTGATGGTCAGAAACAGATGGTGTAAGAGTGTCATCAAACCAAAAGCCTGTGTAAGCCAGGGTGCTACCAATCTTTATGATTGGATTTTGGGTTTGGGAGTCAGCCAGTGATTGGTTCAGGAGGACTCCATAGGTTTTGAATAAGAGTCAGGGTATAAGAAGGGGGTCTTAACAGCCACAAAGTGTAGAAGATTTCTGGAGTAGAAGATTTCAGGAGTAGAAGATTTTAGAAAGAATCAAGGAGACACCTGGGAGACAAAGAGAGACTCGAGACACAGGGTGCAGCTTACTCACAGTTGCGGCTTCTACCCAGAGTATAAGTGGTAATATAAGTCTTAATTATACTCTGTAAACTGCTGCTCGAATACTGTAATGTATTAAGTCGTGCTTGTGCTGAATAAAGTTAAATCACTGACCCCAACACGGGTCAACCTCGAGTCATTTGGAACCAGGGTCCCCCTGGGATCTTATACCTGGATGGGCGATTCTTCCCACTCAGCTCCAGATAACCCTGCAATGCTCTAATGGATATAGTATCCGATACAGACAAACAATGGGAAGCTTGATAATGCTCTGTGTCAGAAGGTTGTGGGTTCAAGCCCCATTCCAGGGACTTGAGCACATAATCTAGGTTGACACTTCAATGCAGTACTGAGGGAGTGCTGCACTGTCGGAAGTACCGTCTTTGGGCGGAGACGTTAAACCGAGGCATCGTCTACCCTCTCAGGTGGACGTAAAAGATCCCATGGCACTATTTCGAAGAAGAGATGGAGAGTTCTACCTGGTGTCCTGGTCAATATTTAGCCTTCAACTAACGTCACTAAAAAAAAAGATTATCTGGTCATTATCACATTGCTGTTTGTGGGAGCTTGCTGTGCGCAAATTGGCTGCTACGTTTCCTACATTACAACAGTGACTACACTTCAAAAGTACTTTGTTGGCTGTAGCGCTTTGAGAGGTTGTGAAAGGTGCTGTATAAATGCAAGTTCTTCCTTTCTGCGCTGTGTGGTTTTAGCCAGTTAAGTTCCCTGTATACACCTGGAGGTCCCTATGCCTGAGCTCAGCCAACCTTTGCCTAAGCTTTCTGGACTTATGTAAGGTTGTGTTTGATGGGGAGAGAATGTGGACCTCACACTGGGCAAACAGAAACTCTACCTGTGTGGGTTTATCAGTAGATCTGTTTGGAGACTCAAACAGAGTGACGGATGTCTGCATATTTCAGACACCAGGCTGACCACAAAAACAAATAGTTCCCCTTTTAATTTTCAATTAATATACAACATATGTCTTTATATAAATTAGGAATAAAAAAAGTTTGCTAAGCACCTTTTCATGGAAATGAAAATTTCCCCCTTCCCTCATCAATCACCAGGCCACATTATTCTTCATCACCAACAACATCACATCCCCTCCCGTGGTCTTCAAGGGAGGGAATTCCAGAGCTTAGGGCCTAGGCAACAGAAGGCACAGCCACCAATGATTCAGCGATTATAATCAGGGATGCTCAAGAGGGCAGAATTAGAGGAGCGCAGATATCTCGGGGTGTTGTGGGGCTGGAGGAGATTACAGAGATAGGAAGGGGCGAGGCCATGGAGGGATTTGAAAACAAGGATGAGAACTTTGAAATTGAGGCGCTGCTTAACCGGGAGCCAATGTAGGTCAGCGAGCACGGCGAGCATATCCTCTCTTATCACTGAAGTGATTTCATCCTTAATCATTAAGGCTACATTTCCCCCTCTGCCATTTTCCCTATCTTTCCTGTAGACCTTATAACCTGGTATATTTGGTTCCGTCCTGACCATCTTGCAGCCATGTCTCAGTAATGGCTACCATGTCATACCCTCCAATTTGAATTCGCGCCTGCAGTTCATTCAATTTATTCCTTATACTTCATGCGTTTATATAAAGGACGCTTATTTAGGCCATACACCCTAGCCTGTCCTTCAGCTCTAATGTTTTACTCACATGTTTCTTATTTCTCTCTCCTGGTTTAATCGCTTTACATCTTTTACTTTTCCCTTTACCTGTAGTGCCTAAAGCACAATTTCTGACTGTTACTCTACTTTCTTCCCTTTCATTTGTTCTTGAACTACTATTTTTACTCCAATTTCCCCCTGAGCCCTCCCCCCCATTTACTAGTTTAAAGTCCTTGTGACCGCCCTATTTATCCTTTCCGCTAGGACCCTGGTGCCAAACCGGTTCAGGTGGAGCCTGTCCCAACAGTACAGTTCCTTCCTGTCCCAATACTGGTGCCAGTGCCCCATGAAATAAAACCCCTCTTTCCCACACCACTCCTTTAGCCACGTGTTCACTTCCCTAATCAGCTTATCCCTACGCCAATTTGCACATGGGTCAGGTAATAATCCAGAGATTATAACCTTTGAGGTCCTGTTCTTTAATTTGGCTCCTAGTTCCTGGTACTCCCCAAACAGGACCTCTTGCCTACTCTTCCCTATGTTGTTGGTCCCAACATGGACCACAACGACTGGATCCTCTCCCTCCCTCTCCAATATCCTTTCAAGCCAGTTCGAGATGTCCCTCACCCTGGCACCAGGTGGGACTCTCGATCTTGCTTACAAAGGATGCTATCTGTCCCCCTAATTATCTCTTCTTCTTAGGCAGTCCCTCGGAACCGAGGATGACTTGCTTCCACATTAAAAAATGAGTTCTCAGGTGACTGATGAGTCCAATGCGGGACCTACAGTCTCTGTCACAGGTAGGGCAGATGGTGGTTGAAGGGGCGGGTGGGTGGGGTGCTTGGGTTGACGTGCACTCCTTGCGCTGCCTGTGTTTGGCTTCCGCTTGCTCCCGGCGAAGAGATTCGAGGTGTTCGGCGCCTTCCCGGATGTTTCTCCTCCACTTTGTGCGGTCTTGGGCCAGGGATTCCCAGGTGTCGGTGGGGATGTTACACTTTTTCAAGGAGGCTTTGAGGGTTTCCTTGAAGCGTTTCCTCTGCCCACCTGGGGCTCTCTTGCTGTGTCGGAGCTCCGAGTAGAGCGCTCGTTTTGGGAGTCTCGTTTCGGGCATGCGGACGATGTGACCTGTCCATCGGAGCTGATCGAGCGTGGTCAAAGCTTCGATGCTGGGGATGTTGGCCTGAGCAAGAACACTGACGTTGGTGCGCCTATCTGCCAATGGATTTGCAGGATCTTGCGGAGGCAGCGTTGGTGGTACCTCTCCAGTGCTTTGAGGTGCCTGCTGTACATGGTCCATGTCTCTGAGGCATACAGGAGGGCAGGTATTACTACTGCTCTGTAGACCATGAGCTTAGTGCCAGGTTTGAGGTCCTGGTCTTCAAACACTGTCTTCCTCAGGCGACCGAAGGCTGCACTGGCACACTGAAGGCGGTGTGGACTTCATCGTCGACGTCTGCCCTTGTTGACAGTAGGCTTCCGAGGTATGGAAAATGGTCCACGTTGTCCAAGGCCTTGTCGTGGATTTTGATAATCGGGGGGCAGTACTGTGTGGCGGGGGCAGGTTGGTAGAGGACCTTTGTCTTATGGATGTTTAGTGTAAGTCCCATGCTCTCATACGCTTCAGTGAAGGTGTTGACGATGGTTTGGAGTTCGACCTCCGAGTGAGCGCAGATGCAAGCGTTGTCTGCATACTGTAATTCGACGACAGAGGATGGGACGACCTTGGATCTGGACTGGAGGCGACGGAGGTTGAACAGTTTCCCATTTGTTCTGTAAATTAGCTCCACTCCAGTGGGGAGCTTACTGAGGGTGAGATGGAGCATTGCAGCAAGGAAGATCGAGAAGAGCGTTGGTGCGATGACACAGCCTTGCTTGACCCTGGTTCGTACGTGAATTGGGTCTGTGGTGGAACCGTTGGTCAGGATCGCGGCTTGCATGTCGTCGTGAAGCAGGCGGAGGATGGTGACAAACTTTTGAGGCCAGCCGAATTTGAGGAGGACACTCCATAATCCCTCATGGTTGACAGAGTCGAAGGCCTTTGTGAGATCAAAGAAGGCCATGTACAGCGGTTGGTGCTGTCCCCTGCATTTCTCTTGTAATTGACGTGTAGTGAAGATCATGTCCATTGTGCCCCTTAGTGGGCGGAATCCGCATTGCGACTCTGGGAGGAACTCTTCGGCCACTGGGAGAAGGCGATTGAGGAGGATTCTTGCGATGACTTTCCCTGTGGCAGACAGCAGGGAAACTCCTCTGTAATTACCACAATCGGACTTGTCACCTTTCTTGAAGATGGTCACAATTACGGCATCTCTGAGATCCCCTGGCATGCTCTCCTCCTTCCAGATAAGAGAAATGAGTTCATGAATTCACGCCAGTAGTGCTTCTCCACCATGCTTTAGTGCCTCGGCGGGGATTCCATCTGTTCCTGAGGCCTTGTTGTTCTTCAGTTGTCGGATGGCCTTTTCAACCACATGCGGGCTGGGGTTGTGCTGAGATGGTGGTGGGTAGCATGCTGCGGGATGGAGTTGAAGACACTCGCGTCGAAGACCGAGTCGCGGTTAAGGAGATCTTCGAAGTGCTCCTTCCAGCGAGCACTGACTGCCTCTCTGACCTTGATGAGTACCTCTCCGTTCTTGGCCCGCAGAGGGGTAGGACCTTGGGTGCTTGGGCCGTAGATTGTCTTGACTGCGCTAAAGAATCCACGCACGTCGTGGTTGTCGGCTAGCTGCTGGATCTCCTGCGCTTTCTCCACCCACCATCTGTTCTTTAGGTCGCGAGTTTTTTGTTGGACCTCGGCCTTCAGGCGTCTGTAGAGCTGCTTTCTTGCTCTCGAGTTCTGTTGCTGTTTCCAGATCAGGAATGCCTTGCGCTTGCGGCTTATTAGCTCCTGGATCTCCTGGTCGTTCTCGGCGAACCAGTCTTGGTGTTTCCTGGTCGAGTGACCGAGCGTCTCTTCACAGTTGCTGATTATGGAGGCCTTGAGTGCAGACCAGGCTCTGTGGGCACTCTGTGTCTCTGCATCACTGGGAGTCGTCTGGTTGTTTGTGAGCCGCAGGCTGAATAGGGCTTTCTTAGCGGGGTCTTTGAGTGCTCCAGCGTTAATTTTCCTGCGGCATTGTTTCTGTTGCCGCCGCTGTTTTGGGGCTACATTGATGGAGATGACAGAGCAGATTAGGCGGTGGTTTGTCCAGCAGTCATCAGCTCCTGTCATGGCGCGGGTGATGCGGACGTCCTTGCGGTCCCTCGCTCGGACGATGACGTAGTCCAGCAGATGCCAGTGCTTGGAGCGAGGGTGCTGCCATGAAGCCTTGTACTTGTCTCTCTGACAGAACAAGGTGTTGGTTATGACAAGGCCATATAGAATCCCCAACAACTACCACATTACGCTTCCTCTCCTCGTCCTCCTCCCCGCTTAGGACAGCCTCCTGCTCCAAAGTGCCATGGTCCGCATTCTGGCTGTCCTTGCTCTTTATCCTTATCCTCACAGGTAGCAAGTAAGAACATAAGAACATAAGAAATAGGAGCAGGAGTAGGCCATTCGGCCCTTCGAGCCTGCTCTGCCATTCAATGAGATCATGGCTGATCTTCTGCCTCAATTCCATTCATTGTACATTGTGCCTGTTGGATAGGATCAGTTTCTGTGGATCCTCGTTCCCTTTCTCACCTGGGTTCCCCTTACTCTGCACACTATCGGTCACACCTACCCCTTTCTGAACCTGCACCTCTCTACGAGGTGTTACCGAAGTCTGGAGCAAACTGTCCAGATACTCCTTCCCCTCCCTTATGTGTCGTGGTGTCTCCAACTCGCACTTGAGCTCAATGACCCTGAGCCGGAGAGATTCGAGATGGAGACATCTCCTGCAGACGTGTTGGCTCGGGACAGTCTCGCTGTCCACAAGCTCCCACATACTGCTGTCCAGACATACAACCTACTCTGCCATGTCTTAGTCTAACCTTGTTTTATTTGTTTAATTAGTTAAAATCTAAGGGTAATGCGGTTGATGTGCATATGGACTTTCAAAAGACGTTTGACAAAGTACCGCATAATAGATTTGTCAGCAAAATTAAAGCCCATGGGATTAAAGGGACAGTGGCAGCGTGACTTCAAAATTGGCCACGGGACAGAGAGTAGTGGTGAAGAGTTGTTTTTCAGACTGGAGGGAAGTATACAGTGGTGTTTCCCAGGGGTCGGTATTAGGATCACTGCTCTTTTTGATATTTATTAATGACCTGGACTTGGCTATACAAGGCATAATTTCAAAGCTTGCAGATGACACGAAACTTGGAAGTGTAGTAAGCTAAGAGGAAGATAGGAACAGACTTCAGGAGGACAGAGACAGACTGGTGAAATGGGCAGACACATGGCAGATGCAATTTAACACAGAGAAGTGTGAAGTGATGCAGATTGGTAGGAAGAATGAGGAGAGGCAATATAAACTAAATGGTTCAATTTTAAAGGGGGTGCAGGAACAGAGACCCGGGGGTATATGTGCACAAATCATTGAAGTTGGCAGGACAAGTTGAGAAGGCTGTTAAAAAAAAAAGTATATGGGATCCTTGGCTTTATTAATAGAGGAATAGAGCACAAAGGCAAGGAAGTTATGCTAAACTTTTATAGAACACTGGTTAGGCTTCAGCTGGAGTATTGTGTTCAATTCTGGGCACCACACTTTGGATGTCAAGGCCTTAGAGAAGGTGCAGAAGGGATTTACTAGAATGGTATTGAGGATGAGGGACTTCAGTTATGTGGAGAGACTGGAGAAGCTGGGGTTGTTCTCCTTAGAGCAGAGGAGGTTAAGAGGAGATTTGATAGAGGTGTTCAAAATTATGAACGGTTTTGATAAGGAAATAAGGAGAAACTGTTTCCAGTGGCAGAAGGGTCGGTAACCAGAGGACACAGATTTAAGGTGATTGGCAAAAGAACCAGAGGTGACATGAGGGCAGTTTTTTTACGCAGTGAGTTGTTGTGATCTGGAATGCGCTGCCTGAAAGGGTGGTGGAAGCAGATTCAATAGTAACTTTCAAAAGAGAATTGGATAAATACTTGAAGGGAAAAAATTTACAGGGCTATGGGGAAAGAGCAGGGCAGTGGGATTAATTGGATAGCTCTTTCAAAGAGCCGGCACAGGCTCGATGGGCCAAATGGCCTCCTTCTGTGCAGTATCATGCTCTGATTCTATGATACTATGATAATCCAGACTGATACTTCAGTGAAGTACTAAGAGAGTGCTGCACTTTCAGGGGTGCCGTCTTTCGGATGAGGCGTTAAACCGAGGCCACATCTGCTCTCTCAGCTGAATGGAAAAGGTCCCATGGCACTATTTCGAAGAAGAGCAGAGGAGTTCTCACCATTGTCCTGGCCAATATTTATCCCTCAACCAACACCCCCAAAGCAGATTATGTAATTTCATTGTTGTTTGTGGGACCTTGCTGTGCGCAAATTGGCTGTGACGTTTACATATAAAACAGCAGTGACTACACTTCAAAGGTAACTTATTGGCTGTGAAGCATTTGAAACATCCTGAAGATGTGAAAGGAGCCGTATAAAGGCGCCGTATAAAGGCGCCGTATAAAGGCGCCGTATAAAGGCGCCGTATAAAGGCGCCGTATAAAGGCGCCGTATAAAGGCGCCGTATAAAGGCGCCGTATAAAGGCACCGTATAAAGGCGCCGTATAAAGGCGCCGTATAAAGGCGAGTCCTTTCTTTATGTGGCCAAATACGTGTGCCACCTGGTGTTGCACATTTAGCGCCGCACTTTGGGAAGTTTAGCAGTGCCGTGACATTGTCAGCCGTGTCATCTCCCTGGTGGTAATCAGCGGTAATGGTGATGAAATAGCAGCCTCTTGTTCCATGGGTCTGTGAGCAGCTCATTGGCTGATACAGCTGGTGATCCCCATGCAAGACTGGAAAGAGGCAGAGGCAATAAAATCGAGTGCCTGCCACTAACATATGGTGCAAGCTGACTGCAAGTGTTCTTCCAGCAGACTTGCAAGTGGCTCCATATTAATTTGGAGCCTGTGAAGACAATTCCCCATGGAATTGCCAGATAGTAGCTCCATGGCATGCACACATGGTTGCTGGCATTAGAACAGGTGTGGCTGATCTGGCTTGCTGATCTCCCTGGCATGTCTTCTTTCATCTAGTAGCATTCAAAGCATGAAATACCGAGGCCAAAAATGTGCAGGCTGTGATTCCAACAGTTATGGTAGGATCATGCCCATTGGTGCCCTTTGGCACGCAAGCCACTGGAGTTTGCAAGGTCAGTGGAAGGACACCTCATTTTTATGGGTCTGGTAGGCACCCGACCCACAGAAGACGCATCTCGGGTGGCCACCTACTTCATACTGCCAGAAACGCCAGCACCTGCCAGCTATCCGAAGGGGGGGTTTCACCAGAGTCCCCCGTATATTATTGGGGGTGCGGTGGGGGCTGAGAACAAAACTTTTTCAGAAAAAAAAGATGTGGCCATCTTTTGGGGCTCAAGCCACTTCCCTGGCCTGTATCTCCCTACTCCCCCAGTGGGGCCTACTTCTGAAGGCTTGTCTTCTTCTTCTTCTTAGGCAGTCCCTCGGAACCGAGGATGACTTGCTTCCACACTAAAAATGAGTTCTCAGGTGACTGATGAGTCCAGTGCGGGACTTACAGTCTCTGTCACAGGTGGGGCAGACGGTGGTTGAAGGGACAGGTGGGTGGGGTGCTTGGGTTGACGTGCGCTCCTTCCGCTGTTTGCGCTTGGCTTCCGCTTGCTCCCAGCGAAGAGAATCGAGGTGTTCGGTGCCTTCCCGGATGCTTCTCCTCCACTTTGTACGGTCTTGGGCCAGGGATTCCCAGGTGTCGGTGGGGATGTTGCACTTTTTCAAGGAGGCTTTGAGGGTGTCCTTGAAGCGTTTCCTCTGCCCACCTGGGGCTCTCTTGCCGTGTCGGAGCTCCGAGTAGAGCGCTTGTTTTGGGAGTCTCGTGTCGGGCATGCGGACGATGTGACCCGTCCATCGGAGCTGATCGAGCGTGGTCAAAGCTTCGATGCTGGGGATGTTGGCCTAAGCGAGAACACTGACGTTGGTACGCCTATCCTGCCAATGGATTTGCAGGATCTTGCACCTCCAATAGTGCAGCACTCCTTCAGTACCGCCCCTGCAACAGTGCAGCGCTCCCTCAGTACCGTCCCTCCAACAGCGCAACGCTCCCTCAGTACTGCCCCTCCGACAGTGCAGCGCTCCCTCAGTACTGCCCCTCCGACAGTGCAGCGCTCCCTCAGTACTGCCCCTCCGACAGTGCAGCGCTCCCTCAGTACTGCCCCTCCGACAGTGCAGCGCTCCCTCAGTACTGCCCCTCCGACAGTGCAGCCCTCCTCAGTACTGCCCCTCCGACAGTGCAGCGCTCCCTCAGTACTGCCCCTCCGACAGTGCAGCGCTCCCTCAGTACCGTCCCTCCAACAGTGCAGCACTCCCTCAGTACAGCCCCTCTGACAGTGCAGCACTCTCAGTACTGCCCCTCCAACATTGCCGCGCTCCCTCAGTACTGCCCCTCCGACATTGCCGCGTTCCCTCAGCACAGCCCCTCCGACAGTGCAGCACTCCCTCAGCACTGCACTGGAGTGTCAGCCTAGATTTTGTGTTCAAGTCTCTGGAGTGGGACTTGAACCCACGACCTTCTGACTCAGAGGCGAGAGTGTTACCACTGAGCCACAGCTGACACCCTAAGAAAATAAATGTCCAATTTCCCAGACTCCATTTACCTGAATGCCACACAATGAGTGGTTATGATTTGGAATGCACTGCCTGATAGGGTGGTGGCAACAGATTCAATAGTAGCCTTCAAAAGGGAATTGGATAAATACTTGAAGGGAAAAAAATTGCAGGGAAAGAGCGGGGGCATACGAACATACGAATTAGGAGCAGGAGTCGGCCACTCGGCCCTTCGAGCCTGCTCCGCCATTCAATAAGATCATGGCTGATCTGATTACTCCACATTCCCGCCTACCCCCGATACCTTTCACCCCCTTGCTTACCAAGAATCTATCTACCTCTGCCTTAAAAATATTCAAAGACTCTGCTTCCACCAGCTGAGGAAGAGAGTTCCAAAGACTCACGACCCTCTGAGAAAAAAATTTCTCCTCATCTCTGTCTTAAATGGGTGACCCCTTATTTTTAAACAGTGACCCCTAGTTCTAGATTCTCCCACAAGAGCAAACATCCTCTCCACATCCACCCTATCCAGACCCCTCAGGATCTTACATGTTTCAATCAAGTCACCTCTTATTCTTCTAAAGTCCAGCGGATACAAGCCTAGCCTGTCCAACCTTTCCTCATAAGACAACCCGCCCATTCCAGGTATTAGTCTAGTAAACCTTCTCTGAACTGCTTCCAACGCATTTACACCCTTCCTTAAATAAGGAGACCAATACTGTACACAGTACTCCAGATGTGGTCTCACCAATGCCCTGTATAACTGAAGCATAACCTCCCTACTTTTGTATTGAATTCCCCTCGCAATAAACAATAACATTCTATTAGCTTTCCTAATTACTTGCTGTACCTGCATAGTAACCTTTTGTGATTCATGCACTAGGACACCCAGATCCCTCTGCATCTCAGAGCTCTGCAATCTCTCACCATTTAGATAATATGCTTCTTTTTTATTCTTCCTGCCAAAATGGACAACTTCACATTTTCCCACATTTTACTCCATTTGCCAGATCGTTGCCCACTCACTTAACCTATCTGTATCCCTTTGTAGCCTCCTTATGTCCTCTTCACAATTTACTTTCCTACCTATCTTTGTGTCATCAGCAAATTTAGCAACCATACCTTCGGTCCCTTCATCCAAGTCATTTATATAAATTATAAACAGTTGAGGCCCCAGCACTGATCCTTGTGGCACACCACTCGTTACATCTTGCCAATCAGAAAATAACCCATTTATGCCTACTCTCTGTTTCCTGTTAGCTAGACAATCTTCTATCCATGCCAATATGTTACCCCCTACACCATGAGCTTTTATTTTCCGCAATAACCTTTGATGTGGCACCTTATCAAATGCCTTCCGGAAATCTAAGTATAGTACATCCACCGGTTCCCCTTTATCCATAGCACATGTTACTTCCTCAAAGAACTCCAATAAATTGGTTAAACATGATTTCCCTTTCACAAAACCATGTTGACTCTGCCTGATTACTTTGAACTTTTCTAAGTGCCCTGCTATAATGTCTTTAATAATAGCTTCTAACATCTTCCCTAGGACAGATGTTAAGCTAACTGGCCTGCAGTTTGCTGCTTTCTGTCTCCCTCCCTTTTTGAATAAAGGAGTTACATTTGCTATTTTCCAATCTAATGGAAACGAATCTAGGGAACTTTGGAAAATTAAAACCAACGCATCAACTATCTCACTAGCCACTTCTTTTAAGACCCTAGGATGAAGTCCATCAGAACCCGGGGACTTGTCAGCCCGCAGCTCCAACAATTTGCTCAGTACCACTTCCCTGGTGATTATCATTTTCTTGAGTTCCTCCCTCCCTTCCATTTCCTGATTTACAGCTATTTCTGGGATGTTACTTGTATCCTCTATAGTGAAGACCGATGCAAAATACCTGTTCAATTCAACTGCCATCTCCTTATTTTCCATTATTAATTCACCAGACTCACTTTTTATAGGACCAACGCTCACTTTGTTAACTCTTTTCTTTTTTAAATATCTATAGAAACTCTTACTATCTGTTTTTATATTTCTAGCTAGCTTTCTCTCGTACTCTAATTTTTCTCTCCTTATTAATCTTTTAGTCATTCTTTGCTGTTTTTTATA
Source organism: Squalus acanthias (assembly GCA_030390025.1). Classification (NCBI taxonomy): domain Eukaryota; kingdom Metazoa; phylum Chordata; class Chondrichthyes; order Squaliformes; family Squalidae; genus Squalus; species Squalus acanthias. The sequence continues at coordinate 140,994,549 of CM059433.1, read as the reverse complement.
TTCTGTCCAATCTTCTGACCTGCCACCCATCTTTGCGCAATTATATGCTTTTTCTTTAAGTTTAATACTATCTTTAACTTTTTTAGTTAACCACGGATGGTGGGTCCTCCCCTTGGAATTTTTCTTTCTTGTTGGAATGTATATATTCTGTGTATTTTGAAATATCCCCTTAAATGTCTGCCACTGCAACTCTATTAACCTATCCCTTAACCTAATTTGCCAGTTCACTTTAGCTAGCTCTGCTTTCATGCCCTCATAATTGCCCTTATTTAAGTTTAAAATACTAGTCTTGGACCCACTCTTCTCTCTCTCAAACTGAATGTAAAATTCAATCATATTATGATCGCTGCTACCTAGGGGCGCCTCTATGAGGTCATTAATTAATCCTATCTCATTGCACAATACCAGGTCTAGTATAGCCTGCTCTCTGGTTGGCTCCAGAACGTGCTGTTGTAAGAAACTATCCCGAAAACATTCCATGAACTCCTCATCTAGGCTACCTTTGCCCATCTGATTTATCCAGTCTATATGCAGATTAAAACCCCCCATGATTATTGCCGTACCCTTCTGACAATCTCCCATTATTTCTTCCTTTATACTCCATCTTACCATGTGGTTACTGTTAGGGGGCCTGTACACCACTCCCACAAGTGACTTCTTGCCTTTATTATTTCTCATTTCTACCCAAACAGCTTCTACATCCTGGTTTCCTGAACTTAGGTCATTCCTCTCTATTGTGCTAATACCATCATTAATTAACAGAGGCACCCCTCCACCTTTTCCCACCTTCCTGTCCTTCCTAAATGTCATGTACCCTTCAATATTCAGGTCCCAATCTATGTCATCCTGCAGCCATGTTTCTGTAATGGCTATCGGATCTTATTTATTTATTTCTATTTGCGCTATCAGTTCATCTGTTTTGTTTCGAATGCTACGTGCATTCAGATGCAGAGCCTTTAGTTTTGTCCTTTTATTATTTTTGTAACCTCTAGCCTTATCTGTTGATTTACTCTTAGATTTGTACTCTCTATCCCTTCCTGTCACGATCTGTTTATCATTTCCCATATTAATACCTTTCTCTATTGCCTTGTCTCTAATCTTTGAATTACATCTTCCCAAATTTGATCCCATGCCCCCAATATTTAGTTTAAAGCCCTCTCTACCGCCCTAGTTATACGACTCGCCAGAACACTGGTCCCAGCACGGTTCAGGTGAAGACTGTCCCAACGATACAGATCCCACTTTCCCCAGTACTGGTGTCAGTGCCCCAGGAATCGGAACCCATTTCTCCCACACCAGTCTTTGAGCCACGCATTCATCTCTCTAATTTTATTTACCCTATGCCCAATTTGCTCGTGGCTCAGGTAATAATGCAGACATTATAACCCTTGAGGTTCTGGTTTTTAATTTAGCCCCTAGCTGCTCATACTCTCTCAGCAGAACCTCTTTCCTAGTTCTACCTATGTCGTTGGTATCTACATGGACCATGACCACTGGCTCCTCCCCCTCCCACTGCAAGTTCCTCTCCAGCCCAGAGCAGATGTCTTGAACCCTGGCACCGGGCAGGCAACACAGCCGTATGGACTCTCGCTCTTGGCCGCAGAGAACTGTATCTATCCCTGGGACTAACTGGATTACTCTTCGAAAGAGCTGGCACAGACTCAATGGGCTGAATGACCTCCTTCTGTGCTGTACTATTCTATGATTCTACATACTGTTTCTCCAACCAAGGTAAGAGATGAGGTCTGGGAAATACGTGGCAATACGTGTCACAACCCATCCACAGTCAGCTAACGCAGAGTTAGCATAATGGGATAATTAATGACTAGAAGATAAGAACAGAGATGTATACGTGCAGCCCAAGGCATCTGAATAGTAGAAAGTATTCCCTTTTTGAAAGTTAGAATTCTCGGGACAGTCGGAAATCCAGAGCCGAGCAGGTAGCCTAGAAAGTCGGGTCTGATCAATCTGGGGTTTAGGAACCAGGTTGTATTATTTCCTGCTTTTTTCCAGTTCTGACGAAAGGTCTTCGACCTGAAACGTTAACTCTGTTTCTCTCTCCACGGATGCTGCCTGGCCTGCTGTGTTTTTCCAGCGTTTTCTGTATTATTTGCTTATCATTTTCTTGCTTGTCATTTCATGTAATCTGAAGATAGTTGTATTATAACACTATTGAGTCAATATTTAAATTAAAACTTGTTGTTGAATAAACCACTTGGACCTGAATCACACGGAAATTATTGTTGAAGGACGAACAACCCTTTGTTGTGATAGTAACCACGGTAAAGATCAGCTTTCAGGGGCCTGGGAAATTCGACTAGCTCTGACTCTGAGCCCTCCCGCAGGGGAGGAGGCGAACCGCAGGAGAGCAAATCTGGCTGGCAGCAGCCCGTAATATTTGTGCGGAGCTAGGAGGACCTCTCCCGAGCAGAGCATGCACAGTGCGCGTCCTTCCCAGTCGATGACAAATTTTATGTGTGGTCCTAAAGCAGGCGTTAGGACCCTAACTTGCACACTCAAGGCGCCTAAGGCCTGTTTCAAGTGGGCGCCCTGGACACTTGGAAGTTACCAGCTTCCAATTTGACAGCTTGAAATTGGTTCCCCCCCCAACAGAAATTTTTCATGCAACAAACAGGAGTGACGAGGACCAATTTCTCTCCTTGTGAGTTCAAGTCCCATCGCAAGACAATGGCACACGATTGAGGCTGACACTGCACTACTGAGGGAGTGCTGCATTATTCAAGGCGCTGTCTTTTGTAATCATGTAATAATCATGTACTCCATACCAAGTAAGATCTCGAGGAAAAGCTTTGGTCCCTTGTGCAAAACCAGGGACTGTTTTTTGGATGAGATGTGAAACCGAGGTCCTGTCTGCCTGTTCAAGTGGATGTAAAAGATCCCACAGCCCTTATTGAAAGAAGTGTAGCTTGATCTCAGGGTCAGCATTTATTCCTCAACCAACAGATTAACTGGACATTTATCGGTGTGCAGTTTGGCTGGCATGTAGTGACTGCACCTCTAAAATATTTCACAGGCTTTGCAGTGCTTCAGGACATCATGTACCTTTCACATCCTCAAGATGTCCTTCAGCGAGATAAATGTATGGTATAAATTCTTTATTGAGAATGTAATGGAAAAATAGTTTGATTTCAGAGCCAGCAGAGGGCATTCAATAAAGAATTTAAACAGGCCATTCAGCCCTTCGAGCCTGTTCCGCCATTCAACTAGATCATGACTGATCTGTATCTCAACTCCATCTACCCATCTTGCTTCTGTAACCCTTAAGTACCCTTACCTGACAAAAATCTATCTCTCAGTTTTAAAATTTCCAATTGACCCTCAGCCTCAACTGCTTTTTGGGGGAGAATTCCAGATTTCCACTACCTTTTGTTGAAGAAGTGCTTCCTGACATCACCCCTGAACAGCCGAGCTCTAATTTTAACATTGTTCTGGACTCTCCCACCAGAGGAAATAGTTTCTCTCTTTCTACCCTATAAACTCTTTTAATCATCTTAAACACCTCAATTATCTCACCCCTTAATCTTCTATACTTGAGTGAATACAAGCCCAGTCTGTGCAACCTGTCCTCATAATTTAACCCTTTCAGCCCCAGTCTCTGGTGAATCTGCGCTGCACCCGCTCCAAGGCCAGTATATCCTTCCTGAGGTGTGGTGCCCAGAATTGAATGCAGTTACTCCAGATGGGATCTAACCAGAGCTTTACATAACTGTGAGAAGTCGCACAACACCAGGTTATAGTCCAACAGTTTTATTTGAAATCACAAGCTTTCGGAGCGGCTGCTCCTTCGTCAGGTGCCCAACAGAAAAAGGAGAGGGTTCTTTAAATGGAGATGATGAAAAGGATCCGCAGTCTCCATATTCTGTGGAAACTCCTTACGGTTTTCAAATAGACCTGGATTTTCTTAAATATGTGGATGATATACAAAGAGGAAATATTACATAACTGTAGCATAACTTCCACTCTTTGTATTCCAGCCCCCTTTTGATAAAGTTCTTTTATATCGCACTGTATCACTTTCTCATTGAAAGCCAGTGATCAGAACGCCCACCCGTAGCGCGGAGCCTTGCCTGTCGGGTTGTATATCAGGCTGTTTATGTTGATTCTCTGGGCTTTCTGCCAATCATCCACTGGAGTTATGGCGGGAGATCAGGGGAATCCCCCGGAATTTCCACCCCTTACACTGTTTGACTTCTTTCTTCGCGGCTGCGATCCCCATGATTATCCAATCATTGAAAGGAGATTGTGTCCCTAAAGAAGGTCTTTCACCACCTCAGGAAACCTCAAAGCACTATACAGCCAATGAAGTACTTTTTGAAGTGTAGTCACTGTTGTAATGTAGGAAACGCGGCAGCCAATTTGCACACAGCAAACTCCCACAAACAGCAATGTGATAAAGACCAGTTGATCTGTTTTAGTGATGTTGATTGAAAGATAAATATTGGCCAGGACACCGGGGATAACTCCCCTGCTCTTCTTCGATAGTGTCAAGGGATCTTTTACTTCCACCTGAGAGAGTCATAGTCATAGAGTCATAGGGGGAAAAATTAGGTCGCGCCCCGTTTGGGGCGCAAATATCGTCTGGATGCAAAAATTAGCGCCTGGCGCTAATTATCGCCACTGACTGGAAACTTCACTTTTACCGCCCCGGGAGGTGAGTGGAGCGCTAAATCAGGCGCTGCACACCTGTCTTAAGGCGCAAAGGCTGAGCAGTGAGGCGCTAACTCAGCGCGCGAGCGCAGCGCAGGTGCTGCCAGTTAGCGAGGGAACACAGACACACTGGCGCCAGCCAGTTCTTAAAGCGGGGGGGGGGGGGGCAACTTGCTCCCCAGCCACACCCTGCTCATTGCAGCCTTGAATCTCGGCCTGGAGAGACCTGTGAATCCATTTTGCTGCCAAGGATGGAGAGGGTGAGAGAACGAGCTCAGCGCTTCACCGAGCGGGCCTTGGATGCTCTGGTTGGCGCGGTGGAGCGCAGAAGATGTATACTCTTCCCTGAGAGTGGCAGGAGGCCTTTGCCACGCGAGTACAGAAGAGTGTGGAGGGAGGTGGCTCAGAGCGTCTCCTCCAGGAGCATGGTGCCCAGGACCCATGTTCAATGCCGCAAAACGTTCAACGACCTCACTCGGGTCGTCAGGGTGAGTGGCTTTTTCTCAATACCTCTCCATCCCTCCATCTCAACCTCACTCTATGGCCAGAGGGTCTTAAAACCCCAATGCACAACACTCATCCAACACCTATGGCCCTTTCATGAAACACACACACACATTCCACACTTTGCATACAGTAAGGGCTATTCACCTATGGGAGGCACATCAGGCAAGACCATGGCTGTATATTTACTCAGATGCTGTCCTTTTTCTTGCAGGCCAAGCTGGCGCATAATAGGAGACAGCAGCAACGGACAGGTGAAGGACGGCCTCAGCTGCAACCCCTCAGCGATCTTTAGGAGCGTGTCCACAGGATTGTGGCAAGCCGGGTGATCGGTCCCGTCGCCACTGGAGACGCCGACCCCGTTCTGGACAGCAATGGTAAGATCATCACCTTTTTGTCCTCTGTCCTTCCACTTGTCCCTCACAACACCAGCCTTTGACACTTTCAATCCAACTTGCTAACTCGCTGCACTTATTCCTCCCTTACTGCCACCCTGTCCTCACGCTAAAGCCACTCTTGTACCTCCCTGCTTTCAGATGGTGATTCACCAGCTGAGGAGACGGGCCCTGAAGCTGCCAGTGGGAGTGAAGCTGCAGCCGAGGAGGAAGAGGAAGCTGGAGCATCAGTGCCACCCTCTCCTGAGGAAGCCCATGCCCACACTGGGAACACGCCTTCCCTGGAGGGGAGCAGGGGGGAAGGGTCTGATGAGGGTGAAGCTCCAGGACCCAGCGGGCTGCAGCAATGCCATGGGGGTAGGGAAGAACGGGGGCCTTCTCCCCAGAGGGAGAGTATGCCAGCGACTCCTACTGCAATGGACGCAGAGGAGGAGCGGCTGATCGCAGAAATGAACACCCAGGCGGTGGGCATGCACACTGAGCTCATGGGTGCAGTGGGAAGGGTGCCTGAATGCATTGAGTCACTGGCAAGTAGTGTGGAGCACTTCGCTGTAGCACAGGCGGATGCCACACTAAAGCTTACTGCTGCAATTCAGTCACTGACTGCCGTGATCCCATCTCTGACTGCTCTCATGCAGACTCAGATTGAGGCCACGCGAGCACTGACTGCTGCCAACCTCGATGGTTCGTTCACATGTCCCCGGGGCTCTCACCGCGCCGCAGCAGGCCTGCAATCTGTGCTCCAGCAGATTGCTCCGGATGCTGAAGTGCTGCCCCGTGGGAGTGCCAGTGTGTCGGTCGAGCAGGGAGTTGCTGTCCTCTCTCACGATGACAGCATTCCTGCTGCCAACACTGTCACTTCTCCACTGCACTTGCCACCGCCTGTAGGACAGACTGCTGCCGCCCATGCAGAGTTGGTGCAGTCTGCAGCCGGGCCCTCCAGGCCCAGAACTGGTCGAGGCCGTCCTTCAGGGGCATCTGCAGTGTCAGGGTCTGACAATCAGCAGCCTTCCACCAGCCTTGCTGCAGCCACTGAGGTCCCATTACGGAGGAGCAGTAGGGTTAGAAGGGGGGAAGTGCGCAAGGGAAGGAGATCACCCTCGAAGGGCAAAAAGTAGGAGGTTTGACAAAATGCTGGTCATTTTTTTATTAAATGCCGAGGGTCGTGGTCCAACTTTTGTCTCGTGTTTTGGACATTATCTCCAGGTTGTGAGAACCAGTTATGTTAATGACTGTTTTTTTGTGTTTATTTCTATGAGTTTGTCATGAGGAAATGACACACACAGAGTTTGTAAAATAAATAAGTTTTTGTATTCAAAATATACATGTTTGGTGTTTGGAATCATTGGTGCCTTGGCCGGCTTAGGGGTTGCGTGCTGGGTTCATTGATGTTGTTAGCAATGGCAGAAGCCATTTCCACAGCAGGGGCCCTAGAAGCGGCTTGCTATCAGCCGTTGACGGACGGCCCTTGCAGTTTCACCATTGTGGGCCGCCCTCCCGCCTTGGTGCTGCTGATGATCATCCTCCTCGTCCTCTTCCTCCTCTTCCTCCTCCTCCTCTGGTGGTGCTCCAAGGCCTGGTGGCATTGGCTGGGTCCTGACGATTGCCATGTTATGCAACATGCAGCACACAACTACGAAGTTGGATACTCGCTCAGGCGAGTACTGCAGGGCTCCACCAGAATGGTCGAGACAGCGGAACCGTTGCTTCAGCACGCCGATTGTGCGCTCAATGATGTTCCTGGTAGCTTGATGGCTCTCGTTGTACCGCAGCTCAGCAGGGGTGTTGGGCGTACGGAGCGGTGTCATCAGCCAGGTGCTCAATGGATACCCCTTGTCCCCGAGAAGCCAACCAACTGGCTGATGCGGTGCCTCGAAAAGTTCTGCCACAGTAGTCTGGCGCAGGATGAAAGCATCGTGGCAGCTGCCAGGATAGTGGGCATTGACAGCGAGTATCAGCTGTCTGTGGTCACAGACCAACTGAACATTCAAGGAATGGAACCCCTTTCTGTTCCGGAATTCCTCGGCATTCTCATGTGGAGCACGCAAAGCCACATGCGTGCAGTCAAAGGCGCCCTGCACCATGGGGAAGCCCGCTATCCTCGCAAAGCCCAGAGCGTGGTCACGCTGCTTGTCTGGGGTCATGGGGAAAGAGATGAACTCTCGTCTCCTTTTAAAGAGGGCATTTGTGACCTGCCGGATGCAGCAATGCACCGCGAACTGGGAGATATTGGCGAGGTCCCCAGCAGCAGCTTGAAATGAGCCAGTAGCATAGAAGTTGAGAGCCACTGTGACCTTCACTGCCACCGACAGAGATGTCCTGGACCTCAGTTGAGGCTGCAGATCTGGCTGCAGCAGATGGCAGAGCTCAGTGACCACCTCCTTGCTGAATCGCAGCCTTCGCAAACACAGCTCCTCAGACATATGAATGTAGGAGAGCTGTTCACGATATACCCTGGGAGGGTAAGCTCTCCTGTACATACGCCTGTTGGCCCTCCTCCGTCTGGCCATCATGGCCACTCTCTCTCTGCGTCTCTGTGTCCTCCGATTCAGCTGGAGCAGGACGACGCCCCCAATCAGTGCAGCCCCCATAATCTCTTTGCAAGCAAAGTTATGAAGGACAGCAACCAAAGTAACAGCGAAGTTAGGATCAGTAGGCAAAACTACCTCACAAAGCGTTGACTCAATGCAGAAGTCTCTCTTTCTCTCTCTCCGAATCTCTCTCTCTCTCTCAGAACGAGTGGTGCAAAAATGTCAACCACAGAAAAAGACAGGAAGAGGCCCCCTTTAAATAGCGCCCCCCCCCAGCCCCACAGCGATTGATCGCGTTCCAGTCTTCCGGTCGTTGGATGCGCCAGGCGGTAAGGCAGGGGGCGCCACTCAATTTCCATCTCCGGGGCGCCACAAGGGCGTTGCACCATGGAATGACGTCACAATCTGCGCGCGCAGGTGGTCGCAGCGGTAAGGTTTAGCGCCGCCGCACAATGTCTAGTTAAGTTCCCGAGCGGCGCAAACATCGCTGTGCCCGGGCGCTAGCGGCTTTGCGCCCCATTAGCGCCCTCTTAAGGCGCTAACGAGAGGCGCAACCAACTGAATTTTTACCCCATAGAGTTATACAGCACAGAAAGGGGCCCTTCGGCCCATCGTGTCCACGCCGGCCATCAAGCCCTGCCTATTCTAATCCCATTTTCCAGCACTTGGTCTGTAGCCTTGTATGCTATGGCGTTTCAAGTGCTCATCTAAATGCTTCTTGAATGTTGTGAGGGTTCCTGCCTCTACCGCCCTTTCAGGCAGTGAGTTCCAGATTCCAACCACCCTCTGGGTGAAAAAGTTTTTCCTCAAATCCCCTCTAAACCTCCTGCCCCTTACCTTGAAACTATGCCCCCTTGTTATTGACCCCTCTACTAAGGGGAAAAGTTCCTTTCTATCTACCCTATCTATGCCCCTCATAATTTTGTACACCTCAATCAGGTCCCCCCTCAGACTTCTCTGCTCTAAGGAAAACAACCCCAGCCTGTCCAGTCTCTCTTCATAGCTGAAGCGCTGCAGCCATGTAACTTCCTGGTGAATCTCCTCTGCACCCTCTCCAATGCAATCACATCCTTCCTATAGTGTGGCGACCAGAACTGCACACAGTATTCCAGCTGTGGCCTAACTAGTGTTTTGTACAGTTCCATCATAACCTCCCTGCTCTTATATTCTATGCCTTGGCTAATGAAGGCAAGTATCCCATATGCCTTTTTAACCACCTTATCTACCTGTCCTGCTGCCTTCAGGGATCTATGTACATGCACACCAAGGTCCCTCTGATCCTCTGTCCTTCCTAGGGTCCTACCATTCATTGTGTATTCCCTTGCCTTGTTAGTCCTCCCAAAATGCATCACCTCACACTTTTCAGGGTTAAACTCCATTTGCCACTGTTCTGCCCATCTGACCAACCCGTCTATATCGTCCTGTAGCCGAAGGCTTCCCTCCTCGCTATTTACCACCCCACCAATTTTCGTGTCATCTGCGAACTTACTGATCATACCTCCTACATTCATATCTAAATCATTAATGTACACTACAAACAGCAAAGGACCCAGCACCGATCCCTGCGGTACACCACTGGACACAGGCTTCCAGTCACAAAAACAACCTTCGACCATAACCCACTGCCTCCTGCCACTAAGCCAATTTTGGATCCAATGTGCCAAGTTGCCCTGGATCCCATGGGCTCTTACCTTCTTGACCAGTCTCCCATGTGGGACTTTGTCAAAAGCCTTACTGAAGTCCATGTAGTCTACATCAACTGCACTACCCTCATCCACACACCTAGTCACCCCCTCGAAAAATTCAATCAAATTGGTTAGACATGATCTCCCCCTGACAGAAACCATGCTGACTATCCTTGATTAATCCTTGCCTCTCCAAGTGGAAATTAATTCTGTCCCTCAGAATTTTTTCCAACAATTTCCCTACCACTGATGTTAGGCTCACTGGCCTATAATTCCCTGGTTTATCCCTACTACCCTTCTTGAATAATGGTACTACGTTAGCTGTTCTCCAGTCCTCTGGCACCTCCCCTGTGGCCAGAGAGGTTCTGAAAATTTGTGTCAGAGCCCCTGCAATCTCCTCCCTTGCCTCACACAGCAGCCTGGGATGCATCTCGTCTGGGCCTGGGGATTTATCCACTTTTAAGCCCGCTATCCACTTTTAAGCCCGCTAAGAGCAGGCGATTTCTGTTTAAAGTCTCATCTGAAGGATGGCACCTCCGGCAGTGCACCACTTCCTCAGTACTGCCTCTCCGACAGTGCAGCACTTCCTCAGTACTGCCCATCCGACAGTGCAGCACTCCCTCAGTACTGCCCCTCCGACAGGGCAGCGCTCCCTCAGTACTGCCCCTCCGACAGTGCAGCACTTCCTCAGTACTGCCCCTCCGACAGTGCAGCGCTCCCTCAGTACTGCCCCTCCGACAGTGCAGCAATCCCTCAGTACTGCCCCTCCGACAGGGCAGCGCTCCCTCAGTACTGCCCCTCCGACAGTGCAGCAATCCCTCAGTACTGCCCCCTGACAGTGCGGCGCTCCCTCAGTACTGCCCCTCCGACAGTGCAGCACTTCCTCAGTACTGCCCCTCCGACAGTGCAGCGCTCCCTCAGTACTGCCCCTCCGACAGTGCAGCACTTCCTCAGTACTGCCCCTGCGACAGTGCAGCCCTCCCTCAGTACTGCCCCTCCGACAGGGCAGCGCTCCCTCAGTACTGCCCCTCCGACAGTGCAGCAATCCCTCAGTACTGCCCCCTGACAGTGCGGCGCTCCCTCAGTACTGCCCCTCCGACAGTGCAGCACTTCCTCAGTACTGCCCCCTGACAGTGCGGCGCTCCCTCAGTACTGCACTGGACTCTCAGCCTGGATTATGGGCTCAAGTCTCAGGAGTGGGGATTTGAACCCACTACCTTTTGACTCTGAGGTGAGTTGGTTACAACTGATGCACAGCTGACACCTATTTTCAGATATTCGCTCCGGTGGTAAGAGGAGAGGTAAGTGCTGAGGGCAGAAATCTACTTACTCCTGGGATTTCTGTGGGGGTGATCCCAATCTCCTCCCGTAACTTTGGTGGGAGATTGGCGGAAATCCAGGAGAAACAGTGTGAAACATCTGCCTGAAGCTCCGGGTGGTAATTTCACTGCCTCTCTCCTTTAGACATGAATAATGTGACAAGTTACACTTACTGTTTGGGAGACCTTTGCCCACTGCTGAGATTTTGCAGTGAGATTATATTCAGCCCTAAATCACAAACAGTCCAGCAGAGGGCACCAAACACACACCAAATGAACGAGTCCAGCAGCTGATCTTGCCAGTGTGAGTTTCCCGCTACCTGTCTGAGTTACTCCATGGCTTCTCAGGCTGTGGATCCCGGGGTAAAGTTGAGATGCGGGAAACATTTCCACCCTGTATTCTAGTCTGCATTGAAAGAATAAGGAGCAGATGGATTGCACTGTCTGCTGAACTAGTGCATGGGGCACTGAGACAGCACAGTGTACCTGAGTGCTGTGACGGCATGCGGGGCTTCAGTTATGTGGAGAGACTGGAGAAGCTGGGGTTGTTCTCCTTAGAGCAGAGAAGGTTAAGAGGAGATTTGATAGAGGTGTTCAAAATCATGAAGGGTTTTGGTCTAGTAAATAAGGAGAAACTGTTTCCAGTGGCAGAAGGATCGGTAACCAGAGGACACAGATTTAAGGTAATTGGCAAAAGAACCAGAGGCGACATTGGGAATTTTTTTTTTAACGTAGCAAGTTGTTGTGATCTGGAATGTACTGCCTGGAAGCCGATTCAGCAGATTCAGCAGCAACATTCAAAAGAGAATTGGCTAAATACTTGAAGGAAAAGAATGTACAGGGCTATGGGGAAAGAGCGGGGGAGTGGGACCAATTGGAAAGCTCTTTCAAAGAGCCGGCACAGGCACGATGAGCTGAATGGCCTCCTTCTGTGCTGTATGATGCTATGACTTTATTCACCACACAGTGCGTTCTCGCTCTCAGCCGTAACTTCACGGAAGAGCAGTAGCTTCTCCATAAGGTGGGAGGCGGAAACAAGGAGAGAGTCACAGCAGAATTGCAGCTGTCATATGTACAACAGCACGGGGGGGAGCAGGCCATTAGGCCAGCCCCACAATCTCGGGACAAGCGAAGGGCGTAAGAATGAAGGGATGACAGGCTCAGTCTGATGGGGTAAATGCAGATCTAACTAACCCTGTAACCCGGGCAAATACAGATCTCCTATTATAATATTATCCATTATGGAGCAGTGAGGTAGAGTAGATGCCCCTTTTAAAAAATAAAAACAAAACATATCATTGGAGCGCTGTCAGGACTCTCTGACGCTGCAGGGCACTGAGAGGTCAGAGGTACAGTGTCTTTATTATCAGGACAGAGCTGAGAAGGCCTCGATACTGGAGACTGGTGTCTCCATGCCGAGATTACCTGTTACTCAGACTCAAGAGAATCAGGCAAAGTAGATTCACCAGTCACTGCTGACAGGAACAATCGAATAGCTGGACAGAGACATGTGTAAGAATGATGAGCTTTACTCTGTATCAAACTGGGCTGTGTTTGATGGGACAGTGTAGAGGGATCTTTACTCTGTATCTAACCCGTGCTGTCCCTGCCCTGGGAGTGTTTGATGGGACAGTGTAGAGGGAGCTTTACTCTGTATCTAACCCGTGATGTACCTGCCCTGGGAGTGTTTGATAGGACAGTGTAGAGGGAGCTTTACTCTGTATCTAACCCGTGCTGTACCTGCCCTGGGAGTGTTTGATGGGACAGTGTAGAGGGAGCTTTACTCTGTATCTAACCCGTGCTGTACCTGCCCTGGGAGTGTTTGATGGGACAGTGTAGAGGGATCTTTACTGTGTATCTAACCCGTGCTGTCCCTGCCCTGGGAGTGTTTGATGGGACAGTGTAGAGGGAGCTTTACTCTGTATCTAACCCGTGCTGTCCCTGCCCTGGGAGTGTTTGATGGGACAGTGTAGAGGGAGCTTTACTCCGTATCTAACCCGTGCTGTACCTGCCCTGGGAGTGTTTGATGGGACAGTGTAGAGGGAGCTTTACTCTGTATCTAACCCGTGCTGTACCTGCCCTGGGAGTGTTTGATGGGACAGTGTAGAGGGAGCTTTACTCTGTATCTAACCCGTGCTGTATCTGCCCTGGGAGTGTTTGATGGGACAGTGTAGAGGGAGCTTTACTCTGTATCTAACCCGTGCTGTCCCTGCCCTGGGAGTGTTTGATGGGACAGTGTAGAGGGAGCTTTACTCTGTATCTAACCCGTGCTGTCCCTGCCCTGGGAGTGTTTGATGGGACAGTGTAGAGGGAGCTTTACTCCGTATCTAACCCGTGCTGTACCTGCCCTGGGAGTGTTTGATGGGACAGTGTAGAGGGAGCTTTACTCTGTATCTAACCCGTGCTGTACCTGCCCTGGGAGTGTTTGATGGGACAGTGTAGAGGGAGCTTTACTCTGTATCTATCTGTATCTAACCCGTGCTGTACCTGCCCTGGGAGTGTTTGATGGGACAGTGTAGAGGGAGCTTTACTCTGTATCTAACCCGTGCTGTCCCTGCCCTGGGAGTGTTTGATGGGACAGTGTAGAGGGAGCTTTACTCTGTATCTAACCCGTGCTGTACCTGCCCTGGGAGTGTTTGATGGGACAGTGTAGAGGGAGCTTTACTCTGTATCTAACCCGTGTTGTACCTGCCCTGGGAGTGTTTGATGGGACAGTGTAGAGGGAGCTTTACTCTGTATCTAACCCGTGCTGTACCTGCCCTGGGAGTGTTTGATGGGACAGTGTAGAGGGAGCTTTACTCTGTATCTAACCCGTGCTGTATCTGCCCTGGGAGTGTTTGATGGGACAGTGTAGAGGGAGCTTTACTCTGTATCTAACCCGTGCTGTACCTGCCCTGGGAGTGTTTGATGGGACAGTGTAGAGGGATCTTTACTCTGTATCTAACCCGTGCTGTACCTGCCCTGGGAGTGTTTGATGGGATAGTGTAGAGGGATCTTTACTCTGTATCTAACCCGTGCTGTACCTAACATAGAAACATAGAAACATAGAAGATAGGAGCAGGAGTAGGCCATTTGGCCCCTCGAGCCTGCTCCGCCATTCAATGCGATCATGGCTGATCATCCAAATTCAGTACCCTGTCCCTGCTTTCTCCCCATATCCCTTGATCCCTTTAGCCTTAAGAAATATATCTATCTCCTTCTTGAATATATTTAATGAATTGGCCTCAACTGCCTTCTGTGGTAGAGAATTCCACAGGTTCACCACTCTCTGGGTGAAGAAATTCCTCCTCATCTCAGTCCTAAATGGCTTACCCCTTATCTTTAGACTGTGACCTCTTGTTCTGGACTCACCCGCCATCGGGAACATCCTTCCTGCATCCAGTCTGTCCAGCCCTGTTAGAATTTTATAAGTTTCAATGAGATCTCCTCTCATTCTTCTAAACTCCAGCGAGTATAAGCCCAATCGACCCAATCTCTCCTCGTACGTCATTCCTGCCATCCCAGGTATCAGTCTGGTGAATCTTCGCTGCACTCCCTCCATGGCAAGAACATCCTTCCTCAGATAAGGCGACCAAAACTGCCAAGGTGTGGTCTCACCAAGGCCCTGTATAGCTGCAGCAAGACATCCTTGTTCCTGTACTCAAACCCTCTCGTTACGAAGGCCAACATACCATTTGCCTTCTTAACCGCCTGCTGTACCTGCATGCTTACCTTCAGCGACTGGTGCACAAGGACACCCAGGTCTCGTTGCACTTCCCCTTCTCCCAATCTATTGCCGTTCAGATAATAATCTGCCCATTCTGTTTTTGCCACCAAAGTGGATAACCTCGCATTTATCCACATTATACTGCATCTGCCATGCATCTGCCCAATCCCCCAACCTGTCCAAATCATACTGGAGTTTCTCGGCATTCTCCTCGCAGCACACACGCCCACCCAGCTTTGTGTCATCTGCAAACTTGGAGATATTACATCTAGTTCCCTCGTCTAGATCATTAATATATATAGTGAATAGCTGGGCTCCTAGGACCGATCCCTGCGGAACCCCATTAGTCACTGCCTGCCACTCGGAAAAAGACCCGTTTATTCCAACTCTTTGCTTCCTGTCTGCCAACCAGTTCTCTATCCAAGTCAGTACCTTGCCCCCAATCCCATGTGCCTTAACTTTACACGCTAATCTCTTATGCGGGACCTTATCGAAAGCCTTCTGAAAGTCCAAATACACCACATCCACTGGTTCTCCCTTATCTATTCTATCAGTTACATCCTCAAAAAATTCCAGTAGATTAGTCAAGCACGATTTACCTTTTGTAAATCCATGTTGACTTTGTCCAATCCTGTCACTGTTTTCCAAGTGCTCTGCTATTACATCTTTTATAATGGACTCTAGCATTTTCCCCACAACCGATGTCAGGCTTACCGGTCTATAATTCCCTGTTTTTTCTTTACCACCTTTTTTGAACAGTGGGGTAACATTAGCTACCCTCCAATCCATGGGAACTGTTCCAGAGTCTATAGAATTTTGGAAGATGACCAGCAATGCATCTACTATTTCTAGGGCCATTTCCTTAAGTACCCTAGGATGTAGATTATCAGGCCCTGGGGATTTATCGGCCTTTAATGCCATCAATTTCCCTAACACCATTTCCCTACAAATACTGATTTCATTCAGTTCTTCCCTCTCATTAGACCCTATGTTCCCCGACATCTCTGGGAGGTTATTTGTGTCCTCCTTTGTGAAGACAGAACCAAAGTATGTATTTAATTGGCCTGCCATTTCTTTGTTCCCCATTATAAATTCCCCTGATTCTGACTGCAAGGGACCAACGCTTGACTTCACCAATCTGCTGCTGAAGATGGTTGGGCCTAGGACACTGCCCTGAGGAACTCCAGCAGTGATGTCCTGGGGCTGAGCTTAATGGCTTTTAACAACCACAACCATCTCCTTTGTGCCAGGTATGACTCCAGCCACTGGAGAGTTTTTCCCCGATCCCCATTGACTTCAATATTACTAAGGCTCCTCGGTCAAATACTGCCCTGATGTTGAGGGCAGTCACTCTCACCTCACCTCTGGAATTCAGCTCTTGTATCCATGTTTGGACCAAGGCTATAATGAGGTCTCGAGCCGAGTGGTTCTGCCAGAACCCAAACTGAGCATCAGTGAGCAGGTTATTGATGCGTAACTGCTGTTTGATAGCACTGTTGATGACTCCTTCCATCATTCTGCTTACGATTGAGAGTAGGCTGATGGGTTGGTAATTGACTGGGTTAGATTTGTTCAACTTTTTGTGGACAGGACATACCTGGGTAATTTTCCACACTGTCGGGTAGATGCCAGTGTTGTAGCTGTACTGGAACAGCTGAGCTAGAGTTGCAGCTAGTTCTGGAGCACAGGTCTTCAGCATTACAGCCGGGATGTTGTCAGCGTCCACAGCCTTTGCTGGTGATTGACATTGAAGTCCCCCAACTAGAGTATATTCCCTGCCCTTGCTACCCTCAGTGCTTCCTCCAAGTGGTGTTGAATATGGAGGAGTACTGATTCATCAGCTGAGGGAGGGTGGTAGGTAATAATCAGCAGGAGGTTTCCAGCCCCTGTTTGACCTGAAGCTGTGAGACTACATGGGGTCCAGAGTCAATGTTGAGGACTCCCAGGGCCACTCACCCCTCCCCCCCCGACTATATACCACTGTGCCCCACCTCTGGTGGGTCTGTCCTGGTGGGGCAGGATATAACCAGAGATGGTGATGGAGGAGTTTGGGACATTGACTGACAGGTATCATTGTGTGGGTATGACTGTCAGGCAGTTGCTTGACTTGTCTGTGGGATAGCTCTCCCAATTCTAGCACTAGTCCCTAGATGTTAGTGAGGAGGACTTTTCATGGTCAAATGGGCTGGGTGTACTTTCATCGTGTCCGATGCCTAGGTCTGGTAGATATAGTTGAGGTTCGGACTGTCACTTCGGTAGATGTTTCGTATGACGGGAAAAGCTTCTAATGGGATGTCTAGTTTGTCTATCCATTCCATGACCTCCCGAGATGCCGAGTGGAGAAATGAGGTGCCTCCGCAACAGATCTCAGTGGGCAGGTTGATGTGATGTGATCCATGGTCTGGGACTCACGGCCACAGTCACTCCTCAGGTCGTCCCTCATCTTTCACTTGTGGAGCAGGTGACCGCATCGTCCATGCCTTGTGCGAATTCAGTTGAACGCTGTCCACTCTCTGCGAGGGAGGTCGAAGCTAGGGGCCTCTGTTGTTGGGTCAGTGATGAGGTGTTGGTTCTTTATGTTGCATGCATCCCATGATTCCGTCCGTCTAGATAGTGGGTTGATACCAGCTGGGTGAATATTGACTGCTGTTTCCCAGAATGGCCGGTGCGATTTCAAGCGCTTTCGTGGTGGGTTTTTCAAGTCTTTGTGGATGGGAAGGTCGGTGTTGCTGATGATTTTTTCCATCTGATGGAGCACGGTGGTGTCGTGGCGAATGGCAGGCGGGGCAATGTGGGACAGCACTGGAAGCCACTCAGTTGGAGTTGACTTGAGCGTTGCTGACACTGTCCTCATGGCGGTGTCCACGATCTTTGTGTGGCAGCAGCAGGAACCTCAGCAGAGCAGTATTCAGAGTAGACGAGGGCCACTGTTGCGGTGTGAAGTGTTCTGGCAGTCTTCCCCCCAACATTCCAGCGAGTTTCCGGACCAGATTAACCCTGACTTTTACTCTTTGGCCGGTGTTGGTGAGATGGGGCCGATAGGTGAAAGTCCCGTCCAGGGTGATGGCCAGGTATTTTGGGTGGGGTTCATGGGTCAGTCGCCTTCCACAGAAGGAAACGTTCCGTTCTTTCCTGGCGGCGTTGTTATTCAGACGGAACGCTGACACAACTATCTTCTCTGGATTGGGGGCGGAGGCGTCAGGTCTGGAAGTAGCGTTCCAGTAGGTCCAGGTTGTTTGTTAGCGTCCTACTTGCTTCCCTTAGCGTTGATGGCTATGTCAGCAGTGCTATGACATCGACACATGTGACCTTCTGGGATTTGGTGCAGGGCATGTGGGCCTTATGGATGTTGAAAAAGGCCGTGCAGCACCGACCCCTGTGGCAGTCCCTTGTTGAGTGTCTGTGTTGAGCTGGTCTTGTCACCAAGGTGGAACTGGTGGCTGTTCCTTGGGGTGTTGATAAGCCTGCGAGTCTGCAGCATTGGATGATTATTGGAGGTTGGGCTGGCACTATGGTGGGTCTGTTTGAGGCGTGTCCTCTGCCGATGGTAGATTTGTATGTGCTGATCACTCTCTCCATGGTACCAATCCCCGGTGGCCTTGCTGTGGCAGTGTGAGAACTGCCAGTCTGAGATTGCAGCCAATGAGTTGAGCATTGTTGAGAGGCGGGCAGGGCTGCCTTGTGATGGGGAGGAGTTGCTAGGGATGGGGATGGAGGTGGCTGCGATCACTCGCCAGCTCTGCCCCGCTCCCTTCTCCTCAACCGTAGGAATCGGATCTCCGAGTTTCGGGTTTTTATTATTTAGCTGGGAAGAGTCTGACGAGGAATAATCCGGATTGACAAACTCGCAAAGTCTTCCTGTGAAAGGGATTTCGCTGGTTTCAGACTCTGAAGAGATGGACCCTGGAACTGACGAGTGTTGAAGTGAAGGTTTCTGAAACTATGTAAAAGAGAGGGGATCAGAGCGGGACTCCGCGGCGGGGAGATCCTGGGGAGCAGGG
>CM059433.1:140749598-140975540 GCA_030390025.1 Squalus acanthias | reverse complement strand
GTCTCTGAATGCCTGTCCCTCACTGTCCTTTGTCTCTGAATGCCTGTCCCTCACTGTCTTTGTCTCTGAATGTCTGTCCCTCACTGTCCTTTGTCTCTGAATGCCTGTCCCTCACTGTCCTTTGTCTCTGAATGCCTGTCCCTCACTGTCCTTTGTCTCTGAATGCCTGTCCCTCACTGTCCTTTGTCTCTGAATGCCTGTCCCTCACTGTCCTTTGTCTCTGAATGCCTGTCCCTCACTGTCCTTTGTCTCTGAATGCCTGTCCCTCACTGTCTTTGTCTCTGAATGCCTGTCCCTCACTGTCTTTGTCTCTGAATGCCTGTCCCTCACTGTCCTTTGTCTCTGAATGCCTGTCCCTCACTGTCCTTTGTCTCTGAATGCCTGTCCCTCACTGTCCTTTGTCTCTGAATGCCTGTCCCTCACTGTCCTTTGTCTCTGAATGCCTGTCCCTCACTGTCCTTTGTCTCTGAATGCCTGTCCCTCACTGTCCTTTGTCTCTGAATGCCTGTCCCTCACTGTCCTTTGTCTCTGAATGCCTGTCCCTCACTGTCCTTTGTCTCTGAATGCCTGTCCCTCACTGTCCTTTGTCTCTGAATGCCTGTCCCTCACTGTCCTTTGTCTCTGAATGCCTGTCCCTCACTGTCCTTTGTCTCTGAATGCCTGTCCCTCACTGTCCTTTGTCTCTGAATGCCTGTCCCTCACTGTCTTTTGTCTCTGAATGCCTGTCCCTCACTGTCCTTTGTCTCTGAATGCCTGTCCCTCACTGTCCTTTGTCTCTGAATGCCTGTCCCTCACTGTCTTTGTCTCTGAATGCCTGTCCCTCACTGTCCTTTGTCTCTGAATGCCTGTCCCTCACTGTCCTTTGTCTCTGAATGCCTGTCCCTCACTGTCCTTTGTCTCTGAATGCCTGTCCCTCACTGTCTTCTGTCTCTGAATGCCTGTCCCTCACTGTCCTTTGTCTCTGAATGCCTGTCCCTCACTGTCCTTTGTCTCTGAATGCCTGTCCCTCACTGTCCTTTGTCTCTGAATGCCTGTCCCTCACTGTCTTTTGTCTCTGAATGCCTGTCCCTCACTGTCCTTGTCTCTGAATGCCTGTCCCTCACTGTCCTTTGTCTCTGAATGCCTGTCCCTCACTGTCCTTTGTCTCTGAATGCCTGTCCTCACTGTCCTTTGTCTCTGAATGCCTGTCCCTCACTGTCCTTTGTCTCTGAATGCCTGTCCCTCACTGTCCTTTGTCTCTGAATGCCTGTCCCTCACTGTCCTTTGTCTCTGAATGCCTGTCCCTCACTGTCCTTTGTCTCTGAATGCCTGTCCCTCACTGTCCTTTGTCTCTGAATGCCTGTCCCTCACTGTCCTTTGTCTCTGAATGCCTGTCCCTCACTGTCCTTTGTCTCTGAATGCCTGTCCCTCACTGTCCTTTGTCTCTGAATGCCTGTCCCTCACTGTCCTTTGTCTCTGAATGCCTGTCCCTCACTGTCTTTTGTCTCTGAATGCCTGTCCCTCACTGTCCTTTGTCTCTGATGCCTGTCCCTCACTGGCTTCTGTCTCTGAATGCCTGTCCCTCACTGTCCTTGTCTCTGAATGCCTGTCCCTCACTGTCCTTTGTCTCTGAATGCTGTCCTCACTGTCCTTTGTCTCTGAATGCCTGTCCCTCACTGTCCTTTGTCTCTGAATGCCTGTCCCTCACTGTCCTTTGTCTTGAATGCCTGTCCTCACTGTCCTTTGTCTCTGAATGCCTGTCCCTCACTGTTTTGTCTCTGAATGCCTGTCCCTCACTGTCCTTTGTCTCTGAATGCCTGTCCCTCACTGTCCTTTTTTCTCTGAATGCCTGTCCCTCACTGTCTTTTGTCTCTGAATGCCTGTCCCTCACTGTCCTTTGTCTCTGAATGCCTGTCCCTCACTGTCCTTTGTCTCTGAATGCCTGTCCCTCACTGTCCTTTGTCTCTGAATGCCTGTCCCTCACTGTCTTTTGTCTCTGAATGCCTGTCCCTCACTGTCCTTTGTCTCTGAATGCCTGTCCCTCACTGTCCTTTGTCTCTGAATGCCTGTCCCTCACTGTCCTTTGTCTCTGAATGCCTGTCCCTCACTGTCCTTGTCTCTGAATGCCTGTCCCTCACTGTCCTTTGTCTCTGAATGCCTGTCCCTCACTGTCCTTTGTCTCTGAATGCCTGTCCCTCACTGTCCTTTGTCTCTGAATGCCTGTCCCTCACTGTCCTTTGTCTCTGAATGCCTGTCCCTCACTGTCTTTGTCTCTGAATGCCTGTCCCTCACTGTCCTTTGTCTCTGAATGCCTGTCCCTCACTGTCCTTTGTCTCTGAATGCCTGTCCCTCACTGTCCTTTGTCTCTGAATGCCTGTCCCTCACTGTCCTTTGTCTCTGAATGCCTGTCCCTCACTGTCTTTGTCTCTGAATGCCTGTCCCTCACTGTCCTTTGTCTCTGAATGCCTGTCCCTCACTGTCCTTTGTCTCTGAATGCCTGTCCCTCACTGTCTTTTGTCTCTGAATGCCTGTCCCTCACTGTCTTCTGTCTCTGAATGCCTGTCCCTCACTGTCCTTTGTCTCTGAATGCCTGTCCCTCACTGTCTTTGTCTCTGAATGCCTGTCCCTCACTGTCCTTTCTCTCTGAATGCCTGTCCCTCACTGTCTTTTGTCTCTGAATGCCTGTCCCTCACTGTCCTTTGTCTCTGAATGCCTGTCCCTCATGTCCTTTGTCTCTGAATGCCTGTCCCTCACTGTCCTTTGTCTCTGAATGCCTGTCCCTCACTGTCCTTTGTCTCTGAATGCCTGTCCCTCACTGTCTTTGTCTCTGAATGCCTGTCCCTCACTGTCTTTTGTCTCTGAATGCCTGTCCCTCACTGTCCTTTGTCTCTGAATGCCTGTCCCTCACTGTCCTCTTGTCTCTGAATGCCTGTCCCTCACTGTCTTTGTCTCTGAATGCCTGTCCCTCACTGTCCTTTGTCTCTGAATGCCTGTCCCTCACTGTCCTTTGTCTCTGAATGCCTGTCCCTCACTGTCCTTTGTCTCTGAATGCCTGTCCCTCACTGTCCTTTGTCTCTGAATGCCTGTCCCTCACTGTCCTTTGTCTCTGAATGCCTGTCCCTCACTGTCCTTTGTCTCTGAATGCCTGTCCCTCACTGTCCTTTGTCTCTGAATGCCTGTCCCTCACTGTCCTTTGTCTCTGAATGCCTGTCCCTCACTGTCCTTTGTCTCTGAATGCCTGTCCCTCACTGTCCTTTGTCTCTGAATGCCTGTCCCTCACTGTCCTTTGTCTCTGAATGCCTGTCCCTCACTGTCCTTTGTCTCTGAATGCCTGTCCCTCACTGTCCTTTGTCTCTGAATGCCTGTCCCTCACTGTCCTTTGTCTCTGAATGCCTGTCCCTCACTGTCCTTTGTCTCTGAATGCCTGTCCCTCACTGTCCTTTGTCTCTGAATGCCTGTCCTCACTGTCCTTTGTCTCTGAATGCCTGTCCCTCACTGTCTTTTGTCTCTGAATGCCTGTCCCTCACTGTCCTTTGTCTCTGAATGCCTGTCCCTCACTGTCCTTTGTCTCTGAATGCCTGTCCCTCACTGTCTTTTGTCTCTGAATGCCTGTCCCTCACTGTCCTTGTCTCTCTGAATGCCTGTCCCTCACTGTCCTTTGTCTCTGAATGCCTGTCCCTCACTGTCCTTTGTCTCTGAATGCCTGTCCCTCACTGTCCTTTGTCTCTGAATGCCTGTCCCTCACTGTGTTTTGTCTCTGAATGCCTGTCCCTCACTGTCCTTTGTCTCTGAATGCCTGTCCCTCACTGTCCTTTGTCTCTGAATGCCTGTCCCTCACTGTCCTTTGTCTCTGAATGCCTGTCCCTCACTGTCCTTTGTCTCTGAATGCCTGTCCCTCACTGTCCTTTGTCTCTGAATGCCTGTCCCTCACTGTCCTTTGTCTCTGAATGCCTGTCCCTCACTGTCCTTTGTCTCTGAATGCCTGTCCCTCACTGTCCTTTTTTCTCTGAATGCCTGTCCCTCACTGTCCTTTGTCTCTGAATGCCTGTCCCTCACTGTCCTTTGTCTCTGAATGCCTGTCCCTCACTGTCCTTTGTCTCTGAATGCCTGTCCCTCACTGTCCTTTGTCTCTGAATGCCTGTCCCTCACTGTCCTTTGTCTCTGAATGCCTGTCCCTCACTGTCTTTGTCTCTGAATGCCTGTCCCTCACTGTCCTTTGTCTCTGAATGCCTGTCCCTCACTGTCCTTTGTCTCTGAATGCCTGTCCCTCACTGTCCTTTGTCTCTGAATGCCTGTCCCTCACTGTCCTTTGTCTCTGAATGCCTGTCCCTCACTGTCCTTTGTCTCTGAATGCCTGTCCCTCACTGTCCTTTGTCTCTGAATGCCTGTCCCTCACTGTCCTTTGTCTCTGAATGCCTGTCCCTCACTGTCTTTGTCTCTGAATGCCTGTCCCTCACTGTCCTTTGTCTCTGAATGCCTGTCCCTCACTGTCCTTTGTCTCTGAATGCCTGTCCCTCACTGTCTTTTGTCTCTGAATGCCTGTCCCTCACTGTCCTTTGTCTCTGAATGCCTGTCCCTCACTGTCCTTTGTCTCTGAATGCCTGTCCCTCACTGTCCTTTGTCTCTGAATGCCTGTCCCTCACTGTCCTTTGTCTCTGAATGCCTGTCCCTCACTGTCCTTTGTCTCTGAATGCCTGTCCCTCACTGTCCTTTGTCTCTGAATGCCTGTCCCTCACTGTCTTTTGTCTCTGAATGCCTGTCCCTCACTGTCCTTTGTCTCTGAATGCCTGTCCCTCACTGTCCTTTGTCTCTGAATGCCTGTCCCTCACTGTCCTTTGTCTCTGAATGCCTGTCCCTCACTGTCCTTTGTCTCTGAATGCCTGTCCCTCACTGTCCTTTGTCTCTGAATGCCTGTCCCTCACTGTCCTTTGTCTCTGAATGCCTGTCCCTCACTGTCCTTTGTCTCTGAATGCCTGTCCCTCACTGTCCTTTGTCTCTGAATGCCTGTCCCTCACTGTCTTTGTCTCTGAATGCCTGTCCCTCACTGTCCTTTGTCTCTGAATGCCTGTCCCTCACTGTCCTTTGTCTCTGAATGCCTGTCCCTCACTGTCCTTTGTCTCTGAATGCCTGTCCCTCACTGTCTTTGTCTCTGAATGCCTGTCCCTCACTGTCCTTTGTCTCTGAATGCCTGTCCCTCACTGTCCTTTGTCTCTGAATGCCTGTCCCTCACTGTCCTGTCTCTGAATGCCTGTCCCTCACTGTCCTTTGTCTCTGAATGCCTGTCCCTCACTGTCCTTTGTCTCTGAATGCCTGTCCCTCACTGTCCTTTGTCTCTGAATGCCTGTCCCTCACTGTCCTTTGTCTCTGAATGCCTGTCCCTCACTGTCCTTTGTCTCTGAATGCCTGTCCCTCACTGTCCTTTGTCTCTGAATGCCTGTCCCTCACTGTCCTTTGTCTCTGAATGCCTGTCCCTCACTGTCCTTTGTCTCTGAATGCCTGTCCCTCACTGTCCTTTGTCTCTGAATGCCTGTCCCTCACTGTCCTTTGTCTCTGAATGCCTGTCCCTCACTGTCCTTTGTCTCTGAATGCCTGTCCCTCACTGTCCTTTGTCTCTGAATGCCTGTCCCTCACTGTCTTTGTCTCTGAATGCCTGTCCCTCACTGTCCTTTGTCTCTGAATGCCTGTCCCTCACTGTCCTTTGTCTCTGAATGCCTGTCCCTCACTGTCCTTTGTCTCTGAATGCCTGTCCCTCACTGTCCTTTGTCTCTGAATGCCTGTCCCTCACTGTCCTTTGTCTCTGAATGCCTGTCCCTCACTGTCCTTTGTCTCTGAATGCCTGTCCCTCACTGTCCTTTGTCTCTGAATGCCTGTCCCTCACTGTCCTTTGTCTCTGAATGCCTGTCCCTCACTGTCCTTTGTCTCTGAATGCCTGTCCCTCACTGTCTTTGTCTCTGAATGCCTGTCCCTCACTGTCCTTTGTCTCTGAATGCCTGTCCCTCACTGTCTTTGTCTCTGAATGCCTGTCCCTCACTGTCCTTTGTCTCTGAATGCCTGTCCCTCACTGTCCTTTGTCTCTGAATGCCTGTCCCTCACTGTCCTTTGTCTCTGAATGCCTGTCCCTCACTGTCCTTTGTCTCTGAATGCCTGTCCCTCACTGTCCTTTGTCTCTGAATGCCTGTCCCTCACTGTCCTTTGTCTCTGAATGCCTGTCCCTCACTGTCCTTTGTCTCTGAATGCCTGTCCCTCACTGTCCTTTGTCTCTGAATGCCTGTCCCTCACTGTCCTTTGTCTCTGAATGCCTGTCCCTCACTGTCCTTTGTCTCTGAATGCCTGTCCCTCACTGTCCTTTGTCTCTGAATGCCTGTCCCTCACTGTCTTTGTCTCTGAATGCCTGTCCCTCACTGTCTTTGTCTCTGAATGCCTGTCCCTCACTGTCCTTTGTCTCTGAATGCCTGTCCCTCACTGTCTTTGTCTCTGAATGCCTGTCCCTCACTGTCCTTTGTCTCTGAATGCCTGTCCCTCACTGTCTTTGTCTCTGAATGCCTGTCCCTCACTGTCCTTTGTCTCTGAATGCCTGTCCCTCACTGTCCTTTGTCTCTGAATGCCTGTCCCTCACTGTCCTTTGTCTCTGAATGCCTGTCCCTCACTGTCCTTTGTCTCTGAATGCCTGTCCCTCACTGTCCTTTGTCTCTGAATGCCTGTCCCTCACTGTCCTTTGTCTCTGAATGCCTGTCCCTCACTGTCCTTTGTCTCTGAATGCCTGTCCCTCACTGTCCTTTGTCTCTGAATGCCTGTCCCTCACTGTCCTTTGTCTCTGAATGCCTGTCCCTCACTGTCTTTGTCTCTGAATGCCTGTCCCTCACTGTCCTTTGTCTCTGAATGCCTGTCCCTCACTGTCCTTTGTCTCTGAATGCCTGTCCCTCACTGTCCTTTGTCTCTGAATGCCTGTCCCTCACTGTCCTTTGTCTCTGAATGCCTGTCCCTCACTGTCTTTGTCTCTGAATGCCTGTCCCTCACTGTCCTTTGTCTCTGAATGCCTGTCCCTCACTGTCCTTTGTCTCTGAATGCCTGTCCCTCACTGTCCTTTGTCTCTGAATGCCTGTCCCTCACTGTCCTTTGTCTCTGAATGCCTGTCCCTCACTGTCCTTTGTCTCTGAATGCCTGTCCCTCACTGTCCTTTGTCTCTGAATGCCTGTCCCTCACTGTCCTTTGTCTCTGAATGCCTGTCCCTCACTGTCCTTTGTCTCTGAATGCCTGTCCCTCACTGTCCTTTGTCTCTGAATGCCTGTCCCTCACTGTCCTTTGTCTCTGAATGCCTGTCCCTCACTGTCCTTTGTCTCTGAATGCCTGTCCCTCACTGTCCTTTGTCTCTGAATGCCTGTCCCTCACTGTCCTTTGTCTCTGAATGCCTGTCCCTCACTGTCCTTTGTCTCTGAATGCCTGTCCCTCACTGTCCTTTGTCTCTGAATGCCTGTCCCTCACTGTCCTTTGTCTCTGAATGCCTGTCCCTCACTGTCCTTTGTCTCTGAATGCCTGTCCCTCACTGTCCTTTGTCTCTGAATGCCTGTCCCTCACTGTCCTTTGTCTCTGAATGCCTGTCCCTCACTGTCCTTTGTCTCTGAATGCCTGTCCCTCACTGTCCTTTGTCTCTGAATGCCTGTCCCTCACTGTCCTTTGTCTCTGAATGCCTGTCCCTCACTGTCCTTTGTCTCTGAATGCCTGTCCCTCACTGTCCTTTGTCTCTGAATGCCTGTCCCTCACTGTCCTTTGTCTCTGAATGCCTGTCCCTCACTGTCCTTTGTCTCTGAATGCCTGTCCCTCACTGTCTTTGTCTCTGAATGCCTGTCCCTCACTGTCCTTTGTCTCTGAATGCCTGTCCCTCACTGTCCTTTGTCTCTGAATGCCTGTCCCTCACTGTCCTTTGTCTCTGAATGCCTGTCCCTCACTGTCCTTTGTCTCTGAATGCCTGTCCCTCACTGTCCTTTGTCTCTGAATGCCTGTCCCTCACTGTCCTTTGTCTCTGAATGCCTGTCCCTCACTGTCCTTTGTCTCTGAATGCCTGTCCCTCACTGTCCTTTGTCTCTGAATGCCTGTCCCTCACTGTCCTTTGTCTCTGAATGCCTGTCCCTCACTGTCCTTTGTCTCTGAATGCCTGTCCCTCACTGTCCTTTGTCTCTGAATGCCTGTCCCTCACTGTCCTTTGTCTCTGAATGCCTGTCCCTCACTGTCCTTTGTCTCTGAATGCCTGTCCCTCACTGTCCTTTGTCTCTGAATGCCTGTCCCTCACTGTCCTTTGTCTCTGAATGCCTGTCCCTCACTGTCCTTTGTCTCTGAATGCCTGTCCCTCACTGTCCTTTGTCTCTGAATGCCTGTCCCTCACTGTCCTTTGTCTCTGAATGCCTGTCCCTCACTGTCCTTTGTCTCTGAATGCCTGTCCCTCACTGTCCTTTGTCTCTGAATGCCTGTCCCTCACTGTCCTTTGTCTCTGAATGCCTGTCCCTCACTGTCCTTTGTCTCTGAATGCCTGTCCCTCACTGTCCTTTGTCTCTGAATGCCTGTCCCTCACTGTCCTTTGTCTCTGAATGCCTGTCCCTCACTGTCCTTTGTCTCTGAATGCCTGTCCCTCACTGTCCTTTGTCTCTGAATGCCTGTCCCTCACTGTCCTTTGTCTCTGAATGCCTGTCCCTCACTGTCCTTTGTCTCTGAATGCCTGTCCCTCACTGTCCTTTGTCTCTGAATGCCTGTCCCTCACTGTCCTTTGTCTCTGAATGCCTGTCCCTCACTGTCCTTTGTCTCTGAATGCCTGTCCCTCACTGTCCTTTGTCTCTGAATGCCTGTCCCTCACTGTCCTTTGTCTCTGAATGCCTGTCCCTCACTGTCCTTTGTCTCTGAATGCCTGTCCCTCACTGTCCTTTGTCTCTGAATGCCTGTCCCTCACTGTCCTTTGTCTCTGAATGCCTGTCCCTCACTGTCCTTTGTCTCTGAATGCCTGTCCCTCACTGTCCTTTGTCTCTGAATGCCTGTCCCTCACTGTCCTTTGTCTCTGAATGCCTGTCCCTCACTGTCTTTTGTCTCTGAATGCCTGTCCCTCACTGTCCTTTGTCTCTGAATGCCTGTCCCTCACTGTCCTTTGTCTCTGAATGCCTGTCCCTCACTGTCCTTTGTCTCTGAATGCCTGTCCCTCACTGTCCTTTGTCTCTGAATGCCTGTCCCTCACTGTCCTTTGTCTCTGAATGCCTGTCCCTCACTGTCCTTTGTCTCTGAATGCCTGTCCCTCACTGTCCTTTGTCTCTGAATGCCTGTCCCTCACTGTCCTTTGTCTCTGAATGCCTGTCCCTCACTGTCCTTTGTCTCTGAATGCCTGTCCCTCACTGTCCTTTGTCTCTGAATGCCTGTCCCTCACTGTCCTTTGTCTCTGAATGCCTGTCCCTCACTGTCTTTGTCTCTGAATGCCTGTCCCTCACTGTCCTTTGTCTCTGAATGCCTGTCCCTCACTGTCCTTTGTCTCTGAATGCCTGTCCCTCACTGTCCTTTGTCTCTGAATGCCTGTCCCTCACTGTCTTTGTCTCTGAATGCCTGTCCCTCACTGTCCTTTGTCTCTGAATGCCTGTCCCTCACTGTCCTTTGTCTCTGAATGCCTGTCCCTCACTGTCCTTTGTCTCTGAATGCCTGTCCCTCACTGTCCTTTGTCTCTGAATGCCTGTCCCTCACTGTCCTTTGTCTCTGAATGCCTGTCCCTCACTGTCCTTTGTCTCTGAATGCCTGTCCCTCACTGTCCTTTGTCTCTGAATGCCTGTCCCTCACTGTCCTTTGTCTCTGAATGCCTGTCCCTCACTGTCCTTTGTCTCTGAATGCCTGTCCCTCACTGTCCTTTGTCTCTGAATGCCTGTCCCTCACTGTCCTTTGTCTCTGAATGCCTGTCCCTCACTGTCCTTTGTCTCTGAATGCCTGTCCCTCACTGTCCTTTGTCTCTGAATGCCTGTCCCTCACTGTCTTTGTCTCTGAATGCCTGTCCCTCACTGTCCTTTGTCTCTGAATGCCTGTCCCTCACTGTCCTTTGTCTCTGAATGCCTGTCCCTCACTGTCCTTTGTCTCTGAATGCCTGTCCCTCACTGTCCTTTGTCTCTGAATGCCTGTCCCTCACTGTCCTTTGTCTCTGAATGCCTGTCCCTCACTGTCCTTTGTCTCTGAATGCCTGTCCCTCACTGTCCTTTGTCTCTGAATGCCTGTCCCTCACTGTCCTTTGTCTCTGAATGCCTGTCCCTCACTGTCTTTGTCTCTGAATGCCTGTCCCTCACTGTCCTTTGTCTCTGAATGCCTGTCCCTCACTGTCCTTTGTCTCTGAATGCCTGTCCCTCACTGTCCTTTGTCTCTGAATGCCTGTCCCTCACTGTCCTTTGTCTCTGAATGCCTGTCCCTCACTGTCCTTTGTCTCTGAATGCCTGTCCCTCACTGTCCTTTGTCTCTGAATGCCTGTCCCTCACTGTCCTTTGTCTCTGAATGCCTGTCCCTCACTGTCCTTTGTCTCTGAATGCCTGTCCCTCACTGTCCTTTGTCTCTGAATGCCTGTCCCTCACTGTCCTTTGTCTCTGAATGCCTGTCCCTCACTGTCCTTTGTCTCTGAATGCCTGTCCCTCACTGTCCTTTGTCTCTGAATGCCTGTCCCTCACTGTCCTTTGTCTCTGAATGCCTGTCCCTCACTGTCCTTTGTCTCTGAATGCCTGTCCCTCACTGTCCTTTGTCTCTGAATGCCTGTCCCTCACTGTCCTTTGTCTCTGAATGCCTGTCCCTCACTGTCCTTTGTCTCTGAATGCCTGTCCCTCACTGTCCTTTGTCTCTGAATGCCTGTCCCTCACTGTCCTTTGTCTCTGAATGCCTGTCCCTCACTGTCCTTTGTCTCTGAATGCCTGTCCCTCACTGTCCTTTGTCTCTGAATGCCTGTCCCTCACTGTCCTTTGTCTCTGAATGCCTGTCCCTCACTGTCCTTTGTCTCTGAATGCCTGTCCCTCACTGTCCTTTGTCTCTGAATGCCTGTCCCTCACTGTCCTTTGTCTCTGAATGCCTGTCCCTCACTGTCCTTTGTCTCTGAATGCCTGTCCCTCACTGTCCTTTGTCTCTGAATGCCTGTCCCTCACTGTCCTTTGTCTCTGAATGCCTGTCCCTCACTGTCCTTTGTCTCTGAATGCCTGTCCCTCACTGTCCTTTGTCTCTGAATGCCTGTCCCTCACTGTCCTTTGTCTCTGAATGCCTGTCCCTCACTGTCCTTTGTCTCTGAATGCCTGTCCCTCACTGTCCTTTGTCTCTGAATGCCTGTCCCTCACTGTCCTTTGTCTCTGAATGCCTGTCCCTCACTGTCCTTTGTCTCTGAATGCCTGTCCCTCACTGTCCTTTGTCTCTGAATGCCTGTCCCTCACTGTCCTTTGTCTCTGAATGCCTGTCCCTCACTGTCCTTTGTCTCTGAATGCCTGTCCCTCACTGTCCTTTGTCTCTGAATGCCTGTCCCTCACTGTCCTTTGTCTCTGAATGCCTGTCCCTCACTGTCCTTTGTCTCTGAATGCCTGTCCCTCACTGTCCTTTGTCTCTGAATGCCTGTCCCTCACTGTCCTTTGTCTCTGAATGCCTGTCCCTCACTGTCCTTTGTCTCTGAATGCCTGTCCCTCACTGTCCTTTGTCTCTGAATGCCTGTCCCTCACTGTCCTTTGTCTCTGAATGCCTGTCCCTCACTGTCCTTTGTCTCTGAATGCCTGTCCCTCACTGTCCTTTGTCTCTGAATGCCTGTCCCTCACTGTCCTTTGTCTCTGAATGCCTGTCCCTCACTGTCCTTTGTCTCTGAATGCCTGTCCCTCACTGTCCTTTGTCTCTGAATGCCTGTCCCTCACTGTCCTTTGTCTCTGAATGCCTGTCCCTCACTGTCCTTTGTCTCTGAATGCCTGTCCCTCACTGTCCTTTGTCTCTGAATGCCTGTCCCTCACTGTCCTTTGTCTCTGAATGCCTGTCCCTCACTGTCCTTTGTCTCTGAATGCCTGTCCCTCACTGTCCTTTGTCTCTGAATGCCTGTCCCTCACTGTCCTTTGTCTCTGAATGCCTGTCCCTCACTGTCCTTTGTCTCTGAATGCCTGTCCCTCACTGTCCTTTGTCTCTGAATGCCTGTCCCTCACTGTCCTTTGTCTCTGAATGCCTGTCCCTCACTGTCCTTTGTCTCTGAATGCCTGTCCCTCACTGTCCTTTGTCTCTGAATGCCTGTCCCTCACTGTCCTTTGTCTCTGAATGCCTGTCCCTCACTGTCCTTTGTCTCTGAATGCCTGTCCCTCACTGTCCTTTGTCTCTGAATGCCTGTCCCTCACTGTCCTTTGTCTCTGAATGCCTGTCCCTCACTGTCCTTTGTCTCTGAATGCCTGTCCCTCACTGTCCTTTGTCTCTGAATGCCTGTCCCTCACTGTCCTTTGTCTCTGAATGCCTGTCCCTCACTGTCCTTTGTCTCTGAATGCCTGTCCCTCACTGTCCTTTGTCTCTGAATGCCTGTCCCTCACTGTCCTTTGTCTCTGAATGCCTGTCCCTCACTGTCCTTTGTCTCTGAATGCCTGTCCCTCACTGTCCTTTGTCTCTGAATGCCTGTCCCTCACTGTCCTTTGTCTCTGAATGCCTGTCCCTCACTGTCCTTTGTCTCTGAATGCCTGTCCCTCACTGTCCTTTGTCTCTGAATGCCTGTCCCTCACTGTCCTTTGTCTCTGAATGCCTGTCCCTCACTGTCCTTTGTCTCTGAATGCCTGTCCCTCACTGTCCTTTGTCTCTGAATGCCTGTCCCTCACTGTCCTTTGTCTCTGAATGCCTGTCCCTCACTGTCCTTTGTCTCTGAATGCCTGTCCCTCACTGTCCTTTGTCTCTGAATGCCTGTCCCTCACTGTCCTTTGTCTCTGAATGCCTGTCCCTCACTGTCCTTTGTCTCTGAATGCCTGTCCCTCACTGTCCTTTGTCTCTGAATGCCTGTCCCTCACTGTCCTTTGTCTCTGAATGCCTGTCCCTCACTGTCCTTTGTCTCTGAATGCCTGTCCCTCACTGTCCTTTGTCTCTGAATGCCTGTCCCTCACTGTCCTTTGTCTCTGAATGCCTGTCCCTCACTGTCCTTTGTCTCTGAATGCCTGTCCCTCACTGTCCTTTGTCTCTGAATGCCTGTCCCTCACTGTCCTTTGTCTCTGAATGCCTGTCCCTCACTGTCCTTTGTCTCTGAATGCCTGTCCCTCACTGTCTTTGTCTCTGAATGCCTGTCCCTCACTGTCCTTTGTCTCTGAATGCCTGTCCCTCACTGTCCTTTGTCTCTGAATGCCTGTCCCTCACTGTCCTTTGTCTCTGAATGCCTGTCCCTCACTGTCCTTTGTCTCTGAATGCCTGTCCCTCACTGTCCTTTGTCTCTGAATGCCTGTCCCTCACTGTCCTTTGTCTCTGAATGCCTGTCCCTCACTGTCCTTTGTCTCTGAATGCCTGTCCCTCACTGTCCTTTGTCTCTGAATGCCTGTCCCTCACTGTCCTTTGTCTCTGAATGCCTGTCCCTCACTGTCCTTTGTCTCTGAATGCCTGTCCCTCACTGTCCTTTGTCTCTGAATGCCTGTCCCTCACTGTCCTTTGTCTCTGAATGCCTGTCCCTCACTGTCCTTTGTCTCTGAATGCCTGTCCCTCACTGTCCTTTGTCTCTGAATGCCTGTCCCTCACTGTCCTTTGTCTCTGAATGCCTGTCCCTCACTGTCTTTGTCTCTGAATGCCTGTCCCTCACTGTCCTTTGTCTCTGAATGCCTGTCCCTCACTGTCCTTTGTCTCTGAATGCCTGTCCCTCACTGTCCTTTGTCTCTGAATGCCTGTCCCTCACTGTCCTTTGTCTCTGAATGCCTGTCCCTCACTGTCCTTTGTCTCTGAATGCCTGTCCCTCACTGTCCTTTGTCTCTGAATGCCTGTCCCTCACTGTCCTTTGTCTCTGAATGCCTGTCCCTCACTGTCCTTTGTCTCTGAATGCCTGTCCCTCACTGTCCTTTGTCTCTGAATGCCTGTCCCTCACTGTCCTTTGTCTCTGAATGCCTGTCCCTCACTGTCCTTTGTCTCTGAATGCCTGTCCCTCACTGTCCTTTGTCTCTGAATGCCTGTCCCTCACTGTCCTTTGTCTCTGAATGCCTGTCCCTCACTGTCCTTTGTCTCTGAATGCCTGTCCCTCACTGTCCTTTGTCTCTGAATGCCTGTCCCTCACTGTCCTTTGTCTCTGAATGCCTGTCCCTCACTGTCCTTTGTCTCTGAATGCCTGTCCCTCACTGTCCTTTGTCTCTGAATGCCTGTCCCTCACTGTCCTTTGTCTCTGAATGCCTGTCCCTCACTGTCCTTTGTCTCTGAATGCCTGTCCCTCACTGTCTTTGTCTCTGAATGCCTGTCCCTCACTGTCCTTTGTCTCTGAATGCCTGTCCCTCACTGTCCTTTGTCTCTGAATGCCTGTCCCTCACTGTCCTTTGTCTCTGAATGCCTGTCCCTCACTGTCCTTTGTCTCTGAATGCCTGTCCCTCACTGTCCTTTGTCTCTGAATGCCTGTCCCTCACTGTCCTTTGTCTCTGAATGCCTGTCCCTCACTGTCCTTTGTCTCTGAATGCCTGTCCCTCACTGTCCTTTGTCTCTGAATGCCTGTCCCTCACTGTCCTTTGTCTCTGAATGCCTGTCCCTCACTGTCCTTTGTCTCTGAATGCCTGTCCCTCACTGTCCTTTGTCTCTGAATGCCTGTCCCTCACTGTCCTTTGTCTCTGAATGCCTGTCCCTCACTGTCCTTTGTCTCTGAATGCCTGTCCCTCACTGTCCTTTGTCTCTGAATGCCTGTCCCTCACTGTCCTTTGTCTCTGAATGCCTGTCCCTCACTGTCCTTTGTCTCTGAATGCCTGTCCCTCACTGTCCTTTGTCTCTGAATGCCTGTCCCTCACTGTCCTTTGTCTCTGAATGCCTGTCCCTCACTGTCCTTTGTCTCTGAATGCCTGTCCCTCACTGTCCTTTGTCTCTGAATGCCTGTCCCTCACTGTCCTTTGTCTCTGAATGCCTGTCCCTCACTGTCCTTTGTCTCTGAATGCCTGTCCCTCACTGTCCTTTGTCTCTGAATGCCTGTCCCTCACTGTCCTTTGTCTCTGAATGCCTGTCCCTCACTGTCCTTTGTCTCTGAATGCCTGTCCCTCACTGTCCTTTGTCTCTGAATGCCTGTCCCTCACTGTCCTTTGTCTCTGAATGCCTGTCCCTCACTGTCCTTTGTCTCTGAATGCCTGTCCCTCACTGTCCTTTGTCTCTGAATGCCTGTCCCTCACTGTCCTTTGTCTCTGAATGCCTGTCCCTCACTGTCCTTTGTCTCTGAATGCCTGTCCCTCACTGTCCTTTGTCTCTGAATGCCTGTCCCTCACTGTCCTTTGTCTCTGAATGCCTGTCCCTCACTGTCCTTTGTCTCTGAATGCCTGTCCCTCACTGTCCTTTGTCTCTGAATGCCTGTCCCTCACTGTCCTTTGTCTCTGAATGCCTGTCCCTCACTGTCCTTTGTCTCTGAATGCCTGTCCCTCACTGTCTTTGTCTCTGAATGCCTGTCCCTCACTGTCCTTTGTCTCTGAATGCCTGTCCCTCACTGTCCTTTGTCTCTGAATGCCTGTCCCTCACTGTCCTTTGTCTCTGAATGCCTGTCCCTCACTGTCCTTTGTCTCTGAATGCCTGTCCCTCACTGTCCTTTGTCTCTGAATGCCTGTCCCTCACTGTCCTTTGTCTCTGAATGCCTGTCCCTCACTGTCCTTTGTCTCTGAATGCCTGTCCCTCACTGTCCTTTGTCTCTGAATGCCTGTCCCTCACTGTCCTTTGTCTCTGAATGCCTGTCCCTCACTGTCCTTTGTCTCTGAATGCCTGTCCCTCACTGTCCTTTGTCTCTGAATGCCTGTCCCTCACTGTCCTTTGTCTCTGAATGCCTGTCCCTCACTGTCCTTTGTCTCTGAATGCCTGTCCCTCACTGTCCTTTGTCTCTGAATGCCTGTCCCTCACTGTCCTTTGTCTCTGAATGCCTGTCCCTCACTGTCCTTTGTCTCTGAATGCCTGTCCCTCACTGTCCTTTGTCTCTGAATGCCTGTCCCTCACTGTCCTTTGTCTCTGAATGCCTGTCCCTCACTGTCCTTTGTCTCTGAATGCCTGTCCCTCACTGTCCTTTGTCTCTGAATGCCTGTCCCTCACTGTCCTTTGTCTCTGAATGCCTGTCCCTCACTGTCCTTTGTCTCTGAATGCCTGTCCCTCACTGTCCTTTGTCTCTGAATGCCTGTCCCTCACTGTCCTTTGTCTCTGAATGCCTGTCCCTCACTGTCCTTTGTCTCTGAATGCCTGTCCCTCACTGTCCTTTGTCTCTGAATGCCTGTCCCTCACTGTCCTTTGTCTCTGAATGCCTGTCCCTCACTGTCCTTTGTCTCTGAATGCCTGTCCCTCACTGTCCTTTGTCTCTGAATGCCTGTCCCTCACTGTCCTTTGTCTCTGAATGCCTGTCCCTCACTGTCCTTTGTCTCTGAATGCCTGTCCCTCACTGTCCTTTGTCTCTGAATGCCTGTCCCTCACTGTCCTTTGTCTCTGAATGCCTGTCCCTCACTGTCCTTTGTCTCTGAATGCCTGTCCCTCACTGTCCTTTGTCTCTGAATGCCTGTCCCTCACTGTCCTTTGTCTCTGAATGCCTGTCCCTCACTGTCCTTTGTCTCTGAATGCCTGTCCCTCACTGTCCTTTGTCTCTGAATGCCTGTCCCTCACTGTCCTTTGTCTCTGAATGCCTGTCCCTCACTGTCCTTTGTCTCTGAATGCCTGTCCCTCACTGTCCTTTGTCTCTGAATGCCTGTCCCTCACTGTCCTTTGTCTCTGAATGCCTGTCCCTCACTGTCCTTTGTCTCTGAATGCCTGTCCCTCACTGTCCTTTGTCTCTGAATGCCTGTCCCTCACTGTCCTTTGTCTCTGAATGCCTGTCCCTCACTGTCCTTTGTCTCTGAATGCCTGTCCCTCACTGTCCTTTGTCTCTGAATGCCTGTCCCTCACTGTCCTTTGTCTCTGAATGCCTGTCCCTCACTGTCCTTTGTCTCTGAATGCCTGTCCCTCACTGTCCTTTGTCTCTGAATGCCTGTCCCTCACTGTCCTTTGTCTCTGAATGCCTGTCCCTCACTGTCCTTTGTCTCTGAATGCCTGTCCCTCACTGTCCTTTGTCTCTGAATGCCTGTCCCTCACTGTCCTTTGTCTCTGAATGCCTGTCCCTCACTGTCCTTTGTCTCTGAATGCCTGTCCCTCACTGTCCTTTGTCTCTGAATGCCTGTCCCTCACTGTCCTTTGTCTCTGAATGCCTGTCCCTCACTGTCCTTTGTCTCTGAATGCCTGTCCCTCACTGTCCTTTGTCTCTGAATGCCTGTCCCTCACTGTCTTTGTCTCTGAATGCCTGTCCCTCACTGTCCTTTGTCTCTGAATGCCTGTCCCTCACTGTCCTTTGTCTCTGAATGCCTGTCCCTCACTGTCCTTTGTCTCTGAATGCCTGTCCCTCACTGTCCTTTGTCTCTGAATGCCTGTCCCTCACTGTCCTTTGTCTCTGAATGCCTGTCCCTCACTGTCCTTTGTCTCTGAATGCCTGTCCCTCACTGTCCTTTGTCTCTGAATGCCTGTCCCTCACTGTCCTTTGTCTCTGAATGCCTGTCCCTCACTGTCCTTTGTCTCTGAATGCCTGTCCCTCACTGTCCTTTGTCTCTGAATGCCTGTCCCTCACTGTCCTTTGTCTCTGAATGCCTGTCCCTCACTGTCCTTTGTCTCTGAATGCCTGTCCCTCACTGTCCTTTGTCTCTGAATGCCTGTCCCTCACTGTCCTTTGTCTCTGAATGCCTGTCCCTCACTGTCCTTTGTCTCTGAATGCCTGTCCCTCACTGTCCTTTGTCTCTGAATGCCTGTCCCTCACTGTCCTTTGTCTCTGAATGCCTGTCCCTCACTGTCCTTTGTCTCTGAATGCCTGTCCCTCACTGTCCTTTGTCTCTGAATGCCTGTCCCTCACTGTCCTTTGTCTCTGAATGCCTGTCCCTCACTGTCCTTTGTCTCTGAATGCCTGTCCCTCACTGTCCTTTGTCTCTGAATGCCTGTCCCTCACTGTCCTTTGTCTCTGAATGCCTGTCCCTCACTGTCCTTTGTCTCTGAATGCCTGTCCCTCACTGTCCTTTGTCTCTGAATGCCTGTCCCTCACTGTCCTTTGTCTCTGAATGCCTGTCCCTCACTGTCCTTTGTCTCTGAATGCCTGTCCCTCACTGTCCTTTGTCTCTGAATGCCTGTCCCTCACTGTCCTTTGTCTCTGAATGCCTGTCCCTCACTGTCCTTTGTCTCTGAATGCCTGTCCCTCACTGTCCTTTGTCTCTGAATGCCTGTCCCTCACTGTCCTTTGTCTCTGAATGCCTGTCCCTCACTGTCCTTTGTCTCTGAATGCCTGTCCCTCACTGTCCTTTGTCTCTGAATGCCTGTCCCTCACTGTCCTTTGTCTCTGAATGCCTGTCCCTCACTGTCCTTTGTCTCTGAATGCCTGTCCCTCACTGTCCTTTGTCTCTGAATGCCTGTCCCTCACTGTCCTTTGTCTCTGAATGCCTGTCCCTCACTGTCCTTTGTCTCTGAATGCCTGTCCCTCACTGTCCTTTGTCTCTGAATGCCTGTCCCTCACTGTCCTTTGTCTCTGAATGCCTGTCCCTCACTGTCCTTTGTCTCTGAATGCCTGTCCCTCACTGTCCTTTGTCTCTGAATGCCTGTCCCTCACTGTCCTTTGTCTCTGAATGCCTGTCCCTCACTGTCCTTTGTCTCTGAATGCCTGTCCCTCACTGTCCTTTGTCTCTGAATGCCTGTCCCTCACTGTCCTTTGTCTCTGAATGCCTGTCCCTCACTGTCCTTTGTCTCTGAATGCCTGTCCCTCACTGTCCTTTGTCTCTGAATGCCTGTCCCTCACTGTCCTTTGTCTCTGAATGCCTGTCCCTCACTGTCCTTTGTCTCTGAATGCCTGTCCCTCACTGTCCTTTGTCTCTGAATGCCTGTCCCTCACTGTCCTTTGTCTCTGAATGCCTGTCCCTCACTGTCCTTTGTCTCTGAATGCCTGTCCCTCACTGTCCTTTGTCTCTGAATGCCTGTCCCTCACTGTCCTTTGTCTCTGAATGCCTGTCCCTCACTGTCCTTTGTCTCTGAATGCCTGTCCCTCACTGTCCTTTGTCTCTGAATGCCTGTCCCTCACTGTCCTTTGTCTCTGAATGCCTGTCCCTCACTGTCCTTTGTCTCTGAATGCCTGTCCCTCACTGTCCTTTGTCTCTGAATGCCTGTCCCTCACTGTCCTTTGTCTCTGAATGCCTGTCCCTCACTGTCCTTTGTCTCTGAATGCCTGTCCCTCACTGTCCTTTGTCTCTGAATGCCTGTCCCTCACTGTCCTTTGTCTCTGAATGCCTGTCCCTCACTGTCCTTTGTCTCTGAATGCCTGTCCCTCACTGTCCTTTGTCTCTGAATGCCTGTCCCTCACTGTCCTTTGTCTCTGAATGCCTGTCCCTCACTGTCCTTTGTCTCTGAATGCCTGTCCCTCACTGTCCTTTGTCTCTGAATGCCTGTCCCTCACTGTCCTTTGTCTCTGAATGCCTGTCCCTCACTGTCCTTTGTCTCTGAATGCCTGTCCCTCACTGTCCTTTGTCTCTGAATGCCTGTCCCTCACTGTCCTTTGTCTCTGAATGCCTGTCCCTCACTGTCCTTTGTCTCTGAATGCCTGTCCCTCACTGTCCTTTGTCTCTGAATGCCTGTCCCTCACTGTCCTTTGTCTCTGAATGCCTGTCCCTCACTGTCCTTTGTCTCTGAATGCCTGTCCCTCACTGTCCTTTGTCTCTGAATGCCTGTCCCTCACTGTCCTTTGTCTCTGAATGCCTGTCCCTCACTGTCCTTTGTCTCTGAATGCCTGTCCCTCACTGTCCTTTGTCTCTGAATGCCTGTCCCTCACTGTCCTTTGTCTCTGAATGCCTGTCCCTCACTGTCCTTTGTCTCTGAATGCCTGTCCCTCACTGTCCTTTGTCTCTGAATGCCTGTCCCTCACTGTCCTTTGTCTCTGAATGCCTGTCCCTCACTGTCCTTTGTCTCTGAATGCCTGTCCCTCACTGTCCTTTGTCTCTGAATGCCTGTCCCTCACTGTCCTTTGTCTCTGAATGCCTGTCCCTCACTGTCCTTTGTCTCTGAATGCCTGTCCCTCACTGTCCTTTGTCTCTGAATGCCTGTCCCTCACTGTCCTTTGTCTCTGAATGCCTGTCCCTCACTGTCCTTTGTCTCTGAATGCCTGTCCCTCACTGTCCTTTGTCTCTGAATGCCTGTCCCTCACTGTCCTTTGTCTCTGAATGCCTGTCCCTCACTGTCCTTTGTCTCTGAATGCCTGTCCCTCACTGTCCTTTGTCTCTGAATGCCTGTCCCTCACTGTCCTTTGTCTCTGAATGCCTGTCCCTCACTGTCCTTTGTCTCTGAATGCCTGTCCCTCACTGTCCTTTGTCTCTGAATGCCTGTCCCTCACTGTCCTTTGTCTCTGAATGCCTGTCCCTCACTGTCCTTTGTCTCTGAATGCCTGTCCCTCACTGTCCTTTGTCTCTGAATGCCTGTCCCTCACTGTCCTTTGTCTCTGAATGCCTGTCCCTCACTGTCCTTTGTCTCTGAATGCCTGTCCCTCACTGTCCTTTGTCTCTGAATGCCTGTCCCTCACTGTCCTTTGTCTCTGAATGCCTGTCCCTCACTGTCCTTTGTCTCTGAATGCCTGTCCCTCACTGTCCTTTGTCTCTGAATGCCTGTCCCTCACTGTCCTTTGTCTCTGAATGCCTGTCCCTCACTGTCCTTTGTCTCTGAATGCCTGTCCCTCACTGTCCTTTGTCTCTGAATGCCTGTCCCTCACTGTCCTTTGTCTCTGAATGCCTGTCCCTCACTGTCCTTTGTCTCTGAATGCCTGTCCCTCACTGTCCTTTGTCTCTGAATGCCTGTCCCTCACTGTCCTTTGTCTCTGAATGCCTGTCCCTCACTGTCCTTTGTCTCTGAATGCCTGTCCCTCACTGTCCTTTGTCTCTGAATGCCTGTCCCTCACTGTCCTTTGTCTCTGAATGCCTGTCCCTCACTGTCCTTTGTCTCTGAATGCCTGTCCCTCACTGTCCTTTGTCTCTGAATGCCTGTCCCTCACTGTCCTTTGTCTCTGAATGCCTGTCCCTCACTGTCCTTTGTCTCTGAATGCCTGTCCCTCACTGTCCTTTGTCTCTGAATGCCTGTCCCTCACTGTCCTTTGTCTCTGAATGCCTGTCCCTCACTGTCCTTTGTCTCTGAATGCCTGTCCCTCACTGTCCTTTGTCTCTGAATGCCTGTCCCTCACTGTCCTTTGTCTCTGAATGCCTGTCCCTCACTGTCCTTTGTCTCTGAATGCCTGTCCCTCACTGTCCTTTGTCTCTGAATGCCTGTCCCTCACTGTCCTTTGTCTCTGAATGCCTGTCCCTCACTGTCCTTTGTCTCTGAATGCCTGTCCCTCACTGTCCTTTGTCTCTGAATGCCTGTCCCTCACTGTCCTTTGTCTCTGAATGCCTGTCCCTCACTGTCCTTTGTCTCTGAATGCCTGTCCCTCACTGTCCTTTGTCTCTGAATGCCTGTCCCTCACTGTCCTTTGTCTCTGAATGCCTGTCCCTCACTGTCCTTTGTCTCTGAATGCCTGTCCCTCACTGTCCTTTGTCTCTGAATGCCTGTCCCTCACTGTCCTTTGTCTCTGAATGCCTGTCCCTCACTGTCCTTTGTCTCTGAATGCCTGTCCCTCACTGTCCTTTGTCTCTGAATGCCTGTCCCTCACTGTCCTTTGTCTCTGAATGCCTGTCCCTCACTGTCCTTTGTCTCTGAATGCCTGTCCCTCACTGTCCTTTGTCTCTGAATGCCTGTCCCTCACTGTCCTTTGTCTCTGAATGCCTGTCCCTCACTGTCCTTTGTCTCTGAATGCCTGTCCCTCACTGTCCTTTGTCTCTGAATGCCTGTCCCTCACTGTCCTTTGTCTCTGAATGCCTGTCCCTCACTGTCCTTTGTCTCTGAATGCCTGTCCCTCACTGTCCTTTGTCTCTGAATGCCTGTCCCTCACTGTCCTTTGTCTCTGAATGCCTGTCCCTCACTGTCCTTTGTCTCTGAATGCCTGTCCCTCACTGTCCTTTGTCTCTGAATGCCTGTCCCTCACTGTCCTTTGTCTCTGAATGCCTGTCCCTCACTGTCCTTTGTCTCTGAATGCCTGTCCCTCACTGTCCTTTGTCTCTGAATGCCTGTCCCTCACTGTCCTTTGTCTCTGAATGCCTGTCCCTCACTGTCCTTTGTCTCTGAATGCCTGTCCCTCACTGTCCTTTGTCTCTGAATGCCTGTCCCTCACTGTCCTTTGTCTCTGAATGCCTGTCCCTCACTGTCCTTTGTCTCTGAATGCCTGTCCCTCACTGTCCTTTGTCTCTGAATGCCTGTCCCTCACTGTCCTTTGTCTCTGAATGCCTGTCCCTCACTGTCCTTTGTCTCTGAATGCCTGTCCCTCACTGTCCTTTGTCTCTGAATGCCTGTCCCTCACTGTCCTTTGTCTCTGAATGCCTGTCCCTCACTGTCCTTTGTCTCTGAATGCCTGTCCCTCACTGTCCTTTGTCTCTGAATGCCTGTCCCTCACTGTCCTTTGTCTCTGAATGCCTGTCCCTCACTGTCCTTTGTCTCTGAATGCCTGTCCCTCACTGTCCTTTGTCTCTGAATGCCTGTCCCTCACTGTCCTTTGTCTCTGAATGCCTGTCCCTCACTGTCCTTTGTCTCTGAATGCCTGTCCCTCACTGTCCTTTGTCTCTGAATGCCTGTCCCTCACTGTCCTTTGTCTCTGAATGCCTGTCCCTCACTGTCCTTTGTCTCTGAATGCCTGTCCCTCACTGTCCTTTGTCTCTGAATGCCTGTCCCTCACTGTCCTTTGTCTCTGAATGCCTGTCCCTCACTGTCCTTTGTCTCTGAATGCCTGTCCCTCACTGTCCTTTGTCTCTGAATGCCTGTCCCTCACTGTCCTTTGTCTCTGAATGCCTGTCCCTCACTGTCCTTTGTCTCTGAATGCCTGTCCCTCACTGTCCTTTGTCTCTGAATGCCTGTCCCTCACTGTCCTTTGTCTCTGAATGCCTGTCCCTCACTGTCCTTTGTCTCTGAATGCCTGTCCCTCACTGTCCTTTGTCTCTGAATGCCTGTCCCTCACTGTCCTTTGTCTCTGAATGCCTGTCCCTCACTGTCCTTTGTCTCTGAATGCCTGTCCCTCACTGTCCTTTGTCTCTGAATGCCTGTCCCTCACTGTCCTTTGTCTCTGAATGCCTGTCCCTCACTGTCCTTTGTCTCTGAATGCCTGTCCCTCACTGTCCTTTGTCTCTGAATGCCTGTCCCTCACTGTCCTTTGTCTCTGAATGCCTGTCCCTCACTGTCCTTTGTCTCTGAATGCCTGTCCCTCACTGTCTTTGTCTCTGAATGCCTGTCCCTCACTGTCCTTTGTCTCTGAATGCCTGTCCCTCACTGTCCTTTGTCTCTGAATGCCTGTCCCTCACTGTCCTTTGTCTCTGAATGCCTGTCCCTCACTGTCCTTTGTCTCTGAATGCCTGTCCCTCACTGTCCTTTGTCTCTGAATGCCTGTCCCTCACTGTCCTTTGTCTCTGAATGCCTGTCCCTCACTGTCCTTTGTCTCTGAATGCCTGTCCCTCACTGTCCTTTGTCTCTGAATGCCTGTCCCTCACTGTCCTTTGTCTCTGAATGCCTGTCCCTCACTGTCCTTTGTCTCTGAATGCCTGTCCCTCACTGTCCTTTGTCTCTGAATGCCTGTCCCTCACTGTCCTTTGTCTCTGAATGCCTGTCCCTCACTGTCCTTTGTCTCTGAATGCCTGTCCCTCACTGTCCTTTGTCTCTGAATGCCTGTCCCTCACTGTCCTTTGTCTCTGAATGCCTGTCCCTCACTGTCCTTTGTCTCTGAATGCCTGTCCCTCACTGTCCTTTGTCTCTGAATGCCTGTCCCTCACTGTCCTTTGTCTCTGAATGCCTGTCCCTCACTGTCCTTTGTCTCTGAATGCCTGTCCCTCACTGTCCTTTGTCTCTGAATGCCTGTCCCTCACTGTCCTTTGTCTCTGAATGCCTGTCCCTCACTGTCCTTTGTCTCTGAATGCCTGTCCCTCACTGTCCTTTGTCTCTGAATGCCTGTCCCTCACTGTCCTTTGTCTCTGAATGCCTGTCCCTCACTGTCCTTTGTCTCTGAATGCCTGTCCCTCACTGTCCTTTGTCTCTGAATGCCTGTCCCTCACTGTCCTTTGTCTCTGAATGCCTGTCCCTCACTGTCCTTTGTCTCTGAATGCCTGTCCCTCACTGTCCTTTGTCTCTGAATGCCTGTCCCTCACTGTCCTTTGTCTCTGAATGCCTGTCCCTCACTGTCCTTTGTCTCTGAATGCCTGTCCCTCACTGTCCTTTGTCTCTGAATGCCTGTCCCTCACTGTCCTTTGTCTCTGAATGCCTGTCCCTCACTGTCCTTTGTCTCTGAATGCCTGTCCCTCACTGTCCTTTGTCTCTGAATGCCTGTCCCTCACTGTCCTTTGTCTCTGAATGCCTGTCCCTCACTGTCCTTTGTCTCTGAATGCCTGTCCCTCACTGTCCTTTGTCTCTGAATGCCTGTCCCTCACTGTCCTTTGTCTCTGAATGCCTGTCCCTCACTGTCCTTTGTCTCTGAATGCCTGTCCCTCACTGTCTTTGTCTCTGAATGCCTGTCCCTCACTGTCCTTTGTCTCTGAATGCCTGTCCCTCACTGTCCTTTGTCTCTGAATGCCTGTCCCTCACTGTCCTTTGTCTCTGAATGCCTGTCCCTCACTGTCCTTTGTCTCTGAATGCCTGTCCCTCACTGTCCTTTGTCTCTGAATGCCTGTCCCTCACTGTCCTTTGTCTCTGAATGCCTGTCCCTCACTGTCCTTTGTCTCTGAATGCCTGTCCCTCACTGTCCTTTGTCTCTGAATGCCTGTCCCTCACTGTCTTTGTCTCTGAATGCCTGTCCCTCACTGTCCTTTGTCTCTGAATGCCTGTCCCTCACTGTCCTTTGTCTCTGAATGCCTGTCCCTCACTGTCCTTTGTCTCTGAATGCCTGTCCCTCACTGTCCTTTGTCTCTGAATGCCTGTCCCTCACTGTCCTTTGTCTCTGAATGCCTGTCCCTCACTGTCCTTTGTCTCTGAATGCCTGTCCCTCACTGTCCTTTGTCTCTGAATGCCTGTCCCTCACTGTCCTTTGTCTCTGAATGCCTGTCCCTCACTGTCCTTTGTCTCTGAATGCCTGTCCCTCACTGTCCTTTGTCTCTGAATGCCTGTCCCTCACTGTCCTTTGTCTCTGAATGCCTGTCCCTCACTGTCCTTTGTCTCTGAATGCCTGTCCCTCACTGTCCTTTGTCTCTGAATGCCTGTCCCTCACTGTCCTTTGTCTCTGAATGCCTGTCCCTCACTGTCCTTTGTCTCTGAATGCCTGTCCCTCACTGTCCTTTGTCTCTGAATGCCTGTCCCTCACTGTCCTTTGTCTCTGAATGCCTGTCCCTCACTGTCCTTTGTCTCTGAATGCCTGTCCCTCACTGTCCTTTGTCTCTGAATGCCTGTCCCTCACTGTCCTTTGTCTCTGAATGCCTGTCCCTCACTGTCCTTTGTCTCTGAATGCCTGTCCCTCACTGTCCTTTGTCTCTGAATGCCTGTCCCTCACTGTCCTTTGTCTCTGAATGCCTGTCCCTCACTGTCCTTTGTCTCTGAATGCCTGTCCCTCACTGTCCTTTGTCTCTGAATGCCTGTCCCTCACTGTCCTTTGTCTCTGAATGCCTGTCCCTCACTGTCCTTTGTCTCTGAATGCCTGTCCCTCACTGTCCTTTGTCTCTGAATGCCTGTCCCTCACTGTCCTTTGTCTCTGAATGCCTGTCCCTCACTGTCCTTTGTCTCTGAATGCCTGTCCCTCACTGTCCTTTGTCTCTGAATGCCTGTCCCTCACTGTCCTTTGTCTCTGAATGCCTGT
The DNA here is from genome assembly GCA_030390025.1 of Squalus acanthias. Taxonomy (NCBI): domain Eukaryota; kingdom Metazoa; phylum Chordata; class Chondrichthyes; order Squaliformes; family Squalidae; genus Squalus; species Squalus acanthias. Next base: position 140,949,499 of record CM059433.1, on the reverse strand, counting down.
CCCTCACTGTCCTTTGTCTCTGAATGCCTGTCCCTCACTGTCCTTTGTCTCTGAATGCCTGTCCCTCACTGTCCTTTGTCTCTGAATGCCTGTCCCTCACTGTCCTTTGTCTCTGAATGCCTGTCCCTCACTGTCCTTTGTCTCTGAATGCCTGTCCCTCACTGTCCTTTGTCTCTGAATGCCTGTCCCTCACTGTCTTTGTCTCTGAATGCCTGTCCCTCACTGTCCTTTGTCTCTGAATGCCTGTCCCTCACTGTCCTTTGTCTCTGAATGCCTGTCCCTCACTGTCCTTTGTCTCTGAATGCCTGTCCCTCACTGTCCTTTGTCTCTGAATGCCTGTCCCTCACTGTCCTTTGTCTCTGAATGCCTGTCCCTCACTGTCCTTTGTCTCTGAATGCCTGTCCCTCACTGTCCTTTGTCTCTGAATGCCTGTCCCTCACTGTCCTTTGTCTCTGAATGCCTGTCCCTCACTGTCCTTTGTCTCTGAATGCCTGTCCCTCACTGTCCTTTGTCTCTGAATGCCTGTCCCTCACTGTCCTTTGTCTCTGAATGCCTGTCCCTCACTGTCCTTTGTCTCTGAATGCCTGTCCCTCACTGTCCTTTGTCTCTGAATGCCTGTCCCTCACTGTCTTTGTCTCTGAATGCCTGTCCCTCACTGTCCTTTGTCTCTGAATGCCTGTCCCTCACTGTCCTTTGTCTCTGAATGCCTGTCCCTCACTGTCCTTTGTCTCTGAATGCCTGTCCCTCACTGTCCTTTGTCTCTGAATGCCTGTCCCTCACTGTCCTTTGTCTCTGAATGCCTGTCCCTCACTGTCCTTTGTCTCTGAATGCCTGTCCCTCACTGTCCTTTGTCTCTGAATGCCTGTCCCTCACTGTCCTTTGTCTCTGAATGCCTGTCCCTCACTGTCCTTTGTCTCTGAATGCCTGTCCCTCACTGTCCTTTGTCTCTGAATGCCTGTCCCTCACTGTCCTTTGTCTCTGAATGCCTGTCCCTCACTGTCCTTTGTCTCTGAATGCCTGTCCCTCACTGTCCTTTGTCTCTGAATGCCTGTCCCTCACTGTCCTTTGTCTCTGAATGCCTGTCCCTCACTGTCCTTTGTCTCTGAATGCCTGTCCCTCACTGTCCTTTGTCTCTGAATGCCTGTCCCTCACTGTCCTTTGTCTCTGAATGCCTGTCCCTCACTGTCCTTTGTCTCTGAATGCCTGTCCCTCACTGTCCTTTGTCTCTGAATGCCTGTCCCTCACTGTCCTTTGTCTCTGAATGCCTGTCCCTCACTGTCCTTTGTCTCTGAATGCCTGTCCCTCACTGTCCTTTGTCTCTGAATGCCTGTCCCTCACTGTCCTTTGTCTCTGAATGCCTGTCCCTCACTGTCTTTGTCTCTGAATGCCTGTCCCTCACTGTCCTTTGTCTCTGAATGCCTGTCCCTCACTGTCCTTTGTCTCTGAATGCCTGTCCCTCACTGTCCTTTGTCTCTGAATGCCTGTCCCTCACTGTCCTTTGTCTCTGAATGCCTGTCCCTCACTGTCCTTTGTCTCTGAATGCCTGTCCCTCACTGTCCTTTGTCTCTGAATGCCTGTCCCTCACTGTCCTTTGTCTCTGAATGCCTGTCCCTCACTGTCCTTTGTCTCTGAATGCCTGTCCCTCACTGTCCTTTGTCTCTGAATGCCTGTCCCTCACTGTCCTTTGTCTCTGAATGCCTGTCCCTCACTGTCCTTTGTCTCTGAATGCCTGTCCCTCACTGTCCTTTGTCTCTGAATGCCTGTCCCTCACTGTCCTTTGTCTCTGAATGCCTGTCCCTCACTGTCCTTTGTCTCTGAATGCCTGTCCCTCACTGTCCTTTGTCTCTGAATGCCTGTCCCTCACTGTCCTTTGTCTCTGAATGCCTGTCCCTCACTGTCCTTTGTCTCTGAATGCCTGTCCCTCACTGTCTTTGTCTCTGAATGCCTGTCCCTCACTGTCCTTTGTCTCTGAATGCCTGTCCCTCACTGTCCTTTGTCTCTGAATGCCTGTCCCTCACTGTCCTTTGTCTCTGAATGCCTGTCCCTCACTGTCCTTTGTCTCTGAATGCCTGTCCCTCACTGTCCTTTGTCTCTGAATGCCTGTCCCTCACTGTCCTTTGTCTCTGAATGCCTGTCCCTCACTGTCCTTTGTCTCTGAATGCCTGTCCCTCACTGTCCTTTGTCTCTGAATGCCTGTCCCTCACTGTCTTTGTCTCTGAATGCCTGTCCCTCACTGTCCTTTGTCTCTGAATGCCTGTCCCTCACTGTCCTTTGTCTCTGAATGCCTGTCCCTCACTGTCCTTTGTCTCTGAATGCCTGTCCCTCACTGTCCTTTGTCTCTGAATGCCTGTCCCTCACTGTCCTTTGTCTCTGAATGCCTGTCCCTCACTGTCCTTTGTCTCTGAATGCCTGTCCCTCACTGTCCTTTGTCTCTGAATGCCTGTCCCTCACTGTCCTTTGTCTCTGAATGCCTGTCCCTCACTGTCCTTTGTCTCTGAATGCCTGTCCCTCACTGTCCTTTGTCTCTGAATGCCTGTCCCTCACTGTCCTTTGTCTCTGAATGCCTGTCCCTCACTGTCCTTTGTCTCTGAATGCCTGTCCCTCACTGTCCTTTGTCTCTGAATGCCTGTCCCTCACTGTCCTTTGTCTCTGAATGCCTGTCCCTCACTGTCCTTTGTCTCTGAATGCCTGTCCCTCACTGTCCTTTGTCTCTGAATGCCTGTCCCTCACTGTCCTTTGTCTCTGAATGCCTGTCCCTCACTGTCCTTTGTCTCTGAATGCCTGTCCCTCACTGTCCTTTGTCTCTGAATGCCTGTCCCTCACTGTCCTTTGTCTCTGAATGCCTGTCCCTCACTGTCCTTTGTCTCTGAATGCCTGTCCCTCACTGTCCTTTGTCTCTGAATGCCTGTCCCTCACTGTCCTTTGTCTCTGAATGCCTGTCCCTCACTGTCCTTTGTCTCTGAATGCCTGTCCCTCACTGTCCTTTGTCTCTGAATGCCTGTCCCTCACTGTCCTTTGTCTCTGAATGCCTGTCCCTCACTGTCCTTTGTCTCTGAATGCCTGTCCCTCACTGTCCTTTGTCTCTGAATGCCTGTCCCTCACTGTCCTTTGTCTCTGAATGCCTGTCCCTCACTGTCCTTTGTCTCTGAATGCCTGTCCCTCACTGTCCTTTGTCTCTGAATGCCTGTCCCTCACTGTCCTTTGTCTCTGAATGCCTGTCCCTCACTGTCCTTTGTCTCTGAATGCCTGTCCCTCACTGTCCTTTGTCTCTGAATGCCTGTCCCTCACTGTCCTTTGTCTCTGAATGCCTGTCCCTCACTGTCCTTTGTCTCTGAATGCCTGTCCCTCACTGTCCTTTGTCTCTGAATGCCTGTCCCTCACTGTCCTTTGTCTCTGAATGCCTGTCCCTCACTGTCCTTTGTCTCTGAATGCCTGTCCCTCACTGTCCTTTGTCTCTGAATGCCTGTCCCTCACTGTCCTTTGTCTCTGAATGCCTGTCCCTCACTGTCCTTTGTCTCTGAATGCCTGTCCCTCACTGTCCTTTGTCTCTGAATGCCTGTCCCTCACTGTCCTTTGTCTCTGAATGCCTGTCCCTCACTGTCCTTTGTCTCTGAATGCCTGTCCCTCACTGTCCTTTGTCTCTGAATGCCTGTCCCTCACTGTCCTTTGTCTCTGAATGCCTGTCCCTCACTGTCCTTTGTCTCTGAATGCCTGTCCCTCACTGTCCTTTGTCTCTGAATGCCTGTCCCTCACTGTCCTTTGTCTCTGAATGCCTGTCCCTCACTGTCCTTTGTCTCTGAATGCCTGTCCCTCACTGTCCTTTGTCTCTGAATGCCTGTCCCTCACTGTCCTTTGTCTCTGAATGCCTGTCCCTCACTGTCCTTTGTCTCTGAATGCCTGTCCCTCACTGTCCTTTGTCTCTGAATGCCTGTCCCTCACTGTCCTTTGTCTCTGAATGCCTGTCCCTCACTGTCCTTTGTCTCTGAATGCCTGTCCCTCACTGTCCTTTGTCTCTGAATGCCTGTCCCTCACTGTCCTTTGTCTCTGAATGCCTGTCCCTCACTGTCCTTTGTCTCTGAATGCCTGTCCCTCACTGTCCTTTGTCTCTGAATGCCTGTCCCTCACTGTCCTTTGTCTCTGAATGCCTGTCCCTCACTGTCCTTTGTCTCTGAATGCCTGTCCCTCACTGTCCTTTGTCTCTGAATGCCTGTCCCTCACTGTCCTTTGTCTCTGAATGCCTGTCCCTCACTGTCCTTTGTCTCTGAATGCCTGTCCCTCACTGTCCTTTGTCTCTGAATGCCTGTCCCTCACTGTCCTTTGTCTCTGAATGCCTGTCCCTCACTGTCCTTTGTCTCTGAATGCCTGTCCCTCACTGTCCTTTGTCTCTGAATGCCTGTCCCTCACTGTCCTTTGTCTCTGAATGCCTGTCCCTCACTGTCCTTTGTCTCTGAATGCCTGTCCCTCACTGTCCTTTGTCTCTGAATGCCTGTCCCTCACTGTCCTTTGTCTCTGAATGCCTGTCCCTCACTGTCCTTTGTCTCTGAATGCCTGTCCCTCACTGTCCTTTGTCTCTGAATGCCTGTCCCTCACTGTCCTTTGTCTCTGAATGCCTGTCCCTCACTGTCCTTTGTCTCTGAATGCCTGTCCCTCACTGTCCTTTGTCTCTGAATGCCTGTCCCTCACTGTCCTTTGTCTCTGAATGCCTGTCCCTCACTGTCCTTTGTCTCTGAATGCCTGTCCCTCACTGTCCTTTGTCTCTGAATGCCTGTCCCTCACTGTCCTTTGTCTCTGAATGCCTGTCCCTCACTGTCCTTTGTCTCTGAATGCCTGTCCCTCACTGTCCTTTGTCTCTGAATGCCTGTCCCTCACTGTCCTTTGTCTCTGAATGCCTGTCCCTCACTGTCCTTTGTCTCTGAATGCCTGTCCCTCACTGTCCTTTGTCTCTGAATGCCTGTCCCTCACTGTCCTTTGTCTCTGAATGCCTGTCCCTCACTGTCCTTTGTCTCTGAATGCCTGTCCCTCACTGTCCTTTGTCTCTGAATGCCTGTCCCTCACTGTCCTTTGTCTCTGAATGCCTGTCCCTCACTGTCCTTTGTCTCTGAATGCCTGTCCCTCACTGTCCTTTGTCTCTGAATGCCTGTCCCTCACTGTCCTTTGTCTCTGAATGCCTGTCCCTCACTGTCCTTTGTCTCTGAATGCCTGTCCCTCACTGTCCTTTGTCTCTGAATGCCTGTCCCTCACTGTCCTTTGTCTCTGAATGCCTGTCCCTCACTGTCCTTTGTCTCTGAATGCCTGTCCCTCACTGTCCTTTGTCTCTGAATGCCTGTCCCTCACTGTCCTTTGTCTCTGAATGCCTGTCCCTCACTGTCCTTTGTCTCTGAATGCCTGTCCCTCACTGTCCTTTGTCTCTGAATGCCTGTCCCTCACTGTCCTTTGTCTCTGAATGCCTGTCCCTCACTGTCCTTTGTCTCTGAATGCCTGTCCCTCACTGTCCTTTGTCTCTGAATGCCTGTCCCTCACTGTCCTTTGTCTCTGAATGCCTGTCCCTCACTGTCCTTTGTCTCTGAATGCCTGTCCCTCACTGTCTTTGTCTCTGAATGCCTGTCCCTCACTGTCCTTTGTCTCTGAATGCCTGTCCCTCACTGTCCTTTGTCTCTGAATGCCTGTCCCTCACTGTCCTTTGTCTCTGAATGCCTGTCCCTCACTGTCCTTTGTCTCTGAATGCCTGTCCCTCACTGTCCTTTGTCTCTGAATGCCTGTCCCTCACTGTCCTTTGTCTCTGAATGCCTGTCCCTCACTGTCCTTTGTCTCTGAATGCCTGTCCCTCACTGTCCTTTGTCTCTGAATGCCTGTCCCTCACTGTCCTTTGTCTCTGAATGCCTGTCCCTCACTGTCCTTTGTCTCTGAATGCCTGTCCCTCACTGTCTTTGTCTCTGAATGCCTGTCCCTCACTGTCCTTTGTCTCTGAATGCCTGTCCCTCACTGTCCTTTGTCTCTGAATGCCTGTCCCTCACTGTCCTTTGTCTCTGAATGCCTGTCCCTCACTGTCCTTTGTCTCTGAATGCCTGTCCCTCACTGTCCTTTGTCTCTGAATGCCTGTCCCTCACTGTCCTTTGTCTCTGAATGCCTGTCCCTCACTGTCCTTTGTCTCTGAATGCCTGTCCCTCACTGTCCTTTGTCTCTGAATGCCTGTCCCTCACTGTCCTTTGTCTCTGAATGCCTGTCCCTCACTGTCCTTTGTCTCTGAATGCCTGTCCCTCACTGTCCTTTGTCTCTGAATGCCTGTCCCTCACTGTCCTTTGTCTCTGAATGCCTGTCCCTCACTGTCCTTTGTCTCTGAATGCCTGTCCCTCACTGTCCTTTGTCTCTGAATGCCTGTCCCTCACTGTCCTTTGTCTCTGAATGCCTGTCCCTCACTGTCCTTTGTCTCTGAATGCCTGTCCCTCACTGTCCTTTGTCTCTGAATGCCTGTCCCTCACTGTCCTTTGTCTCTGAATGCCTGTCCCTCACTGTCCTTTGTCTCTGAATGCCTGTCCCTCACTGTCCTTTGTCTCTGAATGCCTGTCCCTCACTGTCCTTTGTCTCTGAATGCCTGTCCCTCACTGTCCTTTGTCTCTGAATGCCTGTCCCTCACTGTCCTTTGTCTCTGAATGCCTGTCCCTCACTGTCCTTTGTCTCTGAATGCCTGTCCCTCACTGTCCTTTGTCTCTGAATGCCTGTCCCTCACTGTCCTTTGTCTCTGAATGCCTGTCCCTCACTGTCCTTTGTCTCTGAATGCCTGTCCCTCACTGTCCTTTGTCTCTGAATGCCTGTCCCTCACTGTCCTTTGTCTCTGAATGCCTGTCCCTCACTGTCCTTTGTCTCTGAATGCCTGTCCCTCACTGTCCTTTGTCTCTGAATGCCTGTCCCTCACTGTCTTTGTCTCTGAATGCCTGTCCCTCACTGTCCTTTGTCTCTGAATGCCTGTCCCTCACTGTCCTTTGTCTCTGAATGCCTGTCCCTCACTGTCCTTTGTCTCTGAATGCCTGTCCCTCACTGTCCTTTGTCTCTGAATGCCTGTCCCTCACTGTCCTTTGTCTCTGAATGCCTGTCCCTCACTGTCCTTTGTCTCTGAATGCCTGTCCCTCACTGTCCTTTGTCTCTGAATGCCTGTCCCTCACTGTCCTTTGTCTCTGAATGCCTGTCCCTCACTGTCTTTGTCTCTGAATGCCTGTCCCTCACTGTCCTTTGTCTCTGAATGCCTGTCCCTCACTGTCCTTTGTCTCTGAATGCCTGTCCCTCACTGTCCTTTGTCTCTGAATGCCTGTCCCTCACTGTCCTTTGTCTCTGAATGCCTGTCCCTCACTGTCCTTTGTCTCTGAATGCCTGTCCCTCACTGTCCTTTGTCTCTGAATGCCTGTCCCTCACTGTCCTTTGTCTCTGAATGCCTGTCCCTCACTGTCCTTTGTCTCTGAATGCCTGTCCCTCACTGTCCTTTGTCTCTGAATGCCTGTCCCTCACTGTCCTTTGTCTCTGAATGCCTGTCCCTCACTGTCTTTGTCTCTGAATGCCTGTCCCTCACTGTCCTTTGTCTCTGAATGCCTGTCCCTCACTGTCCTTTGTCTCTGAATGCCTGTCCCTCACTGTCCTTTGTCTCTGAATGCCTGTCCCTCACTGTCCTTTGTCTCTGAATGCCTGTCCCTCACTGTCCTTTGTCTCTGAATGCCTGTCCCTCACTGTCCTTTGTCTCTGAATGCCTGTCCCTCACTGTCCTTTGTCTCTGAATGCCTGTCCCTCACTGTCCTTTGTCTCTGAATGCCTGTCCCTCACTGTCCTTTGTCTCTGAATGCCTGTCCCTCACTGTCCTTTGTCTCTGAATGCCTGTCCCTCACTGTCCTTTGTCTCTGAATGCCTGTCCCTCACTGTCCTTTGTCTCTGAATGCCTGTCCCTCACTGTCCTTTGTCTCTGAATGCCTGTCCCTCACTGTCCTTTGTCTCTGAATGCCTGTCCCTCACTGTCCTTTGTCTCTGAATGCCTGTCCCTCACTGTCCTTTGTCTCTGAATGCCTGTCCCTCACTGTCCTTTGTCTCTGAATGCCTGTCCCTCACTGTCCTTTGTCTCTGAATGCCTGTCCCTCACTGTCCTTTGTCTCTGAATGCCTGTCCCTCACTGTCCTTTGTCTCTGAATGCCTGTCCCTCACTGTCCTTTGTCTCTGAATGCCTGTCCCTCACTGTCCTTTGTCTCTGAATGCCTGTCCCTCACTGTCCTTTGTCTCTGAATGCCTGTCCCTCACTGTCCTTTGTCTCTGAATGCCTGTCCCTCACTGTCCTTTGTCTCTGAATGCCTGTCCCTCACTGTCCTTTGTCTCTGAATGCCTGTCCCTCACTGTCCTTTGTCTCTGAATGCCTGTCCCTCACTGTCCTTTGTCTCTGAATGCCTGTCCCTCACTGTCCTTTGTCTCTGAATGCCTGTCCCTCACTGTCCTTTGTCTCTGAATGCCTGTCCCTCACTGTCCTTTGTCTCTGAATGCCTGTCCCTCACTGTCCTTTGTCTCTGAATGCCTGTCCCTCACTGTCTTTGTCTCTGAATGCCTGTCCCTCACTGTCCTTTGTCTCTGAATGCCTGTCCCTCACTGTCCTTTGTCTCTGAATGCCTGTCCCTCACTGTCCTTTGTCTCTGAATGCCTGTCCCTCACTGTCCTTTGTCTCTGAATGCCTGTCCCTCACTGTCCTTTGTCTCTGAATGCCTGTCCCTCACTGTCCTTTGTCTCTGAATGCCTGTCCCTCACTGTCCTTTGTCTCTGAATGCCTGTCCCTCACTGTCCTTTGTCTCTGAATGCCTGTCCCTCACTGTCCTTTGTCTCTGAATGCCTGTCCCTCACTGTCCTTTGTCTCTGAATGCCTGTCCCTCACTGTCCTTTGTCTCTGAATGCCTGTCCCTCACTGTCCTTTGTCTCTGAATGCCTGTCCCTCACTGTCCTTTGTCTCTGAATGCCTGTCCCTCACTGTCCTTTGTCTCTGAATGCCTGTCCCTCACTGTCCTTTGTCTCTGAATGCCTGTCCCTCACTGTCCTTTGTCTCTGAATGCCTGTCCCTCACTGTCCTTTGTCTCTGAATGCCTGTCCCTCACTGTCCTTTGTCTCTGAATGCCTGTCCCTCACTGTCCTTTGTCTCTGAATGCCTGTCCCTCACTGTCCTTTGTCTCTGAATGCCTGTCCCTCACTGTCCTTTGTCTCTGAATGCCTGTCCCTCACTGTCCTTTGTCTCTGAATGCCTGTCCCTCACTGTCCTTTGTCTCTGAATGCCTGTCCCTCACTGTCCTTTGTCTCTGAATGCCTGTCCCTCACTGTCCTTTGTCTCTGAATGCCTGTCCCTCACTGTCCTTTGTCTCTGAATGCCTGTCCCTCACTGTCCTTTGTCTCTGAATGCCTGTCCCTCACTGTCCTTTGTCTCTGAATGCCTGTCCCTCACTGTCCTTTGTCTCTGAATGCCTGTCCCTCACTGTCCTTTGTCTCTGAATGCCTGTCCCTCACTGTCCTTTGTCTCTGAATGCCTGTCCCTCACTGTCCTTTGTCTCTGAATGCCTGTCCCTCACTGTCCTTTGTCTCTGAATGCCTGTCCCTCACTGTCCTTTGTCTCTGAATGCCTGTCCCTCACTGTCCTTTGTCTCTGAATGCCTGTCCCTCACTGTCCTTTGTCTCTGAATGCCTGTCCCTCACTGTCCTTTGTCTCTGAATGCCTGTCCCTCACTGTCCTTTGTCTCTGAATGCCTGTCCCTCACTGTCCTTTGTCTCTGAATGCCTGTCCCTCACTGTCCTTTGTCTCTGAATGCCTGTCCCTCACTGTCCTTTGTCTCTGAATGCCTGTCCCTCACTGTCCTTTGTCTCTGAATGCCTGTCCCTCACTGTCCTTTGTCTCTGAATGCCTGTCCCTCACTGTCCTTTGTCTCTGAATGCCTGTCCCTCACTGTCCTTTGTCTCTGAATGCCTGTCCCTCACTGTCCTTTGTCTCTGAATGCCTGTCCCTCACTGTCCTTTGTCTCTGAATGCCTGTCCCTCACTGTCCTTTGTCTCTGAATGCCTGTCCCTCACTGTCCTTTGTCTCTGAATGCCTGTCCCTCACTGTCCTTTGTCTCTGAATGCCTGTCCCTCACTGTCCTTTGTCTCTGAATGCCTGTCCCTCACTGTCCTTTGTCTCTGAATGCCTGTCCCTCACTGTCCTTTGTCTCTGAATGCCTGTCCCTCACTGTCCTTTGTCTCTGAATGCCTGTCCCTCACTGTCCTTTGTCTCTGAATGCCTGTCCCTCACTGTCCTTTGTCTCTGAATGCCTGTCCCTCACTGTCCTTTGTCTCTGAATGCCTGTCCCTCACTGTCCTTTGTCTCTGAATGCCTGTCCCTCACTGTCCTTTGTCTCTGAATGCCTGTCCCTCACTGTCCTTTGTCTCTGAATGCCTGTCCCTCACTGTCCTTTGTCTCTGAATGCCTGTCCCTCACTGTCCTTTGTCTCTGAATGCCTGTCCCTCACTGTCCTTTGTCTCTGAATGCCTGTCCCTCACTGTCCTTTGTCTCTGAATGCCTGTCCCTCACTGTCCTTTGTCTCTGAATGCCTGTCCCTCACTGTCCTTTGTCTCTGAATGCCTGTCCCTCACTGTCCTTTGTCTCTGAATGCCTGTCCCTCACTGTCCTTTGTCTCTGAATGCCTGTCCCTCACTGTCCTTTGTCTCTGAATGCCTGTCCCTCACTGTCCTTTGTCTCTGAATGCCTGTCCCTCACTGTCCTTTGTCTCTGAATGCCTGTCCCTCACTGTCCTTTGTCTCTGAATGCCTGTCCCTCACTGTCCTTTGTCTCTGAATGCCTGTCCCTCACTGTCCTTTGTCTCTGAATGCCTGTCCCTCACTGTCCTTTGTCTCTGAATGCCTGTCCCTCACTGTCCTTTGTCTCTGAATGCCTGTCCCTCACTGTCCTTTGTCTCTGAATGCCTGTCCCTCACTGTCCTTTGTCTCTGAATGCCTGTCCCTCACTGTCCTTTGTCTCTGAATGCCTGTCCCTCACTGTCCTTTGTCTCTGAATGCCTGTCCCTCACTGTCCTTTGTCTCTGAATGCCTGTCCCTCACTGTCCTTTGTCTCTGAATGCCTGTCCCTCACTGTCCTTTGTCTCTGAATGCCTGTCCCTCACTGTCCTTTGTCTCTGAATGCCTGTCCCTCACTGTCCTTTGTCTCTGAATGCCTGTCCCTCACTGTCCTTTGTCTCTGAATGCCTGTCCCTCACTGTCCTTTGTCTCTGAATGCCTGTCCCTCACTGTCCTTTGTCTCTGAATGCCTGTCCCTCACTGTCCTTTGTCTCTGAATGCCTGTCCCTCACTGTCCTTTGTCTCTGAATGCCTGTCCCTCACTGTCCTTTGTCTCTGAATGCCTGTCCCTCACTGTCCTTTGTCTCTGAATGCCTGTCCCTCACTGTCCTTTGTCTCTGAATGCCTGTCCCTCACTGTCCTTTGTCTCTGAATGCCTGTCCCTCACTGTCCTTTGTCTCTGAATGCCTGTCCCTCACTGTCCTTTGTCTCTGAATGCCTGTCCCTCACTGTCCTTTGTCTCTGAATGCCTGTCCCTCACTGTCCTTTGTCTCTGAATGCCTGTCCCTCACTGTCCTTTGTCTCTGAATGCCTGTCCCTCACTGTCCTTTGTCTCTGAATGCCTGTCCCTCACTGTCCTTTGTCTCTGAATGCCTGTCCCTCACTGTCCTTTGTCTCTGAATGCCTGTCCCTCACTGTCCTTTGTCTCTGAATGCCTGTCCCTCACTGTCCTTTGTCTCTGAATGCCTGTCCCTCACTGTCCTTTGTCTCTGAATGCCTGTCCCTCACTGTCTTTGTCTCTGAATGCCTGTCCCTCACTGTCCTTTGTCTCTGAATGCCTGTCCCTCACTGTCCTTTGTCTCTGAATGCCTGTCCCTCACTGTCCTTTGTCTCTGAATGCCTGTCCCTCACTGTCCTTTGTCTCTGAATGCCTGTCCCTCACTGTCCTTTGTCTCTGAATGCCTGTCCCTCACTGTCCTTTGTCTCTGAATGCCTGTCCCTCACTGTCCTTTGTCTCTGAATGCCTGTCCCTCACTGTCCTTTGTCTCTGAATGCCTGTCCCTCACTGTCCTTTGTCTCTGAATGCCTGTCCCTCACTGTCCTTTGTCTCTGAATGCCTGTCCCTCACTGTCCTTTGTCTCTGAATGCCTGTCCCTCACTGTCCTTTGTCTCTGAATGCCTGTCCCTCACTGTCCTTTGTCTCTGAATGCCTGTCCCTCACTGTCCTTTGTCTCTGAATGCCTGTCCCTCACTGTCCTTTGTCTCTGAATGCCTGTCCCTCACTGTCCTTTGTCTCTGAATGCCTGTCCCTCACTGTCCTTTGTCTCTGAATGCCTGTCCCTCACTGTCCTTTGTCTCTGAATGCCTGTCCCTCACTGTCCTTTGTCTCTGAATGCCTGTCCCTCACTGTCCTTTGTCTCTGAATGCCTGTCCCTCACTGTCCTTTGTCTCTGAATGCCTGTCCCTCACTGTCCTTTGTCTCTGAATGCCTGTCCCTCACTGTCCTTTGTCTCTGAATGCCTGTCCCTCACTGTCCTTTGTCTCTGAATGCCTGTCCCTCACTGTCCTTTGTCTCTGAATGCCTGTCCCTCACTGTCCTTTGTCTCTGAATGCCTGTCCCTCACTGTCCTTTGTCTCTGAATGCCTGTCCCTCACTGTCCTTTGTCTCTGAATGCCTGTCCCTCACTGTCCTTTGTCTCTGAATGCCTGTCCCTCACTGTCCTTTGTCTCTGAATGCCTGTCCCTCACTGTCCTTTGTCTCTGAATGCCTGTCCCTCACTGTCCTTTGTCTCTGAATGCCTGTCCCTCACTGTCCTTTGTCTCTGAATGCCTGTCCCTCACTGTCCTTTGTCTCTGAATGCCTGTCCCTCACTGTCCTTTGTCTCTGAATGCCTGTCCCTCACTGTCCTTTGTCTCTGAATGCCTGTCCCTCACTGTCCTTTGTCTCTGAATGCCTGTCCCTCACTGTCCTTTGTCTCTGAATGCCTGTCCCTCACTGTCCTTTGTCTCTGAATGCCTGTCCCTCACTGTCCTTTGTCTCTGAATGCCTGTCCCTCACTGTCCTTTGTCTCTGAATGCCTGTCCCTCACTGTCCTTTGTCTCTGAATGCCTGTCCCTCACTGTCCTTTGTCTCTGAATGCCTGTCCCTCACTGTCCTTTGTCTCTGAATGCCTGTCCCTCACTGTCCTTTGTCTCTGAATGCCTGTCCCTCACTGTCCTTTGTCTCTGAATGCCTGTCCCTCACTGTCCTTTGTCTCTGAATGCCTGTCCCTCACTGTCCTTTGTCTCTGAATGCCTGTCCCTCACTGTCCTTTGTCTCTGAATGCCTGTCCCTCACTGTCCTTTGTCTCTGAATGCCTGTCCCTCACTGTCCTTTGTCTCTGAATGCCTGTCCCTCACTGTCCTTTGTCTCTGAATGCCTGTCCCTCACTGTCCTTTGTCTCTGAATGCCTGTCCCTCACTGTCCTTTGTCTCTGAATGCCTGTCCCTCACTGTCCTTTGTCTCTGAATGCCTGTCCCTCACTGTCCTTTGTCTCTGAATGCCTGTCCCTCACTGTCCTTTGTCTCTGAATGCCTGTCCCTCACTGTCCTTTGTCTCTGAATGCCTGTCCCTCACTGTCCTTTGTCTCTGAATGCCTGTCCCTCACTGTCCTTTGTCTCTGAATGCCTGTCCCTCACTGTCCTTTGTCTCTGAATGCCTGTCCCTCACTGTCCTTTGTCTCTGAATGCCTGTCCCTCACTGTCCTTTGTCTCTGAATGCCTGTCCCTCACTGTCCTTTGTCTCTGAATGCCTGTCCCTCACTGTCCTTTGTCTCTGAATGCCTGTCCCTCACTGTCCTTTGTCTCTGAATGCCTGTCCCTCACTGTCCTTTGTCTCTGAATGCCTGTCCCTCACTGTCCTTTGTCTCTGAATGCCTGTCCCTCACTGTCCTTTGTCTCTGAATGCCTGTCCCTCACTGTCCTTTGTCTCTGAATGCCTGTCCCTCACTGTCCTTTGTCTCTGAATGCCTGTCCCTCACTGTCCTTTGTCTCTGAATGCCTGTCCCTCACTGTCCTTTGTCTCTGAATGCCTGTCCCTCACTGTCCTTTGTCTCTGAATGCCTGTCCCTCACTGTCCTTTGTCTCTGAATGCCTGTCCCTCACTGTCCTTTGTCTCTGAATGCCTGTCCCTCACTGTCCTTTGTCTCTGAATGCCTGTCCCTCACTGTCCTTTGTCTCTGAATGCCTGTCCCTCACTGTCCTTTGTCTCTGAATGCCTGTCCCTCACTGTCCTTTGTCTCTGAATGCCTGTCCCTCACTGTCCTTTGTCTCTGAATGCCTGTCCCTCACTGTCCTTTGTCTCTGAATGCCTGTCCCTCACTGTCCTTTGTCTCTGAATGCCTGTCCCTCACTGTCCTTTGTCTCTGAATGCCTGTCCCTCACTGTCCTTTGTCTCTGAATGCCTGTCCCTCACTGTCCTTTGTCTCTGAATGCCTGTCCCTCACTGTCCTTTGTCTCTGAATGCCTGTCCCTCACTGTCCTTTGTCTCTGAATGCCTGTCCCTCACTGTCCTTTGTCTCTGAATGCCTGTCCCTCACTGTCCTTTGTCTCTGAATGCCTGTCCCTCACTGTCCTTTGTCTCTGAATGCCTGTCCCTCACTGTCCTTTGTCTCTGAATGCCTGTCCCTCACTGTCCTTTGTCTCTGAATGCCTGTCCCTCACTGTCCTTTGTCTCTGAATGCCTGTCCCTCACTGTCCTTTGTCTCTGAATGCCTGTCCCTCACTGTCCTTTGTCTCTGAATGCCTGTCCCTCACTGTCCTTTGTCTCTGAATGCCTGTCCCTCACTGTCCTTTGTCTCTGAATGCCTGTCCCTCACTGTCCTTTGTCTCTGAATGCCTGTCCCTCACTGTCCTTTGTCTCTGAATGCCTGTCCCTCACTGTCCTTTGTCTCTGAATGCCTGTCCCTCACTGTCCTTTGTCTCTGAATGCCTGTCCCTCACTGTCCTTTGTCTCTGAATGCCTGTCCCTCACTGTCCTTTGTCTCTGAATGCCTGTCCCTCACTGTCCTTTGTCTCTGAATGCCTGTCCCTCACTGTCCTTTGTCTCTGAATGCCTGTCCCTCACTGTCCTTTGTCTCTGAATGCCTGTCCCTCACTGTCCTTTGTCTCTGAATGCCTGTCCCTCACTGTCCTTTGTCTCTGAATGCCTGTCCCTCACTGTCCTTTGTCTCTGAATGCCTGTCCCTCACTGTCCTTTGTCTCTGAATGCCTGTCCCTCACTGTCCTTTGTCTCTGAATGCCTGTCCCTCACTGTCCTTTGTCTCTGAATGCCTGTCCCTCACTGTCCTTTGTCTCTGAATGCCTGTCCCTCACTGTCCTTTGTCTCTGAATGCCTGTCCCTCACTGTCCTTTGTCTCTGAATGCCTGTCCCTCACTGTCCTTTGTCTCTGAATGCCTGTCCCTCACTGTCCTTTGTCTCTGAATGCCTGTCCCTCACTGTCCTTTGTCTCTGAATGCCTGTCCCTCACTGTCCTTTGTCTCTGAATGCCTGTCCCTCACTGTCCTTTGTCTCTGAATGCCTGTCCCTCACTGTCCTTTGTCTCTGAATGCCTGTCCCTCACTGTCCTTTGTCTCTGAATGCCTGTCCCTCACTGTCCTTTGTCTCTGAATGCCTGTCCCTCACTGTCCTTTGTCTCTGAATGCCTGTCCCTCACTGTCCTTTGTCTCTGAATGCCTGTCCCTCACTGTCCTTTGTCTCTGAATGCCTGTCCCTCACTGTCCTTTGTCTCTGAATGCCTGTCCCTCACTGTCCTTTGTCTCTGAATGCCTGTCCCTCACTGTCCTTTGTCTCTGAATGCCTGTCCCTCACTGTCCTTTGTCTCTGAATGCCTGTCCCTCACTGTCCTTTGTCTCTGAATGCCTGTCCCTCACTGTCCTTTGTCTCTGAATGCCTGTCCCTCACTGTCCTTTGTCTCTGAATGCCTGTCCCTCACTGTCCTTTGTCTCTGAATGCCTGTCCCTCACTGTCCTTTGTCTCTGAATGCCTGTCCCTCACTGTCCTTTGTCTCTGAATGCCTGTCCCTCACTGTCCTTTGTCTCTGAATGCCTGTCCCTCACTGTCCTTTGTCTCTGAATGCCTGTCCCTCACTGTCCTTTGTCTCTGAATGCCTGTCCCTCACTGTCCTTTGTCTCTGAATGCCTGTCCCTCACTGTCCTTTGTCTCTGAATGCCTGTCCCTCACTGTCCTTTGTCTCTGAATGCCTGTCCCTCACTGTCCTTTGTCTCTGAATGCCTGTCCCTCACTGTCCTTTGTCTCTGAATGCCTGTCCCTCACTGTCCTTTGTCTCTGAATGCCTGTCCCTCACTGTCCTTTGTCTCTGAATGCCTGTCCCTCACTGTCCTTTGTCTCTGAATGCCTGTCCCTCACTGTCCTTTGTCTCTGAATGCCTGTCCCTCACTGTCCTTTGTCTCTGAATGCCTGTCCCTCACTGTCCTTTGTCTCTGAATGCCTGTCCCTCACTGTCCTTTGTCTCTGAATGCCTGTCCCTCACTGTCCTTTGTCTCTGAATGCCTGTCCCTCACTGTCCTTTGTCTCTGAATGCCTGTCCCTCACTGTCCTTTGTCTCTGAATGCCTGTCCCTCACTGTCCTTTGTCTCTGAATGCCTGTCCCTCACTGTCCTTTGTCTCTGAATGCCTGTCCCTCACTGTCCTTTGTCTCTGAATGCCTGTCCCTCACTGTCCTTTGTCTCTGAATGCCTGTCCCTCACTGTCCTTTGTCTCTGAATGCCTGTCCCTCACTGTCCTTTGTCTCTGAATGCCTGTCCCTCACTGTCCTTTGTCTCTGAATGCCTGTCCCTCACTGTCCTTTGTCTCTGAATGCCTGTCCCTCACTGTCCTTTGTCTCTGAATGCCTGTCCCTCACTGTCCTTTGTCTCTGAATGCCTGTCCCTCACTGTCCTTTGTCTCTGAATGCCTGTCCCTCACTGTCCTTTGTCTCTGAATGCCTGTCCCTCACTGTCCTTTGTCTCTGAATGCCTGTCCCTCACTGTCCTTTGTCTCTGAATGCCTGTCCCTCACTGTCCTTTGTCTCTGAATGCCTGTCCCTCACTGTCCTTTGTCTCTGAATGCCTGTCCCTCACTGTCCTTTGTCTCTGAATGCCTGTCCCTCACTGTCCTTTGTCTCTGAATGCCTGTCCCTCACTGTCCTTTGTCTCTGAATGCCTGTCCCTCACTGTCCTTTGTCTCTGAATGCCTGTCCCTCACTGTCCTTTGTCTCTGAATGCCTGTCCCTCACTGTCCTTTGTCTCTGAATGCCTGTCCCTCACTGTCCTTTGTCTCTGAATGCCTGTCCCTCACTGTCCTTTGTCTCTGAATGCCTGTCCCTCACTGTCCTTTGTCTCTGAATGCCTGTCCCTCACTGTCCTTTGTCTCTGAATGCCTGTCCCTCACTGTCCTTTGTCTCTGAATGCCTGTCCCTCACTGTCCTTTGTCTCTGAATGCCTGTCCCTCACTGTCCTTTGTCTCTGAATGCCTGTCCCTCACTGTCCTTTGTCTCTGAATGCCTGTCCCTCACTGTCCTTTGTCTCTGAATGCCTGTCCCTCACTGTCCTTTGTCTCTGAATGCCTGTCCCTCACTGTCCTTTGTCTCTGAATGCCTGTCCCTCACTGTCCTTTGTCTCTGAATGCCTGTCCCTCACTGTCCTTTGTCTCTGAATGCCTGTCCCTCACTGTCCTTTGTCTCTGAATGCCTGTCCCTCACTGTCCTTTGTCTCTGAATGCCTGTCCCTCACTGTCCTTTGTCTCTGAATGCCTGTCCCTCACTGTCCTTTGTCTCTGAATGCCTGTCCCTCACTGTCCTTTGTCTCTGAATGCCTGTCCCTCACTGTCCTTTGTCTCTGAATGCCTGTCCCTCACTGTCCTTTGTCTCTGAATGCCTGTCCCTCACTGTCCTTTGTCTCTGAATGCCTGTCCCTCACTGTCCTTTGTCTCTGAATGCCTGTCCCTCACTGTCCTTTGTCTCTGAATGCCTGTCCCTCACTGTCCTTTGTCTCTGAATGCCTGTCCCTCACTGTCCTTTGTCTCTGAATGCCTGTCCCTCACTGTCCTTTGTCTCTGAATGCCTGTCCCTCACTGTCCTTTGTCTCTGAATGCCTGTCCCTCACTGTCCTTTGTCTCTGAATGCCTGTCCCTCACTGTCCTTTGTCTCTGAATGCCTGTCCCTCACTGTCCTTTGTCTCTGAATGCCTGTCCCTCACTGTCCTTTGTCTCTGAATGCCTGTCCCTCACTGTCCTTTGTCTCTGAATGCCTGTCCCTCACTGTCCTTTGTCTCTGAATGCCTGTCCCTCACTGTCCTTTGTCTCTGAATGCCTGTCCCTCACTGTCCTTTGTCTCTGAATGCCTGTCCCTCACTGTCCTTTGTCTCTGAATGCCTGTCCCTCACTGTCCTTTGTCTCTGAATGCCTGTCCCTCACTGTCCTTTGTCTCTGAATGCCTGTCCCTCACTGTCCTTTGTCTCTGAATGCCTGTCCCTCACTGTCCTTTGTCTCTGAATGCCTGTCCCTCACTGTCCTTTGTCTCTGAATGCCTGTCCCTCACTGTCCTTTGTCTCTGAATGCCTGTCCCTCACTGTCCTTTGTCTCTGAATGCCTGTCCCTCACTGTCCTTTGTCTCTGAATGCCTGTCCCTCACTGTCCTTTGTCTCTGAATGCCTGTCCCTCACTGTCCTTTGTCTCTGAATGCCTGTCCCTCACTGTCCTTTGTCTCTGAATGCCTGTCCCTCACTGTCCTTTGTCTCTGAATGCCTGTCCCTCACTGTCCTTTGTCTCTGAATGCCTGTCCCTCACTGTCCTTTGTCTCTGAATGCCTGTCCCTCACTGTCCTTTGTCTCTGAATGCCTGTCCCTCACTGTCCTTTGTCTCTGAATGCCTGTCCCTCACTGTCCTTTGTCTCTGAATGCCTGTCCCTCACTGTCCTTTGTCTCTGAATGCCTGTCCCTCACTGTCCTTTGTCTCTGAATGCCTGTCCCTCACTGTCCTTTGTCTCTGAATGCCTGTCCCTCACTGTCCTTTGTCTCTGAATGCCTGTCCCTCACTGTCCTTTGTCTCTGAATGCCTGTCCCTCACTGTCCTTTGTCTCTGAATGCCTGTCCCTCACTGTCCTTTGTCTCTGAATGCCTGTCCCTCACTGTCCTTTGTCTCTGAATGCCTGTCCCTCACTGTCCTTTGTCTCTGAATGCCTGTCCCTCACTGTCCTTTGTCTCTGAATGCCTGTCCCTCACTGTCCTTTGTCTCTGAATGCCTGTCCCTCACTGTCCTTTGTCTCTGAATGCCTGTCCCTCACTGTCCTTTGTCTCTGAATGCCTGTCCCTCACTGTCCTTTGTCTCTGAATGCCTGTCCCTCACTGTCCTTTGTCTCTGAATGCCTGTCCCTCACTGTCCTTTGTCTCTGAATGCCTGTCCCTCACTGTCCTTTGTCTCTGAATGCCTGTCCCTCACTGTCCTTTGTCTCTGAATGCCTGTCCCTCACTGTCCTTTGTCTCTGAATGCCTGTCCCTCACTGTCCTTTGTCTCTGAATGCCTGTCCCTCACTGTCCTTTGTCTCTGAATGCCTGTCCCTCACTGTCCTTTGTCTCTGAATGCCTGTCCCTCACTGTCCTTTGTCTCTGAATGCCTGTCCCTCACTGTCCTTTGTCTCTGAATGCCTGTCCCTCACTGTCCTTTGTCTCTGAATGCCTGTCCCTCACTGTCCTTTGTCTCTGAATGCCTGTCCCTCACTGTCCTTTGTCTCTGAATGCCTGTCCCTCACTGTCCTTTGTCTCTGAATGCCTGTCCCTCACTGTCCTTTGTCTCTGAATGCCTGTCCCTCACTGTCCTTTGTCTCTGAATGCCTGTCCCTCACTGTCCTTTGTCTCTGAATGCCTGTCCCTCACTGTCCTTTGTCTCTGAATGCCTGTCCCTCACTGTCCTTTGTCTCTGAATGCCTGTCCCTCACTGTCCTTTGTCTCTGAATGCCTGTCCCTCACTGTCCTTTGTCTCTGAATGCCTGTCCCTCACTGTCCTTTGTCTCTGAATGCCTGTCCCTCACTGTCCTTTGTCTCTGAATGCCTGTCCCTCACTGTCCTTTGTCTCTGAATGCCTGTCCCTCACTGTCCTTTGTCTCTGAATGCCTGTCCCTCACTGTCCTTTGTCTCTGAATGCCTGTCCCTCACTGTCCTTTGTCTCTGAATGCCTGTCCCTCACTGTCCTTTGTCTCTGAATGCCTGTCCCTCACTGTCCTTTGTCTCTGAATGCCTGTCCCTCACTGTCCTTTGTCTCTGAATGCCTGTCCCTCACTGTCCTTTGTCTCTGAATGCCTGTCCCTCACTGTCCTTTGTCTCTGAATGCCTGTCCCTCACTGTCCTTTGTCTCTGAATGCCTGTCCCTCACTGTCCTTTGTCTCTGAATGCCTGTCCCTCACTGTCCTTTGTCTCTGAATGCCTGTCCCTCACTGTCCTTTGTCTCTGAATGCCTGTCCCTCACTGTCCTTTGTCTCTGAATGCCTGTCCCTCACTGTCCTTTGTCTCTGAATGCCTGTCCCTCACTGTCCTTTGTCTCTGAATGCCTGTCCCTCACTGTCCTTTGTCTCTGAATGCCTGTCCCTCACTGTCCTTTGTCTCTGAATGCCTGTCCCTCACTGTCCTTTGTCTCTGAATGCCTGTCCCTCACTGTCCTTTGTCTCTGAATGCCTGTCCCTCACTGTCCTTTGTCTCTGAATGCCTGTCCCTCACTGTCCTTTGTCTCTGAATGCCTGTCCCTCACTGTCCTTTGTCTCTGAATGCCTGTCCCTCACTGTCCTTTGTCTCTGAATGCCTGTCCCTCACTGTCCTTTGTCTCTGAATGCCTGTCCCTCACTGTCCTTTGTCTCTGAATGCCTGTCCCTCACTGTCCTTTGTCTCTGAATGCCTGTCCCTCACTGTCCTTTGTCTCTGAATGCCTGTCCCTCACTGTCCTTTGTCTCTGAATGCCTGTCCCTCACTGTCCTTTGTCTCTGAATGCCTGTCCCTCACTGTCCTTTGTCTCTGAATGCCTGTCCCTCACTGTCCTTTGTCTCTGAATGCCTGTCCCTCACTGTCCTTTGTCTCTGAATGCCTGTCCCTCACTGTCCTTTGTCTCTGAATGCCTGTCCCTCACTGTCCTTTGTCTCTGAATGCCTGTCCCTCACTGTCCTTTGTCTCTGAATGCCTGTCCCTCACTGTCCTTTGTCTCTGAATGCCTGTCCCTCACTGTCCTTTGTCTCTGAATGCCTGTCCCTCACTGTCCTTTGTCTCTGAATGCCTGTCCCTCACTGTCCTTTGTCTCTGAATGCCTGTCCCTCACTGTCCTTTGTCTCTGAATGCCTGTCCCTCACTGTCCTTTGTCTCTGAATGCCTGTCCCTCACTGTCCTTTGTCTCTGAATGCCTGTCCCTCACTGTCCTTTGTCTCTGAATGCCTGTCCCTCACTGTCCTTTGTCTCTGAATGCCTGTCCCTCACTGTCCTTTGTCTCTGAATGCCTGTCCCTCACTGTCCTTTGTCTCTGAATGCCTGTCCCTCACTGTCCTTTGTCTCTGAATGCCTGTCCCTCACTGTCCTTTGTCTCTGAATGCCTGTCCCTCACTGTCCTTTGTCTCTGAATGCCTGTCCCTCACTGTCCTTTGTCTCTGAATGCCTGTCCCTCACTGTCCTTTGTCTCTGAATGCCTGTCCCTCACTGTCCTTTGTCTCTGAATGCCTGTCCCTCACTGTCCTTTGTCTCTGAATGCCTGTCCCTCACTGTCCTTTGTCTCTGAATGCCTGTCCCTCACTGTCCTTTGTCTCTGAATGCCTGTCCCTCACTGTCCTTTGTCTCTGAATGCCTGTCCCTCACTGTCCTTTGTCTCTGAATGCCTGTCCCTCACTGTCCTTTGTCTCTGAATGCCTGTCCCTCACTGTCCTTTGTCTCTGAATGCCTGTCCCTCACTGTCCTTTGTCTCTGAATGCCTGTCCCTCACTGTCCTTTGTCTCTGAATGCCTGTCCCTCACTGTCCTTTGTCTCTGAATGCCTGTCCCTCACTGTCCTTTGTCTCTGAATGCCTGTCCCTCACTGTCCTTTGTCTCTGAATGCCTGTCCCTCACTGTCCTTTGTCTCTGAATGCCTGTCCCTCACTGTCCTTTGTCTCTGAATGCCTGTCCCTCACTGTCCTTTGTCTCTGAATGCCTGTCCCTCACTGTCCTTTGTCTCTGAATGCCTGTCCCTCACTGTCCTTTGTCTCTGAATGCCTGTCCCTCACTGTCCTTTGTCTCTGAATGCCTGTCCCTCACTGTCCTTTGTCTCTGAATGCCTGTCCCTCACTGTCCTTTGTCTCTGAATGCCTGTCCCTCACTGTCCTTTGTCTCTGAATGCCTGTCCCTCACTGTCCTTTGTCTCTGAATGCCTGTCCCTCACTGTCCTTTGTCTCTGAATGCCTGTCCCTCACTGTCCTTTGTCTCTGAATGCCTGTCCCTCACTGTCCTTTGTCTCTGAATGCCTGTCCCTCACTGTCCTTTGTCTCTGAATGCCTGTCCCTCACTGTCCTTTGTCTCTGAATGCCTGTCCCTCACTGTCCTTTGTCTCTGAATGCCTGTCCCTCACTGTCCTTTGTCTCTGAATGCCTGTCCCTCACTGTCCTTTGTCTCTGAATGCCTGTCCCTCACTGTCCTTTGTCTCTGAATGCCTGTCCCTCACTGTCCTTTGTCTCTGAATGCCTGTCCCTCACTGTCCTTTGTCTCTGAATGCCTGTCCCTCACTGTCCTTTGTCTCTGAATGCCTGTCCCTCACTGTCCTTTGTCTCTGAATGCCTGTCCCTCACTGTCCTTTGTCTCTGAATGCCTGTCCCTCACTGTCCTTTGTCTCTGAATGCCTGTCCCTCACTGTCCTTTGTCTCTGAATGCCTGTCCCTCACTGTCCTTTGTCTCTGAATGCCTGTCCCTCACTGTCCTTTGTCTCTGAATGCCTGTCCCTCACTGTCCTTTGTCTCTGAATGCCTGTCCCTCACTGTCCTTTGTCTCTGAATGCCTGTCCCTCACTGTCCTTTGTCTCTGAATGCCTGTCCCTCACTGTCCTTTGTCTCTGAATGCCTGTCCCTCACTGTCCTTTGTCTCTGAATGCCTGTCCCTCACTGTCCTTTGTCTCTGAATGCCTGTCCCTCACTGTCCTTTGTCTCTGAATGCCTGTCCCTCACTGTCCTTTGTCTCTGAATGCCTGTCCCTCACTGTCCTTTGTCTCTGAATGCCTGTCCCTCACTGTCCTTTGTCTCTGAATGCCTGTCCCTCACTGTCCTTTGTCTCTGAATGCCTGTCCCTCACTGTCCTTTGTCTCTGAATGCCTGTCCCTCACTGTCCTTTGTCTCTGAATGCCTGTCCCTCACTGTCCTTTGTCTCTGAATGCCTGTCCCTCACTGTCCTTTGTCTCTGAATGCCTGTCCCTCACTGTCCTTTGTCTCTGAATGCCTGTCCCTCACTGTCCTTTGTCTCTGAATGCCTGTCCCTCACTGTCCTTTGTCTCTGAATGCCTGTCCCTCACTGTCCTTTGTCTCTGAATGCCTGTCCCTCACTGTCCTTTGTCTCTGAATGCCTGTCCCTCACTGTCCTTTGTCTCTGAATGCCTGTCCCTCACTGTCCTTTGTCTCTGAATGCCTGTCCCTCACTGTCCTTTGTCTCTGAATGCCTGTCCCTCACTGTCCTTTGTCTCTGAATGCCTGTCCCTCACTGTCCTTTGTCTCTGAATGCCTGTCCCTCACTGTCCTTTGTCTCTGAATGCCTGTCCCTCACTGTCCTTTGTCTCTGAATGCCTGTCCCTCACTGTCCTTTGTCTCTGAATGCCTGTCCCTCACTGTCCTTTGTCTCTGAATGCCTGTCCCTCACTGTCCTTTGTCTCTGAATGCCTGTCCCTCACTGTCCTTTGTCTCTGAATGCCTGTCCCTCACTGTCCTTTGTCTCTGAATGCCTGTCCCTCACTGTCCTTTGTCTCTGAATGCCTGTCCCTCACTGTCCTTTGTCTCTGAATGCCTGTCCCTCACTGTCCTTTGTCTCTGAATGCCTGTCCCTCACTGTCCTTTGTCTCTGAATGCCTGTCCCTCACTGTCCTTTGTCTCTGAATGCCTGTCCCTCACTGTCCTTTGTCTCTGAATGCCTGTCCCTCACTGTCCTTTGTCTCTGAATGCCTGTCCCTCACTGTCCTTTGTCTCTGAATGCCTGTCCCTCACTGTCCTTTGTCTCTGAATGCCTGTCCCTCACTGTCCTTTGTCTCTGAATGCCTGTCCCTCACTGTCCTTTGTCTCTGAATGCCTGTCCCTCACTGTCCTTTGTCTCTGAATGCCTGTCCCTCACTGTCCTTTGTCTCTGAATGCCTGTCCCTCACTGTCCTTTGTCTCTGAATGCCTGTCCCTCACTGTCCTTTGTCTCTGAATGCCTGTCCCTCACTGTCCTTTGTCTCTGAATGCCTGTCCCTCACTGTCCTTTGTCTCTGAATGCCTGTCCCTCACTGTCCTTTGTCTCTGAATGCCTGTCCCTCACTGTCCTTTGTCTCTGAATGCCTGTCCCTCACTGTCCTTTGTCTCTGAATGCCTGTCCCTCACTGTCCTTTGTCTCTGAATGCCTGTCCCTCACTGTCCTTTGTCTCTGAATGCCTGTCCCTCACTGTCCTTTGTCTCTGAATGCCTGTCCCTCACTGTCCTTTGTCTCTGAATGCCTGTCCCTCACTGTCCTTTGTCTCTGAATGCCTGTCCCTCACTGTCCTTTGTCTCTGAATGCCTGTCCCTCACTGTCCTTTGTCTCTGAATGCCTGTCCCTCACTGTCCTTTGTCTCTGAATGCCTGTCCCTCACTGTCCTTTGTCTCTGAATGCCTGTCCCTCACTGTCCTTTGTCTCTGAATGCCTGTCCCTCACTGTCCTTTGTCTCTGAATGCCTGTCCCTCACTGTCCTTTGTCTCTGAATGCCTGTCCCTCACTGTCCTTTGTCTCTGAATGCCTGTCCCTCACTGTCCTTTGTCTCTGAATGCCTGTCCCTCACTGTCCTTTGTCTCTGAATGCCTGTCCCTCACTGTCCTTTGTCTCTGAATGCCTGTCCCTCACTGTCCTTTGTCTCTGAATGCCTGTCCCTCACTGTCCTTTGTCTCTGAATGCCTGTCCCTCACTGTCCTTTGTCTCTGAATGCCTGTCCCTCACTGTCCTTTGTCTCTGAATGCCTGTCCCTCACTGTCCTTTGTCTCTGAATGCCTGTCCCTCACTGTCCTTTGTCTCTGAATGCCTGTCCCTCACTGTCCTTTGTCTCTGAATGCCTGTCCCTCACTGTCCTTTGTCTCTGAATGCCTGTCCCTCACTGTCCTTTGTCTCTGAATGCCTGTCCCTCACTGTCCTTTGTCTCTGAATGCCTGTCCCTCACTGTCCTTTGTCTCTGAATGCCTGTCCCTCACTGTCCTTTGTCTCTGAATGCCTGTCCCTCACTGTCCTTTGTCTCTGAATGCCTGTCCCTCACTGTCCTTTGTCTCTGAATGCCTGTCCCTCACTGTCCTTTGTCTCTGAATGCCTGTCCCTCACTGTCCTTTGTCTCTGAATGCCTGTCCCTCACTGTCCTTTGTCTCTGAATGCCTGTCCCTCACTGTCCTTTGTCTCTGAATGCCTGTCCCTCACTGTCCTTTGTCTCTGAATGCCTGTCCCTCACTGTCCTTTGTCTCTGAATGCCTGTCCCTCACTGTCCTTTGTCTCTGAATGCCTGTCCCTCACTGTCCTTTGTCTCTGAATGCCTGTCCCTCACTGTCCTTTGTCTCTGAATGCCTGTCCCTCACTGTCCTTTGTCTCTGAATGCCTGTCCCTCACTGTCCTTTGTCTCTGAATGCCTGTCCCTCACTGTCCTTTGTCTCTGAATGCCTGTCCCTCACTGTCCTTTGTCTCTGAATGCCTGTCCCTCACTGTCCTTTGTCTCTGAATGCCTGTCCCTCACTGTCCTTTGTCTCTGAATGCCTGTCCCTCACTGTCCTTTGTCTCTGAATGCCTGTCCCTCACTGTCCTTTGTCTCTGAATGCCTGTCCCTCACTGTCCTTTGTCTCTGAATGCCTGTCCCTCACTGTCCTTTGTCTCTGAATGCCTGTCCCTCACTGTCCTTTGTCTCTGAATGCCTGTCCCTCACTGTCCTTTGTCTCTGAATGCCTGTCCCTCACTGTCCTTTGTCTCTGAATGCCTGTCCCTCACTGTCCTTTGTCTCTGAATGCCTGTCCCTCACTGTCCTTTGTCTCTGAATGCCTGTCCCTCACTGTCCTTTGTCTCTGAATGCCTGTCCCTCACTGTCCTTTGTCTCTGAATGCCTGTCCCTCACTGTCCTTTGTCTCTGAATGCCTGTCCCTCACTGTCCTTTGTCTCTGAATGCCTGTCCCTCACTGTCCTTTGTCTCTGAATGCCTGTCCCTCACTGTCCTTTGTCTCTGAATGCCTGTCCCTCACTGTCCTTTGTCTCTGAATGCCTGTCCCTCACTGTCCTTTGTCTCTGAATGCCTGTCCCTCACTGTCCTTTGTCTCTGAATGCCTGTCCCTCACTGTCCTTTGTCTCTGAATGCCTGTCCCTCACTGTCCTTTGTCTCTGAATGCCTGTCCCTCACTGTCCTTTGTCTCTGAATGCCTGTCCCTCACTGTCCTTTGTCTCTGAATGCCTGTCCCTCACTGTCCTTTGTCTCTGAATGCCTGTCCCTCACTGTCCTTTGTCTCTGAATGCCTGTCCCTCACTGTCCTTTGTCTCTGAATGCCTGTCCCTCACTGTCCTTTGTCTCTGAATGCCTGTCCCTCACTGTCCTTTGTCTCTGAATGCCTGTCCCTCACTGTCCTTTGTCTCTGAATGCCT
Organism: Squalus acanthias; assembly: GCA_030390025.1. Classification (NCBI taxonomy): domain Eukaryota; kingdom Metazoa; phylum Chordata; class Chondrichthyes; order Squaliformes; family Squalidae; genus Squalus; species Squalus acanthias. The sequence continues at coordinate 140,922,605 of CM059433.1, read as the reverse complement.
GTCCCTCACTGTCCTTTGTCTCTGAATGCCTGTCCCTCACTGTCCTTTGTCTCTGAATGCCTGTCCCTCACTGTCCTTTGTCTCTGAATGCCTGTCCCTCACTGTCCTTTGTCTCTGAATGCCTGTCCCTCACTGTCCTTTGTCTCTGAATGCCTGTCCCTCACTGTCCTTTGTCTCTGAATGCCTGTCCCTCACTGTCCTTTGTCTCTGAATGCCTGTCCCTCACTGTCCTTTGTCTCTGAATGCCTGTCCCTCACTGTCCTTTGTCTCTGAATGCCTGTCCCTCACTGTCCTTTGTCTCTGAATGCCTGTCCCTCACTGTCCTTTGTCTCTGAATGCCTGTCCCTCACTGTCCTTTGTCTCTGAATGCCTGTCCCTCACTGTCCTTTGTCTCTGAATGCCTGTCCCTCACTGTCCTTTGTCTCTGAATGCCTGTCCCTCACTGTCCTTTGTCTCTGAATGCCTGTCCCTCACTGTCCTTTGTCTCTGAATGCCTGTCCCTCACTGTCCTTTGTCTCTGAATGCCTGTCCCTCACTGTCCTTTGTCTCTGAATGCCTGTCCCTCACTGTCCTTTGTCTCTGAATGCCTGTCCCTCACTGTCCTTTGTCTCTGAATGCCTGTCCCTCACTGTCCTTTGTCTCTGAATGCCTGTCCCTCACTGTCCTTTGTCTCTGAATGCCTGTCCCTCACTGTCCTTTGTCTCTGAATGCCTGTCCCTCACTGTCCTTTGTCTCTGAATGCCTGTCCCTCACTGTCCTTTGTCTCTGAATGCCTGTCCCTCACTGTCCTTTGTCTCTGAATGCCTGTCCCTCACTGTCCTTTGTCTCTGAATGCCTGTCCCTCACTGTCCTTTGTCTCTGAATGCCTGTCCCTCACTGTCCTTTGTCTCTGAATGCCTGTCCCTCACTGTCCTTTGTCTCTGAATGCCTGTCCCTCACTGTCCTTTGTCTCTGAATGCCTGTCCCTCACTGTCCTTTGTCTCTGAATGCCTGTCCCTCACTGTCCTTTGTCTCTGAATGCCTGTCCCTCACTGTCCTTTGTCTCTGAATGCCTGTCCCTCACTGTCCTTTGTCTCTGAATGCCTGTCCCTCACTGTCCTTTGTCTCTGAATGCCTGTCCCTCACTGTCCTTTGTCTCTGAATGCCTGTCCCTCACTGTCCTTTGTCTCTGAATGCCTGTCCCTCACTGTCCTTTGTCTCTGAATGCCTGTCCCTCACTGTCCTTTGTCTCTGAATGCCTGTCCCTCACTGTCCTTTGTCTCTGAATGCCTGTCCCTCACTGTCCTTTGTCTCTGAATGCCTGTCCCTCACTGTCCTTTGTCTCTGAATGCCTGTCCCTCACTGTCCTTTGTCTCTGAATGCCTGTCCCTCACTGTCCTTTGTCTCTGAATGCCTGTCCCTCACTGTCCTTTGTCTCTGAATGCCTGTCCCTCACTGTCCTTTGTCTCTGAATGCCTGTCCCTCACTGTCCTTTGTCTCTGAATGCCTGTCCCTCACTGTCCTTTGTCTCTGAATGCCTGTCCCTCACTGTCCTTTGTCTCTGAATGCCTGTCCCTCACTGTCCTTTGTCTCTGAATGCCTGTCCCTCACTGTCCTTTGTCTCTGAATGCCTGTCCCTCACTGTCCTTTGTCTCTGAATGCCTGTCCCTCACTGTCCTTTGTCTCTGAATGCCTGTCCCTCACTGTCCTTTGTCTCTGAATGCCTGTCCCTCACTGTCCTTTGTCTCTGAATGCCTGTCCCTCACTGTCCTTTGTCTCTGAATGCCTGTCCCTCACTGTCCTTTGTCTCTGAATGCCTGTCCCTCACTGTCCTTTGTCTCTGAATGCCTGTCCCTCACTGTCCTTTGTCTCTGAATGCCTGTCCCTCACTGTCCTTTGTCTCTGAATGCCTGTCCCTCACTGTCCTTTGTCTCTGAATGCCTGTCCCTCACTGTCCTTTGTCTCTGAATGCCTGTCCCTCACTGTCCTTTGTCTCTGAATGCCTGTCCCTCACTGTCCTTTGTCTCTGAATGCCTGTCCCTCACTGTCCTTTGTCTCTGAATGCCTGTCCCTCACTGTCCTTTGTCTCTGAATGCCTGTCCCTCACTGTCCTTTGTCTCTGAATGCCTGTCCCTCACTGTCCTTTGTCTCTGAATGCCTGTCCCTCACTGTCCTTTGTCTCTGAATGCCTGTCCCTCACTGTCCTTTGTCTCTGAATGCCTGTCCCTCACTGTCCTTTGTCTCTGAATGCCTGTCCCTCACTGTCCTTTGTCTCTGAATGCCTGTCCCTCACTGTCCTTTGTCTCTGAATGCCTGTCCCTCACTGTCCTTTGTCTCTGAATGCCTGTCCCTCACTGTCCTTTGTCTCTGAATGCCTGTCCCTCACTGTCCTTTGTCTCTGAATGCCTGTCCCTCACTGTCCTTTGTCTCTGAATGCCTGTCCCTCACTGTCCTTTGTCTCTGAATGCCTGTCCCTCACTGTCCTTTGTCTCTGAATGCCTGTCCCTCACTGTCCTTTGTCTCTGAATGCCTGTCCCTCACTGTCCTTTGTCTCTGAATGCCTGTCCCTCACTGTCCTTTGTCTCTGAATGCCTGTCCCTCACTGTCCTTTGTCTCTGAATGCCTGTCCCTCACTGTCCTTTGTCTCTGAATGCCTGTCCCTCACTGTCCTTTGTCTCTGAATGCCTGTCCCTCACTGTCCTTTGTCTCTGAATGCCTGTCCCTCACTGTCCTTTGTCTCTGAATGCCTGTCCCTCACTGTCCTTTGTCTCTGAATGCCTGTCCCTCACTGTCCTTTGTCTCTGAATGCCTGTCCCTCACTGTCCTTTGTCTCTGAATGCCTGTCCCTCACTGTCCTTTGTCTCTGAATGCCTGTCCCTCACTGTCCTTTGTCTCTGAATGCCTGTCCCTCACTGTCCTTTGTCTCTGAATGCCTGTCCCTCACTGTCCTTTGTCTCTGAATGCCTGTCCCTCACTGTCCTTTGTCTCTGAATGCCTGTCCCTCACTGTCCTTTGTCTCTGAATGCCTGTCCCTCACTGTCCTTTGTCTCTGAATGCCTGTCCCTCACTGTCCTTTGTCTCTGAATGCCTGTCCCTCACTGTCCTTTGTCTCTGAATGCCTGTCCCTCACTGTCCTTTGTCTCTGAATGCCTGTCCCTCACTGTCCTTTGTCTCTGAATGCCTGTCCCTCACTGTCCTTTGTCTCTGAATGCCTGTCCCTCACTGTCCTTTGTCTCTGAATGCCTGTCCCTCACTGTCCTTTGTCTCTGAATGCCTGTCCCTCACTGTCCTTTGTCTCTGAATGCCTGTCCCTCACTGTCCTTTGTCTCTGAATGCCTGTCCCTCACTGTCCTTTGTCTCTGAATGCCTGTCCCTCACTGTCCTTTGTCTCTGAATGCCTGTCCCTCACTGTCCTTTGTCTCTGAATGCCTGTCCCTCACTGTCCTTTGTCTCTGAATGCCTGTCCCTCACTGTCCTTTGTCTCTGAATGCCTGTCCCTCACTGTCCTTTGTCTCTGAATGCCTGTCCCTCACTGTCCTTTGTCTCTGAATGCCTGTCCCTCACTGTCCTTTGTCTCTGAATGCCTGTCCCTCACTGTCCTTTGTCTCTGAATGCCTGTCCCTCACTGTCCTTTGTCTCTGAATGCCTGTCCCTCACTGTCCTTTGTCTCTGAATGCCTGTCCCTCACTGTCCTTTGTCTCTGAATGCCTGTCCCTCACTGTCCTTTGTCTCTGAATGCCTGTCCCTCACTGTCCTTTGTCTCTGAATGCCTGTCCCTCACTGTCCTTTGTCTCTGAATGCCTGTCCCTCACTGTCCTTTGTCTCTGAATGCCTGTCCCTCACTGTCCTTTGTCTCTGAATGCCTGTCCCTCACTGTCCTTTGTCTCTGAATGCCTGTCCCTCACTGTCCTTTGTCTCTGAATGCCTGTCCCTCACTGTCCTTTGTCTCTGAATGCCTGTCCCTCACTGTCCTTTGTCTCTGAATGCCTGTCCCTCACTGTCCTTTGTCTCTGAATGCCTGTCCCTCACTGTCCTTTGTCTCTGAATGCCTGTCCCTCACTGTCCTTTGTCTCTGAATGCCTGTCCCTCACTGTCCTTTGTCTCTGAATGCCTGTCCCTCACTGTCCTTTGTCTCTGAATGCCTGTCCCTCACTGTCCTTTGTCTCTGAATGCCTGTCCCTCACTGTCCTTTGTCTCTGAATGCCTGTCCCTCACTGTCCTTTGTCTCTGAATGCCTGTCCCTCACTGTCCTTTGTCTCTGAATGCCTGTCCCTCACTGTCCTTTGTCTCTGAATGCCTGTCCCTCACTGTCCTTTGTCTCTGAATGCCTGTCCCTCACTGTCCTTTGTCTCTGAATGCCTGTCCCTCACTGTCCTTTGTCTCTGAATGCCTGTCCCTCACTGTCCTTTGTCTCTGAATGCCTGTCCCTCACTGTCCTTTGTCTCTGAATGCCTGTCCCTCACTGTCCTTTGTCTCTGAATGCCTGTCCCTCACTGTCCTTTGTCTCTGAATGCCTGTCCCTCACTGTCCTTTGTCTCTGAATGCCTGTCCCTCACTGTCCTTTGTCTCTGAATGCCTGTCCCTCACTGTCCTTTGTCTCTGAATGCCTGTCCCTCACTGTCCTTTGTCTCTGAATGCCTGTCCCTCACTGTCCTTTGTCTCTGAATGCCTGTCCCTCACTGTCCTTTGTCTCTGAATGCCTGTCCCTCACTGTCCTTTGTCTCTGAATGCCTGTCCCTCACTGTCCTTTGTCTCTGAATGCCTGTCCCTCACTGTCCTTTGTCTCTGAATGCCTGTCCCTCACTGTCCTTTGTCTCTGAATGCCTGTCCCTCACTGTCCTTTGTCTCTGAATGCCTGTCCCTCACTGTCCTTTGTCTCTGAATGCCTGTCCCTCACTGTCCTTTGTCTCTGAATGCCTGTCCCTCACTGTCCTTTGTCTCTGAATGCCTGTCCCTCACTGTCCTTTGTCTCTGAATGCCTGTCCCTCACTGTCCTTTGTCTCTGAATGCCTGTCCCTCACTGTCCTTTGTCTCTGAATGCCTGTCCCTCACTGTCCTTTGTCTCTGAATGCCTGTCCCTCACTGTCCTTTGTCTCTGAATGCCTGTCCCTCACTGTCCTTTGTCTCTGAATGCCTGTCCCTCACTGTCCTTTGTCTCTGAATGCCTGTCCCTCACTGTCCTTTGTCTCTGAATGCCTGTCCCTCACTGTCCTTTGTCTCTGAATGCCTGTCCCTCACTGTCCTTTGTCTCTGAATGCCTGTCCCTCACTGTCCTTTGTCTCTGAATGCCTGTCCCTCACTGTCCTTTGTCTCTGAATGCCTGTCCCTCACTGTCCTTTGTCTCTGAATGCCTGTCCCTCACTGTCCTTTGTCTCTGAATGCCTGTCCCTCACTGTCCTTTGTCTCTGAATGCCTGTCCCTCACTGTCCTTTGTCTCTGAATGCCTGTCCCTCACTGTCCTTTGTCTCTGAATGCCTGTCCCTCACTGTCCTTTGTCTCTGAATGCCTGTCCCTCACTGTCCTTTGTCTCTGAATGCCTGTCCCTCACTGTCCTTTGTCTCTGAATGCCTGTCCCTCACTGTCCTTTGTCTCTGAATGCCTGTCCCTCACTGTCCTTTGTCTCTGAATGCCTGTCCCTCACTGTCCTTTGTCTCTGAATGCCTGTCCCTCACTGTCCTTTGTCTCTGAATGCCTGTCCCTCACTGTCCTTTGTCTCTGAATGCCTGTCCCTCACTGTCCTTTGTCTCTGAATGCCTGTCCCTCACTGTCCTTTGTCTCTGAATGCCTGTCCCTCACTGTCCTTTGTCTCTGAATGCCTGTCCCTCACTGTCCTTTGTCTCTGAATGCCTGTCCCTCACTGTCCTTTGTCTCTGAATGCCTGTCCCTCACTGTCCTTTGTCTCTGAATGCCTGTCCCTCACTGTCCTTTGTCTCTGAATGCCTGTCCCTCACTGTCCTTTGTCTCTGAATGCCTGTCCCTCACTGTCCTTTGTCTCTGAATGCCTGTCCCTCACTGTCCTTTGTCTCTGAATGCCTGTCCCTCACTGTCCTTTGTCTCTGAATGCCTGTCCCTCACTGTCCTTTGTCTCTGAATGCCTGTCCCTCACTGTCCTTTGTCTCTGAATGCCTGTCCCTCACTGTCCTTTGTCTCTGAATGCCTGTCCCTCACTGTCCTTTGTCTCTGAATGCCTGTCCCTCACTGTCCTTTGTCTCTGAATGCCTGTCCCTCACTGTCCTTTGTCTCTGAATGCCTGTCCCTCACTGTCCTTTGTCTCTGAATGCCTGTCCCTCACTGTCCTTTGTCTCTGAATGCCTGTCCCTCACTGTCCTTTGTCTCTGAATGCCTGTCCCTCACTGTCCTTTGTCTCTGAATGCCTGTCCCTCACTGTCCTTTGTCTCTGAATGCCTGTCCCTCACTGTCCTTTGTCTCTGAATGCCTGTCCCTCACTGTCCTTTGTCTCTGAATGCCTGTCCCTCACTGTCCTTTGTCTCTGAATGCCTGTCCCTCACTGTCCTTTGTCTCTGAATGCCTGTCCCTCACTGTCCTTTGTCTCTGAATGCCTGTCCCTCACTGTCCTTTGTCTCTGAATGCCTGTCCCTCACTGTCCTTTGTCTCTGAATGCCTGTCCCTCACTGTCCTTTGTCTCTGAATGCCTGTCCCTCACTGTCCTTTGTCTCTGAATGCCTGTCCCTCACTGTCCTTTGTCTCTGAATGCCTGTCCCTCACTGTCCTTTGTCTCTGAATGCCTGTCCCTCACTGTCCTTTGTCTCTGAATGCCTGTCCCTCACTGTCCTTTGTCTCTGAATGCCTGTCCCTCACTGTCCTTTGTCTCTGAATGCCTGTCCCTCACTGTCCTTTGTCTCTGAATGCCTGTCCCTCACTGTCCTTTGTCTCTGAATGCCTGTCCCTCACTGTCCTTTGTCTCTGAATGCCTGTCCCTCACTGTCCTTTGTCTCTGAATGCCTGTCCCTCACTGTCCTTTGTCTCTGAATGCCTGTCCCTCACTGTCCTTTGTCTCTGAATGCCTGTCCCTCACTGTCCTTTGTCTCTGAATGCCTGTCCCTCACTGTCCTTTGTCTCTGAATGCCTGTCCCTCACTGTCTTTGTCTCTGAATGCCTGTCCCTCACTGTCCTTTGTCTCTGAATGCCTGTCCCTCACTGTCCTTTGTCTCTGAATGCCTGTCCCTCACTGTCCTTTGTCTCTGAATGCCTGTCCCTCACTGTCCTTTGTCTCTGAATGCCTGTCCCTCACTGTCCTTTGTCTCTGAATGCCTGTCCCTCACTGTCCTTTGTCTCTGAATGCCTGTCCCTCACTGTCCTTTGTCTCTGAATGCCTGTCCCTCACTGTCCTTTGTCTCTGAATGCCTGTCCCTCACTGTCCTTTGTCTCTGAATGCCTGTCCCTCACTGTCCTTTGTCTCTGAATGCCTGTCCCTCACTGTCCTTTGTCTCTGAATGCCTGTCCCTCACTGTCCTTTGTCTCTGAATGCCTGTCCCTCACTGTCCTTTGTCTCTGAATGCCTGTCCCTCACTGTCCTTTGTCTCTGAATGCCTGTCCCTCACTGTCCTTTGTCTCTGAATGCCTGTCCCTCACTGTCCTTTGTCTCTGAATGCCTGTCCCTCACTGTCCTTTGTCTCTGAATGCCTGTCCCTCACTGTCCTTTGTCTCTGAATGCCTGTCCCTCACTGTCCTTTGTCTCTGAATGCCTGTCCCTCACTGTCCTTTGTCTCTGAATGCCTGTCCCTCACTGTCCTTTGTCTCTGAATGCCTGTCCCTCACTGTCCTTTGTCTCTGAATGCCTGTCCCTCACTGTCCTTTGTCTCTGAATGCCTGTCCCTCACTGTCCTTTGTCTCTGAATGCCTGTCCCTCACTGTCCTTTGTCTCTGAATGCCTGTCCCTCACTGTCCTTTGTCTCTGAATGCCTGTCCCTCACTGTCCTTTGTCTCTGAATGCCTGTCCCTCACTGTCCTTTGTCTCTGAATGCCTGTCCCTCACTGTCCTTTGTCTCTGAATGCCTGTCCCTCACTGTCCTTTGTCTCTGAATGCCTGTCCCTCACTGTCCTTTGTCTCTGAATGCCTGTCCCTCACTGTCCTTTGTCTCTGAATGCCTGTCCCTCACTGTCCTTTGTCTCTGAATGCCTGTCCCTCACTGTCCTTTGTCTCTGAATGCCTGTCCCTCACTGTCCTTTGTCTCTGAATGCCTGTCCCTCACTGTCCTTTGTCTCTGAATGCCTGTCCCTCACTGTCCTTTGTCTCTGAATGCCTGTCCCTCACTGTCCTTTGTCTCTGAATGCCTGTCCCTCACTGTCCTTTGTCTCTGAATGCCTGTCCCTCACTGTCCTTTGTCTCTGAATGCCTGTCCCTCACTGTCCTTTGTCTCTGAATGCCTGTCCCTCACTGTCCTTTGTCTCTGAATGCCTGTCCCTCACTGTCCTTTGTCTCTGAATGCCTGTCCCTCACTGTCCTTTGTCTCTGAATGCCTGTCCCTCACTGTCCTTTGTCTCTGAATGCCTGTCCCTCACTGTCCTTTGTCTCTGAATGCCTGTCCCTCACTGTCCTTTGTCTCTGAATGCCTGTCCCTCACTGTCCTTTGTCTCTGAATGCCTGTCCCTCACTGTCCTTTGTCTCTGAATGCCTGTCCCTCACTGTCCTTTGTCTCTGAATGCCTGTCCCTCACTGTCCTTTGTCTCTGAATGCCTGTCCCTCACTGTCCTTTGTCTCTGAATGCCTGTCCCTCACTGTCCTTTGTCTCTGAATGCCTGTCCCTCACTGTCCTTTGTCTCTGAATGCCTGTCCCTCACTGTCCTTTGTCTCTGAATGCCTGTCCCTCACTGTCCTTTGTCTCTGAATGCCTGTCCCTCACTGTCCTTTGTCTCTGAATGCCTGTCCCTCACTGTCCTTTGTCTCTGAATGCCTGTCCCTCACTGTCCTTTGTCTCTGAATGCCTGTCCCTCACTGTCCTTTGTCTCTGAATGCCTGTCCCTCACTGTCCTTTGTCTCTGAATGCCTGTCCCTCACTGTCCTTTGTCTCTGAATGCCTGTCCCTCACTGTCCTTTGTCTCTGAATGCCTGTCCCTCACTGTCCTTTGTCTCTGAATGCCTGTCCCTCACTGTCCTTTGTCTCTGAATGCCTGTCCCTCACTGTCCTTTGTCTCTGAATGCCTGTCCCTCACTGTCCTTTGTCTCTGAATGCCTGTCCCTCACTGTCCTTTGTCTCTGAATGCCTGTCCCTCACTGTCCTTTGTCTCTGAATGCCTGTCCCTCACTGTCCTTTGTCTCTGAATGCCTGTCCCTCACTGTCCTTTGTCTCTGAATGCCTGTCCCTCACTGTCCTTTGTCTCTGAATGCCTGTCCCTCACTGTCCTTTGTCTCTGAATGCCTGTCCCTCACTGTCCTTTGTCTCTGAATGCCTGTCCCTCACTGTCCTTTGTCTCTGAATGCCTGTCCCTCACTGTCCTTTGTCTCTGAATGCCTGTCCCTCACTGTCCTTTGTCTCTGAATGCCTGTCCCTCACTGTCCTTTGTCTCTGAATGCCTGTCCCTCACTGTCCTTTGTCTCTGAATGCCTGTCCCTCACTGTCCTTTGTCTCTGAATGCCTGTCCCTCACTGTCCTTTGTCTCTGAATGCCTGTCCCTCACTGTCCTTTGTCTCTGAATGCCTGTCCCTCACTGTCCTTTGTCTCTGAATGCCTGTCCCTCACTGTCCTTTGTCTCTGAATGCCTGTCCCTCACTGTCCTTTGTCTCTGAATGCCTGTCCCTCACTGTCCTTTGTCTCTGAATGCCTGTCCCTCACTGTCCTTTGTCTCTGAATGCCTGTCCCTCACTGTCCTTTGTCTCTGAATGCCTGTCCCTCACTGTCCTTTGTCTCTGAATGCCTGTCCCTCACTGTCCTTTGTCTCTGAATGCCTGTCCCTCACTGTCCTTTGTCTCTGAATGCCTGTCCCTCACTGTCCTTTGTCTCTGAATGCCTGTCCCTCACTGTCCTTTGTCTCTGAATGCCTGTCCCTCACTGTCCTTTGTCTCTGAATGCCTGTCCCTCACTGTCCTTTGTCTCTGAATGCCTGTCCCTCACTGTCCTTTGTCTCTGAATGCCTGTCCCTCACTGTCCTTTGTCTCTGAATGCCTGTCCCTCACTGTCCTTTGTCTCTGAATGCCTGTCCCTCACTGTCCTTTGTCTCTGAATGCCTGTCCCTCACTGTCCTTTGTCTCTGAATGCCTGTCCCTCACTGTCCTTTGTCTCTGAATGCCTGTCCCTCACTGTCCTTTGTCTCTGAATGCCTGTCCCTCACTGTCCTTTGTCTCTGAATGCCTGTCCCTCACTGTCCTTTGTCTCTGAATGCCTGTCCCTCACTGTCCTTTGTCTCTGAATGCCTGTCCCTCACTGTCCTTTGTCTCTGAATGCCTGTCCCTCACTGTCCTTTGTCTCTGAATGCCTGTCCCTCACTGTCCTTTGTCTCTGAATGCCTGTCCCTCACTGTCCTTTGTCTCTGAATGCCTGTCCCTCACTGTCCTTTGTCTCTGAATGCCTGTCCCTCACTGTCCTTTGTCTCTGAATGCCTGTCCCTCACTGTCCTTTGTCTCTGAATGCCTGTCCCTCACTGTCCTTTGTCTCTGAATGCCTGTCCCTCACTGTCCTTTGTCTCTGAATGCCTGTCCCTCACTGTCCTTTGTCTCTGAATGCCTGTCCCTCACTGTCCTTTGTCTCTGAATGCCTGTCCCTCACTGTCCTTTGTCTCTGAATGCCTGTCCCTCACTGTCCTTTGTCTCTGAATGCCTGTCCCTCACTGTCCTTTGTCTCTGAATGCCTGTCCCTCACTGTCCTTTGTCTCTGAATGCCTGTCCCTCACTGTCCTTTGTCTCTGAATGCCTGTCCCTCACTGTCCTTTGTCTCTGAATGCCTGTCCCTCACTGTCCTTTGTCTCTGAATGCCTGTCCCTCACTGTCCTTTGTCTCTGAATGCCTGTCCCTCACTGTCCTTTGTCTCTGAATGCCTGTCCCTCACTGTCCTTTGTCTCTGAATGCCTGTCCCTCACTGTCCTTTGTCTCTGAATGCCTGTCCCTCACTGTCCTTTGTCTCTGAATGCCTGTCCCTCACTGTCCTTTGTCTCTGAATGCCTGTCCCTCACTGTCCTTTGTCTCTGAATGCCTGTCCCTCACTGTCCTTTGTCTCTGAATGCCTGTCCCTCACTGTCCTTTGTCTCTGAATGCCTGTCCCTCACTGTCCTTTGTCTCTGAATGCCTGTCCCTCACTGTCCTTTGTCTCTGAATGCCTGTCCCTCACTGTCCTTTGTCTCTGAATGCCTGTCCCTCACTGTCCTTTGTCTCTGAATGCCTGTCCCTCACTGTCCTTTGTCTCTGAATGCCTGTCCCTCACTGTCCTTTGTCTCTGAATGCCTGTCCCTCACTGTCCTTTGTCTCTGAATGCCTGTCCCTCACTGTCCTTTGTCTCTGAATGCCTGTCCCTCACTGTCCTTTGTCTCTGAATGCCTGTCCCTCACTGTCCTTTGTCTCTGAATGCCTGTCCCTCACTGTCCTTTGTCTCTGAATGCCTGTCCCTCACTGTCCTTTGTCTCTGAATGCCTGTCCCTCACTGTCCTTTGTCTCTGAATGCCTGTCCCTCACTGTCCTTTGTCTCTGAATGCCTGTCCCTCACTGTCCTTTGTCTCTGAATGCCTGTCCCTCACTGTCCTTTGTCTCTGAATGCCTGTCCCTCACTGTCCTTTGTCTCTGAATGCCTGTCCCTCACTGTCCTTTGTCTCTGAATGCCTGTCCCTCACTGTCCTTTGTCTCTGAATGCCTGTCCCTCACTGTCCTTTGTCTCTGAATGCCTGTCCCTCACTGTCCTTTGTCTCTGAATGCCTGTCCCTCACTGTCCTTTGTCTCTGAATGCCTGTCCCTCACTGTCCTTTGTCTCTGAATGCCTGTCCCTCACTGTCCTTTGTCTCTGAATGCCTGTCCCTCACTGTCCTTTGTCTCTGAATGCCTGTCCCTCACTGTCCTTTGTCTCTGAATGCCTGTCCCTCACTGTCCTTTGTCTCTGAATGCCTGTCCCTCACTGTCCTTTGTCTCTGAATGCCTGTCCCTCACTGTCCTTTGTCTCTGAATGCCTGTCCCTCACTGTCCTTTGTCTCTGAATGCCTGTCCCTCACTGTCCTTTGTCTCTGAATGCCTGTCCCTCACTGTCCTTTGTCTCTGAATGCCTGTCCCTCACTGTCCTTTGTCTCTGAATGCCTGTCCCTCACTGTCCTTTGTCTCTGAATGCCTGTCCCTCACTGTCCTTTGTCTCTGAATGCCTGTCCCTCACTGTCCTTTGTCTCTGAATGCCTGTCCCTCACTGTCCTTTGTCTCTGAATGCCTGTCCCTCACTGTCCTTTGTCTCTGAATGCCTGTCCCTCACTGTCCTTTGTCTCTGAATGCCTGTCCCTCACTGTCCTTTGTCTCTGAATGCCTGTCCCTCACTGTCCTTTGTCTCTGAATGCCTGTCCCTCACTGTCCTTTGTCTCTGAATGCCTGTCCCTCACTGTCCTTTGTCTCTGAATGCCTGTCCCTCACTGTCCTTTGTCTCTGAATGCCTGTCCCTCACTGTCCTTTGTCTCTGAATGCCTGTCCCTCACTGTCCTTTGTCTCTGAATGCCTGTCCCTCACTGTCCTTTGTCTCTGAATGCCTGTCCCTCACTGTCCTTTGTCTCTGAATGCCTGTCCCTCACTGTCCTTTGTCTCTGAATGCCTGTCCCTCACTGTCCTTTGTCTCTGAATGCCTGTCCCTCACTGTCCTTTGTCTCTGAATGCCTGTCCCTCACTGTCCTTTGTCTCTGAATGCCTGTCCCTCACTGTCCTTTGTCTCTGAATGCCTGTCCCTCACTGTCCTTTGTCTCTGAATGCCTGTCCCTCACTGTCCTTTGTCTCTGAATGCCTGTCCCTCACTGTCCTTTGTCTCTGAATGCCTGTCCCTCACTGTCCTTTGTCTCTGAATGCCTGTCCCTCACTGTCCTTTGTCTCTGAATGCCTGTCCCTCACTGTCCTTTGTCTCTGAATGCCTGTCCCTCACTGTCCTTTGTCTCTGAATGCCTGTCCCTCACTGTCCTTTGTCTCTGAATGCCTGTCCCTCACTGTCCTTTGTCTCTGAATGCCTGTCCCTCACTGTCCTTTGTCTCTGAATGCCTGTCCCTCACTGTCCTTTGTCTCTGAATGCCTGTCCCTCACTGTCCTTTGTCTCTGAATGCCTGTCCCTCACTGTCCTTTGTCTCTGAATGCCTGTCCCTCACTGTCCTTTGTCTCTGAATGCCTGTCCCTCACTGTCCTTTGTCTCTGAATGCCTGTCCCTCACTGTCCTTTGTCTCTGAATGCCTGTCCCTCACTGTCCTTTGTCTCTGAATGCCTGTCCCTCACTGTCCTTTGTCTCTGAATGCCTGTCCCTCACTGTCCTTTGTCTCTGAATGCCTGTCCCTCACTGTCCTTTGTCTCTGAATGCCTGTCCCTCACTGTCCTTTGTCTCTGAATGCCTGTCCCTCACTGTCCTTTGTCTCTGAATGCCTGTCCCTCACTGTCCTTTGTCTCTGAATGCCTGTCCCTCACTGTCCTTTGTCTCTGAATGCCTGTCCCTCACTGTCCTTTGTCTCTGAATGCCTGTCCCTCACTGTCCTTTGTCTCTGAATGCCTGTCCCTCACTGTCCTTTGTCTCTGAATGCCTGTCCCTCACTGTCCTTTGTCTCTGAATGCCTGTCCCTCACTGTCCTTTGTCTCTGAATGCCTGTCCCTCACTGTCCTTTGTCTCTGAATGCCTGTCCCTCACTGTCCTTTGTCTCTGAATGCCTGTCCCTCACTGTCCTTTGTCTCTGAATGCCTGTCCCTCACTGTCCTTTGTCTCTGAATGCCTGTCCCTCACTGTCCTTTGTCTCTGAATGCCTGTCCCTCACTGTCCTTTGTCTCTGAATGCCTGTCCCTCACTGTCCTTTGTCTCTGAATGCCTGTCCCTCACTGTCCTTTGTCTCTGAATGCCTGTCCCTCACTGTCCTTTGTCTCTGAATGCCTGTCCCTCACTGTCCTTTGTCTCTGAATGCCTGTCCCTCACTGTCCTTTGTCTCTGAATGCCTGTCCCTCACTGTCCTTTGTCTCTGAATGCCTGTCCCTCACTGTCCTTTGTCTCTGAATGCCTGTCCCTCACTGTCCTTTGTCTCTGAATGCCTGTCCCTCACTGTCCTTTGTCTCTGAATGCCTGTCCCTCACTGTCCTTTGTCTCTGAATGCCTGTCCCTCACTGTCCTTTGTCTCTGAATGCCTGTCCCTCACTGTCCTTTGTCTCTGAATGCCTGTCCCTCACTGTCCTTTGTCTCTGAATGCCTGTCCCTCACTGTCCTTTGTCTCTGAATGCCTGTCCCTCACTGTCCTTTGTCTCTGAATGCCTGTCCCTCACTGTCCTTTGTCTCTGAATGCCTGTCCCTCACTGTCCTTTGTCTCTGAATGCCTGTCCCTCACTGTCCTTTGTCTCTGAATGCCTGTCCCTCACTGTCCTTTGTCTCTGAATGCCTGTCCCTCACTGTCCTTTGTCTCTGAATGCCTGTCCCTCACTGTCCTTTGTCTCTGAATGCCTGTCCCTCACTGTCCTTTGTCTCTGAATGCCTGTCCCTCACTGTCCTTTGTCTCTGAATGCCTGTCCCTCACTGTCCTTTGTCTCTGAATGCCTGTCCCTCACTGTCCTTTGTCTCTGAATGCCTGTCCCTCACTGTCCTTTGTCTCTGAATGCCTGTCCCTCACTGTCCTTTGTCTCTGAATGCCTGTCCCTCACTGTCCTTTGTCTCTGAATGCCTGTCCCTCACTGTCCTTTGTCTCTGAATGCCTGTCCCTCACTGTCCTTTGTCTCTGAATGCCTGTCCCTCACTGTCCTTTGTCTCTGAATGCCTGTCCCTCACTGTCCTTTGTCTCTGAATGCCTGTCCCTCACTGTCCTTTGTCTCTGAATGCCTGTCCCTCACTGTCCTTTGTCTCTGAATGCCTGTCCCTCACTGTCCTTTGTCTCTGAATGCCTGTCCCTCACTGTCCTTTGTCTCTGAATGCCTGTCCCTCACTGTCCTTTGTCTCTGAATGCCTGTCCCTCACTGTCCTTTGTCTCTGAATGCCTGTCCCTCACTGTCCTTTGTCTCTGAATGCCTGTCCCTCACTGTCCTTTGTCTCTGAATGCCTGTCCCTCACTGTCCTTTGTCTCTGAATGCCTGTCCCTCACTGTCCTTTGTCTCTGAATGCCTGTCCCTCACTGTCCTTTGTCTCTGAATGCCTGTCCCTCACTGTCCTTTGTCTCTGAATGCCTGTCCCTCACTGTCCTTTGTCTCTGAATGCCTGTCCCTCACTGTCCTTTGTCTCTGAATGCCTGTCCCTCACTGTCCTTTGTCTCTGAATGCCTGTCCCTCACTGTCCTTTGTCTCTGAATGCCTGTCCCTCACTGTCCTTTGTCTCTGAATGCCTGTCCCTCACTGTCCTTTGTCTCTGAATGCCTGTCCCTCACTGTCCTTTGTCTCTGAATGCCTGTCCCTCACTGTCCTTTGTCTCTGAATGCCTGTCCCTCACTGTCCTTTGTCTCTGAATGCCTGTCCCTCACTGTCCTTTGTCTCTGAATGCCTGTCCCTCACTGTCCTTTGTCTCTGAATGCCTGTCCCTCACTGTCCTTTGTCTCTGAATGCCTGTCCCTCACTGTCCTTTGTCTCTGAATGCCTGTCCCTCACTGTCCTTTGTCTCTGAATGCCTGTCCCTCACTGTCCTTTGTCTCTGAATGCCTGTCCCTCACTGTCCTTTGTCTCTGAATGCCTGTCCCTCACTGTCCTTTGTCTCTGAATGCCTGTCCCTCACTGTCCTTTGTCTCTGAATGCCTGTCCCTCACTGTCCTTTGTCTCTGAATGCCTGTCCCTCACTGTCCTTTGTCTCTGAATGCCTGTCCCTCACTGTCCTTTGTCTCTGAATGCCTGTCCCTCACTGTCCTTTGTCTCTGAATGCCTGTCCCTCACTGTCCTTTGTCTCTGAATGCCTGTCCCTCACTGTCCTTTGTCTCTGAATGCCTGTCCCTCACTGTCCTTTGTCTCTGAATGCCTGTCCCTCACTGTCCTTTGTCTCTGAATGCCTGTCCCTCACTGTCCTTTGTCTCTGAATGCCTGTCCCTCACTGTCCTTTGTCTCTGAATGCCTGTCCCTCACTGTCCTTTGTCTCTGAATGCCTGTCCCTCACTGTCCTTTGTCTCTGAATGCCTGTCCCTCACTGTCCTTTGTCTCTGAATGCCTGTCCCTCACTGTCCTTTGTCTCTGAATGCCTGTCCCTCACTGTCCTTTGTCTCTGAATGCCTGTCCCTCACTGTCCTTTGTCTCTGAATGCCTGTCCCTCACTGTCCTTTGTCTCTGAATGCCTGTCCCTCACTGTCCTTTGTCTCTGAATGCCTGTCCCTCACTGTCCTTTGTCTCTGAATGCCTGTCCCTCACTGTCCTTTGTCTCTGAATGCCTGTCCCTCACTGTCCTTTGTCTCTGAATGCCTGTCCCTCACTGTCCTTTGTCTCTGAATGCCTGTCCCTCACTGTCCTTTGTCTCTGAATGCCTGTCCCTCACTGTCCTTTGTCTCTGAATGCCTGTCCCTCACTGTCCTTTGTCTCTGAATGCCTGTCCCTCACTGTCCTTTGTCTCTGAATGCCTGTCCCTCACTGTCCTTTGTCTCTGAATGCCTGTCCCTCACTGTCCTTTGTCTCTGAATGCCTGTCCCTCACTGTCCTTTGTCTCTGAATGCCTGTCCCTCACTGTCCTTTGTCTCTGAATGCCTGTCCCTCACTGTCCTTTGTCTCTGAATGCCTGTCCCTCACTGTCCTTTGTCTCTGAATGCCTGTCCCTCACTGTCCTTTGTCTCTGAATGCCTGTCCCTCACTGTCCTTTGTCTCTGAATGCCTGTCCCTCACTGTCCTTTGTCTCTGAATGCCTGTCCCTCACTGTCCTTTGTCTCTGAATGCCTGTCCCTCACTGTCCTTTGTCTCTGAATGCCTGTCCCTCACTGTCCTTTGTCTCTGAATGCCTGTCCCTCACTGTCCTTTGTCTCTGAATGCCTGTCCCTCACTGTCCTTTGTCTCTGAATGCCTGTCCCTCACTGTCCTTTGTCTCTGAATGCCTGTCCCTCACTGTCCTTTGTCTCTGAATGCCTGTCCCTCACTGTCCTTTGTCTCTGAATGCCTGTCCCTCACTGTCCTTTGTCTCTGAATGCCTGTCCCTCACTGTCCTTTGTCTCTGAATGCCTGTCCCTCACTGTCCTTTGTCTCTGAATGCCTGTCCCTCACTGTCCTTTGTCTCTGAATGCCTGTCCCTCACTGTCCTTTGTCTCTGAATGCCTGTCCCTCACTGTCCTTTGTCTCTGAATGCCTGTCCCTCACTGTCCTTTGTCTCTGAATGCCTGTCCCTCACTGTCCTTTGTCTCTGAATGCCTGTCCCTCACTGTCCTTTGTCTCTGAATGCCTGTCCCTCACTGTCCTTTGTCTCTGAATGCCTGTCCCTCACTGTCCTTTGTCTCTGAATGCCTGTCCCTCACTGTCCTTTGTCTCTGAATGCCTGTCCCTCACTGTCCTTTGTCTCTGAATGCCTGTCCCTCACTGTCCTTTGTCTCTGAATGCCTGTCCCTCACTGTCCTTTGTCTCTGAATGCCTGTCCCTCACTGTCCTTTGTCTCTGAATGCCTGTCCCTCACTGTCCTTTGTCTCTGAATGCCTGTCCCTCACTGTCCTTTGTCTCTGAATGCCTGTCCCTCACTGTCCTTTGTCTCTGAATGCCTGTCCCTCACTGTCCTTTGTCTCTGAATGCCTGTCCCTCACTGTCCTTTGTCTCTGAATGCCTGTCCCTCACTGTCCTTTGTCTCTGAATGCCTGTCCCTCACTGTCCTTTGTCTCTGAATGCCTGTCCCTCACTGTCCTTTGTCTCTGAATGCCTGTCCCTCACTGTCCTTTGTCTCTGAATGCCTGTCCCTCACTGTCCTTTGTCTCTGAATGCCTGTCCCTCACTGTCCTTTGTCTCTGAATGCCTGTCCCTCACTGTCCTTTGTCTCTGAATGCCTGTCCCTCACTGTCCTTTGTCTCTGAATGCCTGTCCCTCACTGTCCTTTGTCTCTGAATGCCTGTCCCTCACTGTCCTTTGTCTCTGAATGCCTGTCCCTCACTGTCCTTTGTCTCTGAATGCCTGTCCCTCACTGTCCTTTGTCTCTGAATGCCTGTCCCTCACTGTCCTTTGTCTCTGAATGCCTGTCCCTCACTGTCCTTTGTCTCTGAATGCCTGTCCCTCACTGTCCTTTGTCTCTGAATGCCTGTCCCTCACTGTCCTTTGTCTCTGAATGCCTGTCCCTCACTGTCCTTTGTCTCTGAATGCCTGTCCCTCACTGTCCTTTGTCTCTGAATGCCTGTCCCTCACTGTCCTTTGTCTCTGAATGCCTGTCCCTCACTGTCCTTTGTCTCTGAATGCCTGTCCCTCACTGTCCTTTGTCTCTGAATGCCTGTCCCTCACTGTCCTTTGTCTCTGAATGCCTGTCCCTCACTGTCCTTTGTCTCTGAATGCCTGTCCCTCACTGTCCTTTGTCTCTGAATGCCTGTCCCTCACTGTCCTTTGTCTCTGAATGCCTGTCCCTCACTGTCCTTTGTCTCTGAATGCCTGTCCCTCACTGTCCTTTGTCTCTGAATGCCTGTCCCTCACTGTCCTTTGTCTCTGAATGCCTGTCCCTCACTGTCCTTTGTCTCTGAATGCCTGTCCCTCACTGTCCTTTGTCTCTGAATGCCTGTCCCTCACTGTCCTTTGTCTCTGAATGCCTGTCCCTCACTGTCCTTTGTCTCTGAATGCCTGTCCCTCACTGTCCTTTGTCTCTGAATGCCTGTCCCTCACTGTCCTTTGTCTCTGAATGCCTGTCCCTCACTGTCCTTTGTCTCTGAATGCCTGTCCCTCACTGTCCTTTGTCTCTGAATGCCTGTCCCTCACTGTCCTTTGTCTCTGAATGCCTGTCCCTCACTGTCCTTTGTCTCTGAATGCCTGTCCCTCACTGTCCTTTGTCTCTGAATGCCTGTCCCTCACTGTCCTTTGTCTCTGAATGCCTGTCCCTCACTGTCCTTTGTCTCTGAATGCCTGTCCCTCACTGTCCTTTGTCTCTGAATGCCTGTCCCTCACTGTCCTTTGTCTCTGAATGCCTGTCCCTCACTGTCCTTTGTCTCTGAATGCCTGTCCCTCACTGTCCTTTGTCTCTGAATGCCTGTCCCTCACTGTCCTTTGTCTCTGAATGCCTGTCCCTCACTGTCCTTTGTCTCTGAATGCCTGTCCCTCACTGTCCTTTGTCTCTGAATGCCTGTCCCTCACTGTCCTTTGTCTCTGAATGCCTGTCCCTCACTGTCCTTTGTCTCTGAATGCCTGTCCCTCACTGTCCTTTGTCTCTGAATGCCTGTCCCTCACTGTCCTTTGTCTCTGAATGCCTGTCCCTCACTGTCCTTTGTCTCTGAATGCCTGTCCCTCACTGTCCTTTGTCTCTGAATGCCTGTCCCTCACTGTCCTTTGTCTCTGAATGCCTGTCCCTCACTGTCCTTTGTCTCTGAATGCCTGTCCCTCACTGTCCTTTGTCTCTGAATGCCTGTCCCTCACTGTCCTTTGTCTCTGAATGCCTGTCCCTCACTGTCCTTTGTCTCTGAATGCCTGTCCCTCACTGTCCTTTGTCTCTGAATGCCTGTCCCTCACTGTCCTTTGTCTCTGAATGCCTGTCCCTCACTGTCCTTTGTCTCTGAATGCCTGTCCCTCACTGTCCTTTGTCTCTGAATGCCTGTCCCTCACTGTCCTTTGTCTCTGAATGCCTGTCCCTCACTGTCCTTTGTCTCTGAATGCCTGTCCCTCACTGTCCTTTGTCTCTGAATGCCTGTCCCTCACTGTCCTTTGTCTCTGAATGCCTGTCCCTCACTGTCCTTTGTCTCTGAATGCCTGTCCCTCACTGTCCTTTGTCTCTGAATGCCTGTCCCTCACTGTCCTTTGTCTCTGAATGCCTGTCCCTCACTGTCCTTTGTCTCTGAATGCCTGTCCCTCACTGTCCTTTGTCTCTGAATGCCTGTCCCTCACTGTCCTTTGTCTCTGAATGCCTGTCCCTCACTGTCCTTTGTCTCTGAATGCCTGTCCCTCACTGTCCTTTGTCTCTGAATGCCTGTCCCTCACTGTCCTTTGTCTCTGAATGCCTGTCCCTCACTGTCCTTTGTCTCTGAATGCCTGTCCCTCACTGTCCTTTGTCTCTGAATGCCTGTCCCTCACTGTCCTTTGTCTCTGAATGCCTGTCCCTCACTGTCCTTTGTCTCTGAATGCCTGTCCCTCACTGTCCTTTGTCTCTGAATGCCTGTCCCTCACTGTCCTTTGTCTCTGAATGCCTGTCCCTCACTGTCCTTTGTCTCTGAATGCCTGTCCCTCACTGTCCTTTGTCTCTGAATGCCTGTCCCTCACTGTCCTTTGTCTCTGAATGCCTGTCCCTCACTGTCCTTTGTCTCTGAATGCCTGTCCCTCACTGTCCTTTGTCTCTGAATGCCTGTCCCTCACTGTCCTTTGTCTCTGAATGCCTGTCCCTCACTGTCCTTTGTCTCTGAATGCCTGTCCCTCACTGTCCTTTGTCTCTGAATGCCTGTCCCTCACTGTCCTTTGTCTCTGAATGCCTGTCCCTCACTGTCCTTTGTCTCTGAATGCCTGTCCCTCACTGTCCTTTGTCTCTGAATGCCTGTCCCTCACTGTCCTTTGTCTCTGAATGCCTGTCCCTCACTGTCCTTTGTCTCTGAATGCCTGTCCCTCACTGTCCTTTGTCTCTGAATGCCTGTCCCTCACTGTCCTTTGTCTCTGAATGCCTGTCCCTCACTGTCCTTTGTCTCTGAATGCCTGTCCCTCACTGTCCTTTGTCTCTGAATGCCTGTCCCTCACTGTCCTTTGTCTCTGAATGCCTGTCCCTCACTGTCCTTTGTCTCTGAATGCCTGTCCCTCACTGTCCTTTGTCTCTGAATGCCTGTCCCTCACTGTCCTTTGTCTCTGAATGCCTGTCCCTCACTGTCCTTTGTCTCTGAATGCCTGTCCCTCACTGTCCTTTGTCTCTGAATGCCTGTCCCTCACTGTCCTTTGTCTCTGAATGCCTGTCCCTCACTGTCCTTTGTCTCTGAATGCCTGTCCCTCACTGTCCTTTGTCTCTGAATGCCTGTCCCTCACTGTCCTTTGTCTCTGAATGCCTGTCCCTCACTGTCCTTTGTCTCTGAATGCCTGTCCCTCACTGTCCTTTGTCTCTGAATGCCTGTCCCTCACTGTCCTTTGTCTCTGAATGCCTGTCCCTCACTGTCCTTTGTCTCTGAATGCCTGTCCCTCACTGTCCTTTGTCTCTGAATGCCTGTCCCTCACTGTCCTTTGTCTCTGAATGCCTGTCCCTCACTGTCCTTTGTCTCTGAATGCCTGTCCCTCACTGTCCTTTGTCTCTGAATGCCTGTCCCTCACTGTCCTTTGTCTCTGAATGCCTGTCCCTCACTGTCCTTTGTCTCTGAATGCCTGTCCCTCACTGTCCTTTGTCTCTGAATGCCTGTCCCTCACTGTCCTTTGTCTCTGAATGCCTGTCCCTCACTGTCCTTTGTCTCTGAATGCCTGTCCCTCACTGTCCTTTGTCTCTGAATGCCTGTCCCTCACTGTCCTTTGTCTCTGAATGCCTGTCCCTCACTGTCCTTTGTCTCTGAATGCCTGTCCCTCACTGTCCTTTGTCTCTGAATGCCTGTCCCTCACTGTCCTTTGTCTCTGAATGCCTGTCCCTCACTGTCCTTTGTCTCTGAATGCCTGTCCCTCACTGTCCTTTGTCTCTGAATGCCTGTCCCTCACTGTCCTTTGTCTCTGAATGCCTGTCCCTCACTGTCCTTTGTCTCTGAATGCCTGTCCCTCACTGTCCTTTGTCTCTGAATGCCTGTCCCTCACTGTCCTTTGTCTCTGAATGCCTGTCCCTCACTGTCCTTTGTCTCTGAATGCCTGTCCCTCACTGTCCTTTGTCTCTGAATGCCTGTCCCTCACTGTCCTTTGTCTCTGAATGCCTGTCCCTCACTGTCCTTTGTCTCTGAATGCCTGTCCCTCACTGTCCTTTGTCTCTGAATGCCTGTCCCTCACTGTCCTTTGTCTCTGAATGCCTGTCCCTCACTGTCCTTTGTCTCTGAATGCCTGTCCCTCACTGTCCTTTGTCTCTGAATGCCTGTCCCTCACTGTCCTTTGTCTCTGAATGCCTGTCCCTCACTGTCCTTTGTCTCTGAATGCCTGTCCCTCACTGTCCTTTGTCTCTGAATGCCTGTCCCTCACTGTCCTTTGTCTCTGAATGCCTGTCCCTCACTGTCCTTTGTCTCTGAATGCCTGTCCCTCACTGTCCTTTGTCTCTGAATGCCTGTCCCTCACTGTCCTTTGTCTCTGAATGCCTGTCCCTCACTGTCCTTTGTCTCTGAATGCCTGTCCCTCACTGTCCTTTGTCTCTGAATGCCTGTCCCTCACTGTCCTTTGTCTCTGAATGCCTGTCCCTCACTGTCCTTTGTCTCTGAATGCCTGTCCCTCACTGTCCTTTGTCTCTGAATGCCTGTCCCTCACTGTCCTTTGTCTCTGAATGCCTGTCCCTCACTGTCCTTTGTCTCTGAATGCCTGTCCCTCACTGTCCTTTGTCTCTGAATGCCTGTCCCTCACTGTCCTTTGTCTCTGAATGCCTGTCCCTCACTGTCCTTTGTCTCTGAATGCCTGTCCCTCACTGTCCTTTGTCTCTGAATGCCTGTCCCTCACTGTCCTTTGTCTCTGAATGCCTGTCCCTCACTGTCCTTTGTCTCTGAATGCCTGTCCCTCACTGTCCTTTGTCTCTGAATGCCTGTCCCTCACTGTCCTTTGTCTCTGAATGCCTGTCCCTCACTGTCCTTTGTCTCTGAATGCCTGTCCCTCACTGTCCTTTGTCTCTGAATGCCTGTCCCTCACTGTCCTTTGTCTCTGAATGCCTGTCCCTCACTGTCCTTTGTCTCTGAATGCCTGTCCCTCACTGTCCTTTGTCTCTGAATGCCTGTCCCTCACTGTCCTTTGTCTCTGAATGCCTGTCCCTCACTGTCCTTTGTCTCTGAATGCCTGTCCCTCACTGTCCTTTGTCTCTGAATGCCTGTCCCTCACTGTCCTTTGTCTCTGAATGCCTGTCCCTCACTGTCCTTTGTCTCTGAATGCCTGTCCCTCACTGTCCTTTGTCTCTGAATGCCTGTCCCTCACTGTCCTTTGTCTCTGAATGCCTGTCCCTCACTGTCCTTTGTCTCTGAATGCCTGTCCCTCACTGTCCTTTGTCTCTGAATGCCTGTCCCTCACTGTCCTTTGTCTCTGAATGCCTGTCCCTCACTGTCCTTTGTCTCTGAATGCCTGTCCCTCACTGTCCTTTGTCTCTGAATGCCTGTCCCTCACTGTCCTTTGTCTCTGAATGCCTGTCCCTCACTGTCCTTTGTCTCTGAATGCCTGTCCCTCACTGTCCTTTGTCTCTGAATGCCTGTCCCTCACTGTCCTTTGTCTCTGAATGCCTGTCCCTCACTGTCCTTTGTCTCTGAATGCCTGTCCCTCACTGTCCTTTGTCTCTGAATGCCTGTCCCTCACTGTCCTTTGTCTCTGAATGCCTGTCCCTCACTGTCCTTTGTCTCTGAATGCCTGTCCCTCACTGTCCTTTGTCTCTGAATGCCTGTCCCTCACTGTCCTTTGTCTCTGAATGCCTGTCCCTCACTGTCCTTTGTCTCTGAATGCCTGTCCCTCACTGTCCTTTGTCTCTGAATGCCTGTCCCTCACTGTCCTTTGTCTCTGAATGCCTGTCCCTCACTGTCCTTTGTCTCTGAATGCCTGTCCCTCACTGTCCTTTGTCTCTGAATGCCTGTCCCTCACTGTCCTTTGTCTCTGAATGCCTGTCCCTCACTGTCCTTTGTCTCTGAATGCCTGTCCCTCACTGTCCTTTGTCTCTGAATGCCTGTCCCTCACTGTCCTTTGTCTCTGAATGCCTGTCCCTCACTGTCCTTTGTCTCTGAATGCCTGTCCCTCACTGTCCTTTGTCTCTGAATGCCTGTCCCTCACTGTCCTTTGTCTCTGAATGCCTGTCCCTCACTGTCCTTTGTCTCTGAATGCCTGTCCCTCACTGTCCTTTGTCTCTGAATGCCTGTCCCTCACTGTCCTTTGTCTCTGAATGCCTGTCCCTCACTGTCCTTTGTCTCTGAATGCCTGTCCCTCACTGTCCTTTGTCTCTGAATGCCTGTCCCTCACTGTCCTTTGTCTCTGAATGCCTGTCCCTCACTGTCCTTTGTCTCTGAATGCCTGTCCCTCACTGTCCTTTGTCTCTGAATGCCTGTCCCTCACTGTCCTTTGTCTCTGAATGCCTGTCCCTCACTGTCCTTTGTCTCTGAATGCCTGTCCCTCACTGTCCTTTGTCTCTGAATGCCTGTCCCTCACTGTCCTTTGTCTCTGAATGCCTGTCCCTCACTGTCCTTTGTCTCTGAATGCCTGTCCCTCACTGTCCTTTGTCTCTGAATGCCTGTCCCTCACTGTCCTTTGTCTCTGAATGCCTGTCCCTCACTGTCCTTTGTCTCTGAATGCCTGTCCCTCACTGTCCTTTGTCTCTGAATGCCTGTCCCTCACTGTCCTTTGTCTCTGAATGCCTGTCCCTCACTGTCCTTTGTCTCTGAATGCCTGTCCCTCACTGTCCTTTGTCTCTGAATGCCTGTCCCTCACTGTCCTTTGTCTCTGAATGCCTGTCCCTCACTGTCCTTTGTCTCTGAATGCCTGTCCCTCACTGTCCTTTGTCTCTGAATGCCTGTCCCTCACTGTCCTTTGTCTCTGAATGCCTGTCCCTCACTGTCCTTTGTCTCTGAATGCCTGTCCCTCACTGTCCTTTGTCTCTGAATGCCTGTCCCTCACTGTCCTTTGTCTCTGAATGCCTGTCCCTCACTGTCCTTTGTCTCTGAATGCCTGTCCCTCACTGTCCTTTGTCTCTGAATGCCTGTCCCTCACTGTCCTTTGTCTCTGAATGCCTGTCCCTCACTGTCCTTTGTCTCTGAATGCCTGTCCCTCACTGTCCTTTGTCTCTGAATGCCTGTCCCTCACTGTCCTTTGTCTCTGAATGCCTGTCCCTCACTGTCCTTTGTCTCTGAATGCCTGTCCCTCACTGTCCTTTGTCTCTGAATGCCTGTCCCTCACTGTCCTTTGTCTCTGAATGCCTGTCCCTCACTGTCCTTTGTCTCTGAATGCCTGTCCCTCACTGTCCTTTGTCTCTGAATGCCTGTCCCTCACTGTCCTTTGTCTCTGAATGCCTGTCCCTCACTGTCCTTTGTCTCTGAATGCCTGTCCCTCACTGTCCTTTGTCTCTGAATGCCTGTCCCTCACTGTCCTTTGTCTCTGAATGCCTGTCCCTCACTGTCCTTTGTCTCTGAATGCCTGTCCCTCACTGTCCTTTGTCTCTGAATGCCTGTCCCTCACTGTCCTTTGTCTCTGAATGCCTGTCCCTCACTGTCCTTTGTCTCTGAATGCCTGTCCCTCACTGTCCTTTGTCTCTGAATGCCTGTCCCTCACTGTCCTTTGTCTCTGAATGCCTGTCCCTCACTGTCCTTTGTCTCTGAATGCCTGTCCCTCACTGTCCTTTGTCTCTGAATGCCTGTCCCTCACTGTCCTTTGTCTCTGAATGCCTGTCCCTCACTGTCCTTTGTCTCTGAATGCCTGTCCCTCACTGTCCTTTGTCTCTGAATGCCTGTCCCTCACTGTCCTTTGTCTCTGAATGCCTGTCCCTCACTGTCCTTTGTCTCTGAATGCCTGTCCCTCACTGTCCTTTGTCTCTGAATGCCTGTCCCTCACTGTCCTTTGTCTCTGAATGCCTGTCCCTCACTGTCCTTTGTCTCTGAATGCCTGTCCCTCACTGTCCTTTGTCTCTGAATGCCTGTCCCTCACTGTCCTTTGTCTCTGAATGCCTGTCCCTCACTGTCCTTTGTCTCTGAATGCCTGTCCCTCACTGTCCTTTGTCTCTGAATGCCTGTCCCTCACTGTCCTTTGTCTCTGAATGCCTGTCCCTCACTGTCCTTTGTCTCTGAATGCCTGTCCCTCACTGTCCTTTGTCTCTGAATGCCTGTCCCTCACTGTCCTTTGTCTCTGAATGCCTGTCCCTCACTGTCCTTTGTCTCTGAATGCCTGTCCCTCACTGTCCTTTGTCTCTGAATGCCTGTCCCTCACTGTCCTTTGTCTCTGAATGCCTGTCCCTCACTGTCCTTTGTCTCTGAATGCCTGTCCCTCACTGTCCTTTGTCTCTGAATGCCTGTCCCTCACTGTCCTTTGTCTCTGAATGCCTGTCCCTCACTGTCCTTTGTCTCTGAATGCCTGTCCCTCACTGTCCTTTGTCTCTGAATGCCTGTCCCTCACTGTCCTTTGTCTCTGAATGCCTGTCCCTCACTGTCCTTTGTCTCTGAATGCCTGTCCCTCACTGTCCTTTGTCTCTGAATGCCTGTCCCTCACTGTCCTTTGTCTCTGAATGCCTGTCCCTCACTGTCCTTTGTCTCTGAATGCCTGTCCCTCACTGTCCTTTGTCTCTGAATGCCTGTCCCTCACTGTCCTTTGTCTCTGAATGCCTGTCCCTCACTGTCCTTTGTCTCTGAATGCCTGTCCCTCACTGTCCTTTGTCTCTGAATGCCTGTCCCTCACTGTCCTTTGTCTCTGAATGCCTGTCCCTCACTGTCCTTTGTCTCTGAATGCCTGTCCCTCACTGTCCTTTGTCTCTGAATGCCTGTCCCTCACTGTCCTTTGTCTCTGAATGCCTGTCCCTCACTGTCCTTTGTCTCTGAATGCCTGTCCCTCACTGTCCTTTGTCTCTGAATGCCTGTCCCTCACTGTCCTTTGTCTCTGAATGCCTGTCCCTCACTGTCCTTTGTCTCTGAATGCCTGTCCCTCACTGTCCTTTGTCTCTGAATGCCTGTCCCTCACTGTCCTTTGTCTCTGAATGCCTGTCCCTCACTGTCCTTTGTCTCTGAATGCCTGTCCCTCACTGTCCTTTGTCTCTGAATGCCTGTCCCTCACTGTCCTTTGTCTCTGAATGCCTGTCCCTCACTGTCCTTTGTCTCTGAATGCCTGTCCCTCACTGTCCTTTGTCTCTGAATGCCTGTCCCTCACTGTCCTTTGTCTCTGAATGCCTGTCCCTCACTGTCCTTTGTCTCTGAATGCCTGTCCCTCACTGTCCTTTGTCTCTGAATGCCTGTCCCTCACTGTCCTTTGTCTCTGAATGCCTGTCCCTCACTGTCCTTTGTCTCTGAATGCCTGTCCCTCACTGTCCTTTGTCTCTGAATGCCTGTCCCTCACTGTCCTTTGTCTCTGAATGCCTGTCCCTCACTGTCCTTTGTCTCTGAATGCCTGTCCCTCACTGTCCTTTGTCTCTGAATGCCTGTCCCTCACTGTCCTTTGTCTCTGAATGCCTGTCCCTCACTGTCCTTTGTCTCTGAATGCCTGTCCCTCACTGTCCTTTGTCTCTGAATGCCTGTCCCTCACTGTCCTTTGTCTCTGAATGCCTGTCCCTCACTGTCCTTTGTCTCTGAATGCCTGTCCCTCACTGTCCTTTGTCTCTGAATGCCTGTCCCTCACTGTCCTTTGTCTCTGAATGCCTGTCCCTCACTGTCCTTTGTCTCTGAATGCCTGTCCCTCACTGTCCTTTGTCTCTGAATGCCTGTCCCTCACTGTCCTTTGTCTCTGAATGCCTGTCCCTCACTGTCCTTTGTCTCTGAATGCCTGTCCCTCACTGTCCTTTGTCTCTGAATGCCTGTCCCTCACTGTCCTTTGTCTCTGAATGCCTGTCCCTCACTGTCCTTTGTCTCTGAATGCCTGTCCCTCACTGTCCTTTGTCTCTGAATGCCTGTCCCTCACTGTCCTTTGTCTCTGAATGCCTGTCCCTCACTGTCCTTTGTCTCTGAATGCCTGTCCCTCACTGTCCTTTGTCTCTGAATGCCTGTCCCTCACTGTCCTTTGTCTCTGAATGCCTGTCCCTCACTGTCCTTTGTCTCTGAATGCCTGTCCCTCACTGTCCTTTGTCTCTGAATGCCTGTCCCTCACTGTCCTTTGTCTCTGAATGCCTGTCCCTCACTGTCCTTTGTCTCTGAATGCCTGTCCCTCACTGTCCTTTGTCTCTGAATGCCTGTCCCTCACTGTCCTTTGTCTCTGAATGCCTGTCCCTCACTGTCCTTTGTCTCTGAATGCCTGTCCCTCACTGTCCTTTGTCTCTGAATGCCTGTCCCTCACTGTCCTTTGTCTCTGAATGCCTGTCCCTCACTGTCCTTTGTCTCTGAATGCCTGTCCCTCACTGTCCTTTGTCTCTGAATGCCTGTCCCTCACTGTCCTTTGTCTCTGAATGCCTGTCCCTCACTGTCCTTTGTCTCTGAATGCCTGTCCCTCACTGTCCTTTGTCTCTGAATGCCTGTCCCTCACTGTCCTTTGTCTCTGAATGCCTGTCCCTCACTGTCCTTTGTCTCTGAATGCCTGTCCCTCACTGTCCTTTGTCTCTGAATGCCTGTCCCTCACTGTCCTTTGTCTCTGAATGCCTGTCCCTCACTGTCCTTTGTCTCTGAATGCCTGTCCCTCACTGTCCTTTGTCTCTGAATGCCTGTCCCTCACTGTCCTTTGTCTCTGAATGCCTGTCCCTCACTGTCCTTTGTCTCTGAATGCCTGTCCCTCACTGTCCTTTGTCTCTGAATGCCTGTCCCTCACTGTCCTTTGTCTCTGAATGCCTGTCCCTCACTGTCCTTTGTCTCTGAATGCCTGTCCCTCACTGTCCTTTGTCTCTGAATGCCTGTCCCTCACTGTCCTTTGTCTCTGAATGCCTGTCCCTCACTGTCCTTTGTCTCTGAATGCCTGTCCCTCACTGTCCTTTGTCTCTGAATGCCTGTCCCTCACTGTCCTTTGTCTCTGAATGCCTGTCCCTCACTGTCCTTTGTCTCTGAATGCCTGTCCCTCACTGTCCTTTGTCTCTGAATGCCTGTCCCTCACTGTCCTTTGTCTCTGAATGCCTGTCCCTCACTGTCCTTTGTCTCTGAATGCCTGTCCCTCACTGTCCTTTGTCTCTGAATGCCTGTCCCTCACTGTCCTTTGTCTCTGAATGCCTGTCCCTCACTGTCCTTTGTCTCTGAATGCCTGTCCCTCACTGTCCTTTGTCTCTGAATGCCTGTCCCTCACTGTCCTTTGTCTCTGAATGCCTGTCCCTCACTGTCCTTTGTCTCTGAATGCCTGTCCCTCACTGTCCTTTGTCTCTGAATGCCTGTCCCTCACTGTCCTTTGTCTCTGAATGCCTGTCCCTCACTGTCCTTTGTCTCTGAATGCCTGTCCCTCACTGTCCTTTGTCTCTGAATGCCTGTCCCTCACTGTCCTTTGTCTCTGAATGCCTGTCCCTCACTGTCCTTTGTCTCTGAATGCCTGTCCCTCACTGTCCTTTGTCTCTGAATGCCTGTCCCTCACTGTCCTTTGTCTCTGAATGCCTGTCCCTCACTGTCCTTTGTCTCTGAATGCCTGTCCCTCACTGTCCTTTGTCTCTGAATGCCTGTCCCTCACTGTCCTTTGTCTCTGAATGCCTGTCCCTCACTGTCCTTTGTCTCTGAATGCCTGTCCCTCACTGTCCTTTGTCTCTGAATGCCTGTCCCTCACTGTCCTTTGTCTCTGAATGCCTGTCCCTCACTGTCCTTTGTCTCTGAATGCCTGTCCCTCACTGTCCTTTGTCTCTGAATGCCTGTCCCTCACTGTCCTTTGTCTCTGAATGCCTGTCCCTCACTGTCCTTTGTCTCTGAATGCCTGTCCCTCACTGTCCTTTGTCTCTGAATGCCTGTCCCTCACTGTCCTTTGTCTCTGAATGCCTGTCCCTCACTGTCCTTTGTCTCTGAATGCCTGTCCCTCACTGTCCTTTGTCTCTGAATGCCTGTCCCTCACTGTCCTTTGTCTCTGAATGCCTGTCCCTCACTGTCCTTTGTCTCTGAATGCCTGTCCCTCACTGTCCTTTGTCTCTGAATGCCTGTCCCTCACTGTCCTTTGTCTCTGAATGCCTGTCCCTCACTGTCCTTTGTCTCTGAATGCCTGTCCCTCACTGTCCTTTGTCTCTGAATGCCTGTCCCTCACTGTCTTTGTCTCTGAATGCCTGTCCCTCACTGTCCTTTGTCTCTGAATGCCTGTCCCTCACTGTCCTTTGTCTCTGAATGCCTGTCCCTCACTGTCCTTTGTCTCTGAATGCCTGTCCCTCACTGTCCTTTGTCTCTGAATGCCTGTCCCTCACTGTCCTTTGTCTCTGAATGCCTGTCCCTCACTGTCCTTTGTCTCTGAATGCCTGTCCCTCACTGTCCTTTGTCTCTGAATGCCTGTCCCTCACTGTCCTTTGTCTCTGAATGCCTGTCCCTCACTGTCTTTGTCTCTGAATGCCTGTCCCTCACTGTCCTTTGTCTCTGAATGCCTGTCCCTCACTGTCCTTTGTCTCTGAATGCCTGTCCCTCACTGTCCTTTGTCTCTGAATGCCTGTCCCTCACTGTCCTTTGTCTCTGAATGCCTGTCCCTCACTGTCCTTTGTCTCTGAATGCCTGTCCCTCACTGTCCTTTGTCTCTGAATGCCTGTCCCTCACTGTCCTTTGTCTCTGAATGCCTGTCCCTCACTGTCCTTTGTCTCTGAATGCCTGTCCCTCACTGTCCTTTGTCTCTGAATGCCTGTCCCTCACTGTCCTTTGTCTCTGAATGCCTGTCCCTCACTGTCCTTTGTCTCTGAATGCCTGTCCCTCACTGTCCTTTGTCTCTGAATGCCTGTCCCTCACTGTCCTTTGTCTCTGAATGCCTGTCCCTCACTGTCCTTTGTCTCTGAATGCCTGTCCCTCACTGTCCTTTGTCTCTGAATGCCTGTCCCTCACTGTCCTTTGTCTCTGAATGCCTGTCCCTCACTGTCCTTTGTCTCTGAATGCCTGTCCCTCACTGTCCTTTGTCTCTGAATGCCTGTCCCTCACTGTCCTTTGTCTCTGAATGCCTGTCCCTCACTGTCCTTTGTCTCTGAATGCCTGTCCCTCACTGTCCTTTGTCTCTGAATGCCTGTCCCTCACTGTCCTTTGTCTCTGAATGCCTGTCCCTCACTGTCCTTTGTCTCTGAATGCCTGTCCCTCACTGTCCTTTGTCTCTGAATGCCTGTCCCTCACTGTCCTTTGTCTCTGAATGCCTGTCCCTCACTGTCCTTTGTCTCTGAATGCCTGTCCCTCACTGTCCTTTGTCTCTGAATGCCTGTCCCTCACTGTCCTTTGTCTCTGAATGCCTGTCCCTCACTGTCCTTTGTCTCTGAATGCCTGTCCCTCACTGTCCTTTGTCTCTGAATGCCTGTCCCTCACTGTCCTTTGTCTCTGAATGCCTGTCCCTCACTGTCCTTTGTCTCTGAATGCCTGTCCCTCACTGTCCTTTGTCTCTGAATGCCTGTCCCTCACTGTCCTTTGTCTCTGAATGCCTGTCCCTCACTGTCCTTTGTCTCTGAATGCCTGTCCCTCACTGTCCTTTGTCTCTGAATGCCTGTCCCTCACTGTCCTTTGTCTCTGAATGCCTGTCCCTCACTGTCCTTTGTCTCTGAATGCCTGTCCCTCACTGTCTTTGTCTCTGAATGCCTGTCCCTCACTGTCCTTTGTCTCTGAATGCCTGTCCCTCACTGTCCTTTGTCTCTGAATGCCTGTCCCTCACTGTCCTTTGTCTCTGAATGCCTGTCCCTCACTGTCCTTTGTCTCTGAATGCCTGTCCCTCACTGTCCTTTGTCTCTGAATGCCTGTCCCTCACTGTCCTTTGTCTCTGAATGCCTGTCCCTCACTGTCCTTTGTCTCTGAATGCCTGTCCCTCACTGTCTTTTGTCTCTGAATGCCTGTCCCTCACTGTCCTTTGTCTCTGAATGCCTGTCCCTCACTGTCCTTTGTCTCTGAATGCCTGTCCCTCACTGTCCTTTGTCTCTGAATGCCTGTCCCTCACTGTCCTTTGTCTCTGAATGCCTGTCCCTCACTGTCCTTTGTCTCTGAATGCCTGTCCCTCACTGTCCTTTGTCTCTGAATGCCTGTCCCTCACTGTCCTTTGTCTCTGAATGCCTGTCCCTCACTGTCCTTTGTCTCTGAATGCCTGTCCCTCACTGTCCTTTGTCTCTGAATGCCTGTCCCTCACTGTCCTTTGTCTCTGAATGCCTGTCCCTCACTGTCCTTTGTCTCTGAATGCCTGTCCCTCACTGTCCTTTGTCTCTGAATGCCTGTCCCTCACTGTCCTTTGTCTCTGAATGCCTGTCCCTCACTGTCCTTTGTCTCTGAATGCCTGTCCCTCACTGTCCTTTGTCTCTGAATGCCTGTCCCTCACTGTCCTTTGTCTCTGAATGCCTGTCCCTCACTGTCCTTTGTCTCTGAATGCCTGTCCCTCACTGTCCTTTGTCTCTGAATGCCTGTCCCTCACTGTCCTTTGTCTCTGAATGCCTGTCCCTCACTGTCCTTTGTCTCTGAATGCCTGTCCCTCACTGTCCTTTGTCTCTGAATGCCTGTCCCTCACTGTCCTTTGTCTCTGAATGCCTGTCCCTCACTGTCCTTTGTCTCTGAATGCCTGTCCCTCACTGTCCTTTGTCTCTGAATGCCTGTCCCTCACTGTCCTTTGTCTCTGAATGCCTGTCCCTCACTGTCCTTTGTCTCTGAATGCCTGTCCCTCACTGTCCTTTGTCTCTGAATGCCTGTCCCTCACTGTCCTTTGTCTC
Organism: Squalus acanthias; assembly: GCA_030390025.1. NCBI lineage: Eukaryota > Metazoa > Chordata > Chondrichthyes > Squaliformes > Squalidae > Squalus > Squalus acanthias. The sequence continues at coordinate 140,889,882 of CM059433.1, read as the reverse complement.
TGAATGCCTGTCCCTCACTGTCCTTTGTCTCTGAATGCCTGTCCCTCACTGTCCTTTGTCTCTGAATGCCTGTCCCTCACTGTCCTTTGTCTCTGAATGCCTGTCCCTCACTGTCCTTTGTCTCTGAATGCCTGTCCCTCACTGTCCTTTGTCTCTGAATGCCTGTCCCTCACTGTCCTTTGTCTCTGAATGCCTGTCCCTCACTGTCCTTTGTCTCTGAATGCCTGTCCCTCACTGTCCTTTGTCTCTGAATGCCTGTCCCTCACTGTCCTTTGTCTCTGAATGCCTGTCCCTCACTGTCCTTTGTCTCTGAATGCCTGTCCCTCACTGTCCTTTGTCTCTGAATGCCTGTCCCTCACTGTCTTTGTCTCTGAATGCCTGTCCCTCACTGTCCTTTGTCTCTGAATGCCTGTCCCTCACTGTCCTTTGTCTCTGAATGCCTGTCCCTCACTGTCCTTTGTCTCTGAATGCCTGTCCCTCACTGTCCTTTGTCTCTGAATGCCTGTCCCTCACTGTCCTTTGTCTCTGAATGCCTGTCCCTCACTGTCCTTTGTCTCTGAATGCCTGTCCCTCACTGTCCTTTGTCTCTGAATGCCTGTCCCTCACTGTCCTTTGTCTCTGAATGCCTGTCCCTCACTGTCCTTTGTCTCTGAATGCCTGTCCCTCACTGTCCTTTGTCTCTGAATGCCTGTCCCTCACTGTCCTTTGTCTCTGAATGCCTGTCCCTCACTGTCCTTTGTCTCTGAATGCCTGTCCCTCACTGTCCTTTGTCTCTGAATGCCTGTCCCTCACTGTCCTTTGTCTCTGAATGCCTGTCCCTCACTGTCCTTTGTCTCTGAATGCCTGTCCCTCACTGTCCTTTGTCTCTGAATGCCTGTCCCTCACTGTCCTTTGTCTCTGAATGCCTGTCCCTCACTGTCCTTTGTCTCTGAATGCCTGTCCCTCACTGTCCTTTGTCTCTGAATGCCTGTCCCTCACTGTCCTTTGTCTCTGAATGCCTGTCCCTCACTGTCCTTTGTCTCTGAATGCCTGTCCCTCACTGTCCTTTGTCTCTGAATGCCTGTCCCTCACTGTCCTTTGTCTCTGAATGCCTGTCCCTCACTGTCCTTTGTCTCTGAATGCCTGTCCCTCACTGTCCTTTGTCTCTGAATGCCTGTCCCTCACTGTCCTTTGTCTCTGAATGCCTGTCCCTCACTGTCCTTTGTCTCTGAATGCCTGTCCCTCACTGTCCTTTGTCTCTGAATGCCTGTCCCTCACTGTCCTTTGTCTCTGAATGCCTGTCCCTCACTGTCCTTTGTCTCTGAATGCCTGTCCCTCACTGTCCTTTGTCTCTGAATGCCTGTCCCTCACTGTCCTTTGTCTCTGAATGCCTGTCCCTCACTGTCCTTTGTCTCTGAATGCCTGTCCCTCACTGTCCTTTGTCTCTGAATGCCTGTCCCTCACTGTCCTTTGTCTCTGAATGCCTGTCCCTCACTGTCCTTTGTCTCTGAATGCCTGTCCCTCACTGTCCTTTGTCTCTGAATGCCTGTCCCTCACTGTCCTTTGTCTCTGAATGCCTGTCCCTCACTGTCCTTTGTCTCTGAATGCCTGTCCCTCACTGTCCTTTGTCTCTGAATGCCTGTCCCTCACTGTCCTTTGTCTCTGAATGCCTGTCCCTCACTGTCCTTTGTCTCTGAATGCCTGTCCCTCACTGTCCTTTGTCTCTGAATGCCTGTCCCTCACTGTCCTTTGTCTCTGAATGCCTGTCCCTCACTGTCCTTTGTCTCTGAATGCCTGTCCCTCACTGTCCTTTGTCTCTGAATGCCTGTCCCTCACTGTCCTTTGTCTCTGAATGCCTGTCCCTCACTGTCCTTTGTCTCTGAATGCCTGTCCCTCACTGTCCTTTGTCTCTGAATGCCTGTCCCTCACTGTCCTTTGTCTCTGAATGCCTGTCCCTCACTGTCCTTTGTCTCTGAATGCCTGTCCCTCACTGTCCTTTGTCTCTGAATGCCTGTCCCTCACTGTCCTTTGTCTCTGAATGCCTGTCCCTCACTGTCCTTTGTCTCTGAATGCCTGTCCCTCACTGTCCTTTGTCTCTGAATGCCTGTCCCTCACTGTCCTTTGTCTCTGAATGCCTGTCCCTCACTGTCCTTTGTCTCTGAATGCCTGTCCCTCACTGTCCTTTGTCTCTGAATGCCTGTCCCTCACTGTCCTTTGTCTCTGAATGCCTGTCCCTCACTGTCCTTTGTCTCTGAATGCCTGTCCCTCACTGTCCTTTGTCTCTGAATGCCTGTCCCTCACTGTCCTTTGTCTCTGAATGCCTGTCCCTCACTGTCCTTTGTCTCTGAATGCCTGTCCCTCACTGTCCTTTGTCTCTGAATGCCTGTCCCTCACTGTCCTTTGTCTCTGAATGCCTGTCCCTCACTGTCCTTTGTCTCTGAATGCCTGTCCCTCACTGTCCTTTGTCTCTGAATGCCTGTCCCTCACTGTCCTTTGTCTCTGAATGCCTGTCCCTCACTGTCCTTTGTCTCTGAATGCCTGTCCCTCACTGTCCTTTGTCTCTGAATGCCTGTCCCTCACTGTCCTTTGTCTCTGAATGCCTGTCCCTCACTGTCCTTTGTCTCTGAATGCCTGTCCCTCACTGTCCTTTGTCTCTGAATGCCTGTCCCTCACTGTCCTTTGTCTCTGAATGCCTGTCCCTCACTGTCCTTTGTCTCTGAATGCCTGTCCCTCACTGTCCTTTGTCTCTGAATGCCTGTCCCTCACTGTCCTTTGTCTCTGAATGCCTGTCCCTCACTGTCCTTTGTCTCTGAATGCCTGTCCCTCACTGTCCTTTGTCTCTGAATGCCTGTCCCTCACTGTCCTTTGTCTCTGAATGCCTGTCCCTCACTGTCCTTTGTCTCTGAATGCCTGTCCCTCACTGTCCTTTGTCTCTGAATGCCTGTCCCTCACTGTCCTTTGTCTCTGAATGCCTGTCCCTCACTGTCCTTTGTCTCTGAATGCCTGTCCCTCACTGTCCTTTGTCTCTGAATGCCTGTCCCTCACTGTCCTTTGTCTCTGAATGCCTGTCCCTCACTGTCCTTTGTCTCTGAATGCCTGTCCCTCACTGTCCTTTGTCTCTGAATGCCTGTCCCTCACTGTCCTTTGTCTCTGAATGCCTGTCCCTCACTGTCCTTTGTCTCTGAATGCCTGTCCCTCACTGTCCTTTGTCTCTGAATGCCTGTCCCTCACTGTCCTTTGTCTCTGAATGCCTGTCCCTCACTGTCCTTTGTCTCTGAATGCCTGTCCCTCACTGTCCTTTGTCTCTGAATGCCTGTCCCTCACTGTCCTTTGTCTCTGAATGCCTGTCCCTCACTGTCCTTTGTCTCTGAATGCCTGTCCCTCACTGTCCTTTGTCTCTGAATGCCTGTCCCTCACTGTCCTTTGTCTCTGAATGCCTGTCCCTCACTGTCCTTTGTCTCTGAATGCCTGTCCCTCACTGTCCTTTGTCTCTGAATGCCTGTCCCTCACTGTCCTTTGTCTCTGAATGCCTGTCCCTCACTGTCCTTTGTCTCTGAATGCCTGTCCCTCACTGTCCTTTGTCTCTGAATGCCTGTCCCTCACTGTCCTTTGTCTCTGAATGCCTGTCCCTCACTGTCCTTTGTCTCTGAATGCCTGTCCCTCACTGTCCTTTGTCTCTGAATGCCTGTCCCTCACTGTCCTTTGTCTCTGAATGCCTGTCCCTCACTGTCCTTTGTCTCTGAATGCCTGTCCCTCACTGTCCTTTGTCTCTGAATGCCTGTCCCTCACTGTCCTTTGTCTCTGAATGCCTGTCCCTCACTGTCCTTTGTCTCTGAATGCCTGTCCCTCACTGTCCTTTGTCTCTGAATGCCTGTCCCTCACTGTCCTTTGTCTCTGAATGCCTGTCCCTCACTGTCCTTTGTCTCTGAATGCCTGTCCCTCACTGTCCTTTGTCTCTGAATGCCTGTCCCTCACTGTCCTTTGTCTCTGAATGCCTGTCCCTCACTGTCCTTTGTCTCTGAATGCCTGTCCCTCACTGTCCTTTGTCTCTGAATGCCTGTCCCTCACTGTCCTTTGTCTCTGAATGCCTGTCCCTCACTGTCCTTTGTCTCTGAATGCCTGTCCCTCACTGTCCTTTGTCTCTGAATGCCTGTCCCTCACTGTCCTTTGTCTCTGAATGCCTGTCCCTCACTGTCCTTTGTCTCTGAATGCCTGTCCCTCACTGTCCTTTGTCTCTGAATGCCTGTCCCTCACTGTCCTTTGTCTCTGAATGCCTGTCCCTCACTGTCCTTTGTCTCTGAATGCCTGTCCCTCACTGTCCTTTGTCTCTGAATGCCTGTCCCTCACTGTCCTTTGTCTCTGAATGCCTGTCCCTCACTGTCCTTTGTCTCTGAATGCCTGTCCCTCACTGTCCTTTGTCTCTGAATGCCTGTCCCTCACTGTCCTTTGTCTCTGAATGCCTGTCCCTCACTGTCCTTTGTCTCTGAATGCCTGTCCCTCACTGTCCTTTGTCTCTGAATGCCTGTCCCTCACTGTCCTTTGTCTCTGAATGCCTGTCCCTCACTGTCCTTTGTCTCTGAATGCCTGTCCCTCACTGTCCTTTGTCTCTGAATGCCTGTCCCTCACTGTCCTTTGTCTCTGAATGCCTGTCCCTCACTGTCCTTTGTCTCTGAATGCCTGTCCCTCACTGTCCTTTGTCTCTGAATGCCTGTCCCTCACTGTCCTTTGTCTCTGAATGCCTGTCCCTCACTGTCCTTTGTCTCTGAATGCCTGTCCCTCACTGTCCTTTGTCTCTGAATGCCTGTCCCTCACTGTCCTTTGTCTCTGAATGCCTGTCCCTCACTGTCCTTTGTCTCTGAATGCCTGTCCCTCACTGTCCTTTGTCTCTGAATGCCTGTCCCTCACTGTCCTTTGTCTCTGAATGCCTGTCCCTCACTGTCCTTTGTCTCTGAATGCCTGTCCCTCACTGTCCTTTGTCTCTGAATGCCTGTCCCTCACTGTCCTTTGTCTCTGAATGCCTGTCCCTCACTGTCCTTTGTCTCTGAATGCCTGTCCCTCACTGTCCTTTGTCTCTGAATGCCTGTCCCTCACTGTCCTTTGTCTCTGAATGCCTGTCCCTCACTGTCCTTTGTCTCTGAATGCCTGTCCCTCACTGTCCTTTGTCTCTGAATGCCTGTCCCTCACTGTCCTTTGTCTCTGAATGCCTGTCCCTCACTGTCCTTTGTCTCTGAATGCCTGTCCCTCACTGTCCTTTGTCTCTGAATGCCTGTCCCTCACTGTCCTTTGTCTCTGAATGCCTGTCCCTCACTGTCCTTTGTCTCTGAATGCCTGTCCCTCACTGTCCTTTGTCTCTGAATGCCTGTCCCTCACTGTCCTTTGTCTCTGAATGCCTGTCCCTCACTGTCCTTTGTCTCTGAATGCCTGTCCCTCACTGTCCTTTGTCTCTGAATGCCTGTCCCTCACTGTCCTTTGTCTCTGAATGCCTGTCCCTCACTGTCCTTTGTCTCTGAATGCCTGTCCCTCACTGTCCTTTGTCTCTGAATGCCTGTCCCTCACTGTCCTTTGTCTCTGAATGCCTGTCCCTCACTGTCCTTTGTCTCTGAATGCCTGTCCCTCACTGTCCTTTGTCTCTGAATGCCTGTCCCTCACTGTCCTTTGTCTCTGAATGCCTGTCCCTCACTGTCCTTTGTCTCTGAATGCCTGTCCCTCACTGTCCTTTGTCTCTGAATGCCTGTCCCTCACTGTCCTTTGTCTCTGAATGCCTGTCCCTCACTGTCCTTTGTCTCTGAATGCCTGTCCCTCACTGTCCTTTGTCTCTGAATGCCTGTCCCTCACTGTCCTTTGTCTCTGAATGCCTGTCCCTCACTGTCCTTTGTCTCTGAATGCCTGTCCCTCACTGTCCTTTGTCTCTGAATGCCTGTCCCTCACTGTCCTTTGTCTCTGAATGCCTGTCCCTCACTGTCCTTTGTCTCTGAATGCCTGTCCCTCACTGTCCTTTGTCTCTGAATGCCTGTCCCTCACTGTCCTTTGTCTCTGAATGCCTGTCCCTCACTGTCCTTTGTCTCTGAATGCCTGTCCCTCACTGTCCTTTGTCTCTGAATGCCTGTCCCTCACTGTCCTTTGTCTCTGAATGCCTGTCCCTCACTGTCCTTTGTCTCTGAATGCCTGTCCCTCACTGTCCTTTGTCTCTGAATGCCTGTCCCTCACTGTCCTTTGTCTCTGAATGCCTGTCCCTCACTGTCCTTTGTCTCTGAATGCCTGTCCCTCACTGTCCTTTGTCTCTGAATGCCTGTCCCTCACTGTCCTTTGTCTCTGAATGCCTGTCCCTCACTGTCCTTTGTCTCTGAATGCCTGTCCCTCACTGTCCTTTGTCTCTGAATGCCTGTCCCTCACTGTCCTTTGTCTCTGAATGCCTGTCCCTCACTGTCCTTTGTCTCTGAATGCCTGTCCCTCACTGTCCTTTGTCTCTGAATGCCTGTCCCTCACTGTCCTTTGTCTCTGAATGCCTGTCCCTCACTGTCCTTTGTCTCTGAATGCCTGTCCCTCACTGTCCTTTGTCTCTGAATGCCTGTCCCTCACTGTCCTTTGTCTCTGAATGCCTGTCCCTCACTGTCCTTTGTCTCTGAATGCCTGTCCCTCACTGTCCTTTGTCTCTGAATGCCTGTCCCTCACTGTCCTTTGTCTCTGAATGCCTGTCCCTCACTGTCCTTTGTCTCTGAATGCCTGTCCCTCACTGTCCTTTGTCTCTGAATGCCTGTCCCTCACTGTCCTTTGTCTCTGAATGCCTGTCCCTCACTGTCCTTTGTCTCTGAATGCCTGTCCCTCACTGTCCTTTGTCTCTGAATGCCTGTCCCTCACTGTCCTTTGTCTCTGAATGCCTGTCCCTCACTGTCCTTTGTCTCTGAATGCCTGTCCCTCACTGTCCTTTGTCTCTGAATGCCTGTCCCTCACTGTCCTTTGTCTCTGAATGCCTGTCCCTCACTGTCCTTTGTCTCTGAATGCCTGTCCCTCACTGTCCTTTGTCTCTGAATGCCTGTCCCTCACTGTCCTTTGTCTCTGAATGCCTGTCCCTCACTGTCCTTTGTCTCTGAATGCCTGTCCCTCACTGTCCTTTGTCTCTGAATGCCTGTCCCTCACTGTCCTTTGTCTCTGAATGCCTGTCCCTCACTGTCCTTTGTCTCTGAATGCCTGTCCCTCACTGTCCTTTGTCTCTGAATGCCTGTCCCTCACTGTCCTTTGTCTCTGAATGCCTGTCCCTCACTGTCCTTTGTCTCTGAATGCCTGTCCCTCACTGTCCTTTGTCTCTGAATGCCTGTCCCTCACTGTCCTTTGTCTCTGAATGCCTGTCCCTCACTGTCCTTTGTCTCTGAATGCCTGTCCCTCACTGTCCTTTGTCTCTGAATGCCTGTCCCTCACTGTCCTTTGTCTCTGAATGCCTGTCCCTCACTGTCCTTTGTCTCTGAATGCCTGTCCCTCACTGTCCTTTGTCTCTGAATGCCTGTCCCTCACTGTCCTTTGTCTCTGAATGCCTGTCCCTCACTGTCCTTTGTCTCTGAATGCCTGTCCCTCACTGTCCTTTGTCTCTGAATGCCTGTCCCTCACTGTCCTTTGTCTCTGAATGCCTGTCCCTCACTGTCCTTTGTCTCTGAATGCCTGTCCCTCACTGTCCTTTGTCTCTGAATGCCTGTCCCTCACTGTCCTTTGTCTCTGAATGCCTGTCCCTCACTGTCCTTTGTCTCTGAATGCCTGTCCCTCACTGTCCTTTGTCTCTGAATGCCTGTCCCTCACTGTCCTTTGTCTCTGAATGCCTGTCCCTCACTGTCCTTTGTCTCTGAATGCCTGTCCCTCACTGTCCTTTGTCTCTGAATGCCTGTCCCTCACTGTCCTTTGTCTCTGAATGCCTGTCCCTCACTGTCCTTTGTCTCTGAATGCCTGTCCCTCACTGTCCTTTGTCTCTGAATGCCTGTCCCTCACTGTCCTTTGTCTCTGAATGCCTGTCCCTCACTGTCCTTTGTCTCTGAATGCCTGTCCCTCACTGTCCTTTGTCTCTGAATGCCTGTCCCTCACTGTCCTTTGTCTCTGAATGCCTGTCCCTCACTGTCCTTTGTCTCTGAATGCCTGTCCCTCACTGTCCTTTGTCTCTGAATGCCTGTCCCTCACTGTCCTTTGTCTCTGAATGCCTGTCCCTCACTGTCCTTTGTCTCTGAATGCCTGTCCCTCACTGTCCTTTGTCTCTGAATGCCTGTCCCTCACTGTCCTTTGTCTCTGAATGCCTGTCCCTCACTGTCCTTTGTCTCTGAATGCCTGTCCCTCACTGTCCTTTGTCTCTGAATGCCTGTCCCTCACTGTCCTTTGTCTCTGAATGCCTGTCCCTCACTGTCCTTTGTCTCTGAATGCCTGTCCCTCACTGTCCTTTGTCTCTGAATGCCTGTCCCTCACTGTCCTTTGTCTCTGAATGCCTGTCCCTCACTGTCCTTTGTCTCTGAATGCCTGTCCCTCACTGTCCTTTGTCTCTGAATGCCTGTCCCTCACTGTCCTTTGTCTCTGAATGCCTGTCCCTCACTGTCCTTTGTCTCTGAATGCCTGTCCCTCACTGTCCTTTGTCTCTGAATGCCTGTCCCTCACTGTCTTTGTCTCTGAATGCCTGTCCCTCACTGTCCTTTGTCTCTGAATGCCTGTCCCTCACTGTCCTTTGTCTCTGAATGCCTGTCCCTCACTGTCCTTTGTCTCTGAATGCCTGTCCCTCACTGTCCTTTGTCTCTGAATGCCTGTCCCTCACTGTCCTTTGTCTCTGAATGCCTGTCCCTCACTGTCCTTTGTCTCTGAATGCCTGTCCCTCACTGTCCTTTGTCTCTGAATGCCTGTCCCTCACTGTCCTTTGTCTCTGAATGCCTGTCCCTCACTGTCCTTTGTCTCTGAATGCCTGTCCCTCACTGTCCTTTGTCTCTGAATGCCTGTCCCTCACTGTCTTTGTCTCTGAATGCCTGTCCCTCACTGTCCTTTGTCTCTGAATGCCTGTCCCTCACTGTCCTTTGTCTCTGAATGCCTGTCCCTCACTGTCCTTTGTCTCTGAATGCCTGTCCCTCACTGTCCTTTGTCTCTGAATGCCTGTCCCTCACTGTCCTTTGTCTCTGAATGCCTGTCCCTCACTGTCCTTTGTCTCTGAATGCCTGTCCCTCACTGTCCTTTGTCTCTGAATGCCTGTCCCTCACTGTCCTTTGTCTCTGAATGCCTGTCCCTCACTGTCCTTTGTCTCTGAATGCCTGTCCCTCACTGTCCTTTGTCTCTGAATGCCTGTCCCTCACTGTCCTTTGTCTCTGAATGCCTGTCCCTCACTGTCCTTTGTCTCTGAATGCCTGTCCCTCACTGTCCTTTGTCTCTGAATGCCTGTCCCTCACTGTCCTTTGTCTCTGAATGCCTGTCCCTCACTGTCCTTTGTCTCTGAATGCCTGTCCCTCACTGTCCTTTGTCTCTGAATGCCTGTCCCTCACTGTCCTTTGTCTCTGAATGCCTGTCCCTCACTGTCCTTTGTCTCTGAATGCCTGTCCCTCACTGTCCTTTGTCTCTGAATGCCTGTCCCTCACTGTCCTTTGTCTCTGAATGCCTGTCCCTCACTGTCCTTTGTCTCTGAATGCCTGTCCCTCACTGTCCTTTGTCTCTGAATGCCTGTCCCTCACTGTCCTTTGTCTCTGAATGCCTGTCCCTCACTGTCCTTTGTCTCTGAATGCCTGTCCCTCACTGTCTTTGTCTCTGAATGCCTGTCCCTCACTGTCCTTTGTCTCTGAATGCCTGTCCCTCACTGTCCTTTGTCTCTGAATGCCTGTCCCTCACTGTCCTTTGTCTCTGAATGCCTGTCCCTCACTGTCCTTTGTCTCTGAATGCCTGTCCCTCACTGTCCTTTGTCTCTGAATGCCTGTCCCTCACTGTCCTTTGTCTCTGAATGCCTGTCCCTCACTGTCCTTTGTCTCTGAATGCCTGTCCCTCACTGTCCTTTGTCTCTGAATGCCTGTCCCTCACTGTCCTTTGTCTCTGAATGCCTGTCCCTCACTGTCCTTTGTCTCTGAATGCCTGTCCCTCACTGTCCTTTGTCTCTGAATGCCTGTCCCTCACTGTCCTTTGTCTCTGAATGCCTGTCCCTCACTGTCCTTTGTCTCTGAATGCCTGTCCCTCACTGTCCTTTGTCTCTGAATGCCTGTCCCTCACTGTCCTTTGTCTCTGAATGCCTGTCCCTCACTGTCCTTTGTCTCTGAATGCCTGTCCCTCACTGTCCTTTGTCTCTGAATGCCTGTCCCTCACTGTCCTTTGTCTCTGAATGCCTGTCCCTCACTGTCCTTTGTCTCTGAATGCCTGTCCCTCACTGTCCTTTGTCTCTGAATGCCTGTCCCTCACTGTCCTTTGTCTCTGAATGCCTGTCCCTCACTGTCCTTTGTCTCTGAATGCCTGTCCCTCACTGTCCTTTGTCTCTGAATGCCTGTCCCTCACTGTCCTTTGTCTCTGAATGCCTGTCCCTCACTGTCCTTTGTCTCTGAATGCCTGTCCCTCACTGTCCTTTGTCTCTGAATGCCTGTCCCTCACTGTCCTTTGTCTCTGAATGCCTGTCCCTCACTGTCTTCTGTCTCTGAATGCCTGTCCCTCACTGTCCTTTGTCTCTGAATGCCTGTCCCTCACTGTCCTTTGTCTCTGAATGCCTGTCCCTCACTGTCCTTTGTCTCTGAATGCCTGTCCCTCACTGTCCTTTGTCTCTGAATGCCTGTCCCTCACTGTCCTTTGTCTCTGAATGCCTGTCCCTCACTGTCCTTTGTCTCTGAATGCCTGTCCCTCACTGTCTTTGTCTCTGAATGCCTGTCCCTCACTGTCTTTGTCTCTGAATGCCTGTCCCTCACTGTCCTTTGTCTCTGAATGCCTGTCCCTCACTGTCCTTTGTCTCTGAATGCCTGTCCCTCACTGTCCTTTGTCTCTGAATGCCTGTCCCTCACTGTCTTTTGTCTCTGACTGCCTGTCCCTCACTGTCCTTTGTCTCTGAATGCCTGTCCCTCGCTTTCCTTTTTCTCTGAATGCTTCCCTCACTGTCCGTTGTCTCTGAATGCCTGTCCCTCACTGTCCTTTGTCTCTGAATGCCTGTCCCTCACTGTCCTTTGCCTCTGAATGCCTGTCCGTCACTGTCTTTTGTCTCTGAATGCCTGTCCCTCACTGTCCTTTGTCTCTGAATGCCTGTCCCTCACTGTCCTATGTCTCTGAATGCCTGTCCCTCACTGTCCTTTGTCTCTGAATGCCTGTCCCTCACTGTCCTTTGTCTCTGAATGCATGTCCCTCACTGTCCTTTGTCTCTGAATGCCTGTCCCTCACTGTCCTTTCTCTCTGAATGCCTGTCTCTCACTGTCTTTTGTCTCTGACTGCCTGTCCCTCACTGTCCTTTGTCTCTGAATGCCTGTCCCTCACTGTCCTTTTTCTCTGCATGCTTCCCTCACTGTCCGTTGTCTCTGAATGCCTGTCCCTCACTGTCCTTTGTCTCTGAATGCCTGTCCCTCATTGTCTTTTGTCTCTGACTGCCTGTCCCTCACTGTCCTTTGTCTCTGAATGCCTGTCTCTCACTGTCCTTTGTCTCTGAATGCCTGTCCCTCACTGTCCTTTGTCTATGAATGCCTGTCCCTCACTGTCCTTTGTCTCTGAATGCCTGTCCCTCTCTGTCCTTTGTCTCTGAATGCCTGTCCCTCACTGTCCTTTGTCTCTGAATGCCTGTCCCTCATGTCCTTTGTCTCTGAATGACTGTCCCTCACTGTCTGTGTCTCTGAATGCCTGTCCCTCACTGTCCTTTGTCTCTGAATGCCTGTCCCTCACTGTCCTTTGTCTCTGAATGCCTGTCCCTCACTGTCCTTTGTCTCTGAATGCCTGTCCCTCACTGTCCTTTGTCTCTGAATGCCTGTCCCTCACTGTCCTTTGTCTCTGAATGCCTGTCCCTCACTGTCCTTTGTCTCTGAATGCCTGTCCCTCACTGTCCTTTGTCTCTGAATGCCTGTCCCTCACTGTCCTTTGTCTCTGAATGCCTGTCCCTCACTGTCCTTTGTCTCTGAATGCCTGTCCCTCACTGTCCTTTGTCTCTGAATGCCTGTCCCTCACTGTCCTTTGTCTCTGAATGCCTGTCCCTCACTGTCCTTTGTCTCTGAATGCCTGTCCCTCACTGTCCTTTGTCTCTGAATGCCTGTCCCTCACTGTCTTCTCTCTCTGAATGCCTGTCCCTCACTGTCCTTTGTCTCTGAATGCCTGTCCCTCACTGTCCTTTGTCTCTGAATGCCTGTCCCTCGCTGTCCTTTGTCTCTGAATGCCTGTCTCTCAGTCTTCTGTCTCTGAATGCCTGTCCCTCACTGTCCTTTGTCTCTGAATGCCTGTCCCTCACTGTTCTTTGTCTCTGAATGCCTGTCCCTCACTGTCTTTGTCTCTGAATGCCTGTCCCTCACTGTCCTTTGTCTCTGACTGCTGTCCCTCACTGTCCCTTTGTTCTGAATGCCTGTCCTCACTGTCTTTGTCTCTGAATGCATGTCCCTCACTGTCCTTTGTCTCTGACTGCTGTCCCTCACTGTCCTTTCCCTCTGAATGCCTGTCCCTCACTGTCCTTTGTCTCTGAAAGCCTGTCCCTCACTGTCCTTTTTCTCTGAATGCCTGTCCCTCACTGTCTACTGTCTCTGAATGCCTGTCCCTCACTGTCCTTTGTCTCTGAATGCTGTCCCTCACTGTCCTTTGTCTCTGATGCCTGTCCGTCACTGTCTTTTTGTCTCTGAATGCTGTCCCTCACTGTCCTATGTCTCTGAATGGCCTGTCCCTCACTGTCTTCTCTCTCTGAATGCCGTCCTTCACTGTCTTTGTCTCTGATTGCCTGTCCTCACTGTCCTTTGTCTCTGAATGCCTGTCCCTCACTGTCCTTTGTCTCTGAATGCCGTCCCCCACTGTCTTCTGTCTCTGAATGCCTGTACCTCACTGTCTTTTGTCTCTGAATGCTTGTCCCTGACTGTCATCTTCTCTGAATGCCTGTCCCTCACTGTCTTTTGTCTCTGAATGCCTGGCTCTCACTGTCCTTTGTCTTGAATGCCTGTCCCCTCACTGTCCTTTGTCTCTGAATGCCTGTCTCTCACTGTCCTTTGTCTTGAATGCCTGTCCCTCACTGTCTTTGTCTCTGATGCCTCTCCCACTGTCTTCTGTCTCTGAATGCCTGTACTCACTGTCCTTTTGTCTGAATGCCTGTCCCTCATGTCTTTGTCTCTGAAGCCTGTCCCTCACTGTCTGCTCTCTGAATGCCTGTCCCTCACTGTCTTTGTCTCTGAATGCCTGTCCCTCACTGTCCCTTTGTCTCTGACTGCCTGTCCCTCACTTTCCTTTGGTCTCTGAATGCCTGTCCCTCACTGTCCTTTGTCTCTGAATGCCTGTCCCTCACTGTCTTTTGTCTCTGACTGCCTGTCCCTCACTGACCTTTGTCTCTGAATGCCTGTCCCTCACTGTCCTTTGTCTCTGAATGCCTGTCCCTCACTGTCCTTTTTTCTCTGAATGCCTGTCCCTCACTGTCCTTTGTCTCTGAATGCCTGTCCCTCACTGTCCTTTGTCTCTGAATGCCTGTCCCTCACTGTCCTTTGTCTCTGAATGCCTGTCTCTCACTGGCCTTTGTCTCGGAATGCCTGTCCCTCACTGTCCTTTTTTCTCTGAATGCCTGTCCCTCACTGTCCTTTGTCTCTGAATGCCTGTCCCTCACTGTCCTTTGTCTCTGAATGCCTGTCCCTCACTGTCTTTTGTCTCTGAATGCCTGTCCCTCACTGTCCTTTGTCTCTGAATGCCTGTCCCTCACTGTCCTTTGTCTCTGAATGCCTGTCCCTCACTGTCCTTTTGTCTCTGAATGCCTGTCCCTCACTGTCCTTTGTCTCTGAATGCTGTCCCTCACTGTCCTTCTGTCTCTGAATGCCTGTCCCTTGTCTCTGAATGCCTGTCCGTCACTGTCCTTTGTCTCTGAATGCCTGTCCCTCACTGTCCTTTGTCTCTGAATGCCTGTCCCTCACTGTCCTTTGTCTCTGAATGCATGTCCCTCACTGTCCTTTGTCTCTGAATGCCTGTCCCTCACTGTCCTTTTTCTCTGAATGCTTCCCTCACTGTCTGTTGTCTCTGAATGCCTGTCCCTCACTGTCCTTTGTCTCTGAATGCCTGTCCCTCACTGTCTTCTGTCTCTGAATGCCTGTCCCTCACTGTCCTTTGTATCTGAATGCCTGTCTCTCACTGTTCTTTGTCTCTGAATGCCTGTCCCTCACTTTTCTTTGTCTCTGAATGCCTGTCCCTCACTGTCCTTTGTCTCTGAATGCCTGTCCCTCACTGTCCTTTGTCTCTGAATGCCTGTCCCTCACTGTCCTTTGTCTCTGAATGCATGTCCCTCACTGTCCTTTGTCTCTGAATGCCTGTCCCTCACTGTCCTTTGTCTCTGAATGCCTGTCCCTCACTGTCTTTTGTCTCTGAATGCCTGTCCCTCACTGTCCTTTGTCTCTGAATGCCTGTCCCTCACTGTCCTTTGTCTCTGAATGCCTGTCCCTCACTGTCTTTTGTCTCTGAATGCCTGTCCCTCACTGTCCTTTGTCTCTGAATGCCTGTCCCTCACTGTCCTTTGTCTCTGAATGCCTGTCCCTCACTGTCTTTTGTCTCTGACTGCCTGTCCCTCACTGTCCTTTGTCTCTGAATGCCTGTCCCTCACTGTCTTCTGTCTCTGAATGCCTGTCCCTTGCCTCTGAATGCCTGTCCGTCACTGTCTTTTGTCTCTGAATGCCTGTCCCTCACTGTCCTTTGTCTCTGAATGCCTGTCCCTCACTGTCCTTTGTCTCTGAATGCATGTCCCTCACTGTCCTTTGTCTCTGAATGCCTGTCCCTCACTGTCCTTTTTCTCTGAATGCTTCCCTCACTGTCTGTTGTCTCTGAATGCCTGTCCCTCACTGTCCTTTGTCTCTGAATGCCTGTCCCTCACTGTCTTCTGTCTCTGAATGCCTGTCCCTCACTGTCCTTTGTATCTGAATGCCTGTCTCTCACTGTTCTTTGTCTCTGAATGCCTGTCCCTCACTTTTCTTTGTCTCTGAATGCCTGTCCCTCACTGTCCTTTGTCTCTGAATGCCTGTCCCTCACTGTCCTTTGTCTCTGAATGCCTGTCCCTCACTGTCCTTTGTCTCTGAATGCATGTCCCTCACTGTCCTTTGTCTCTGAATGCCTGTCCCTCACTGTCCTTTCCTCTGAATGCCTGTCCCTCACTGTCCTTTGTCTCTGAATGCCTGTCCCTCACTGTCCTTTTTCTCTGAATGCCTGTCCCTCACTGTCTACTGTCTCTGAATGCCTGTCCCTCACTGTCCTTTGTCTCTGAATGCCTGTCCCTCACTGTCCTTTGTCTCTGAATGCCTGTCCGTCACTGTCTTTTGTCTCTGAATGCCTGTCCCTCACTGTCCTATGTCTCTGAATGCCTGTCCCTCACTGTCTTCTCTCTCTGAATGCCTGTCCTTCACTGTCCTTTGTCTCTGAATGCCTGTCCCTCACTGTCCTTTGTCTCTGAATGCCTGTCCCTCACTGTCCTTTGTCTCTGAATGCCTGTCCCCCACTGTCTTCTGTCTCTGAATGCCTGTACCTCACTGTCTTTTGTCTCTGAATGCTTGTCCCTGACTGTCATCTCTCTCTGAATGCCTGTCCCTCACTGTCTTTTGTCTCTGAATGCCTGGCTCTCACTGTCCTTTGTCTCTGAATGCCTGTCCCTCACTGTCCTTTGTCTCTGAATGCCTGTCTCTCACTGTCCTTTGTCTCTGAATGCCTGTCCCTCACTGTCCTTTGTCTCTGAATGCCTCTCCCCCACTGTCTTCTGTCTCTGAATGCCTGTACCTCACTGTCTTTTGTCTCTGAATGCCTGTCCCTCACTGTCCTTTGTCTCTGAATGCCTGTCCCTCACTGTCTGCTCTCTCTGAATGCCTGTCCCTCACTGTCCTTTGTCTCTGAATGCCTGTCCCTCACTGTCCTTTGTCTCTGACTGCCTGTCCCTCACTTTCCTTTGTCTCTGAATGCCTGTCTTTCACTGTCCTTTGTCTCTGAATGCCTGTCCCTCACTGTCTTTTGTCTCTGACTGCCTGTCCCTCACTGACCTTTGTCTCTGAATGCCTGTCCCTCACTGTCCTTTGTCTCTGAATGCCTGTCCCTCACTTTCTTTTGTCTCTGAATGCCTGTCCCTCACTGTCCTTTGTCTCTGAATGCCTGTCCCTCACTGTCCTTTGTCTCTGAATGACTGTCCCTCACTGTCCTTTGTCTCTGAATGCCTGTCCCTCACTGTCCTTTGTCTCTGAATGCCTGTCCCTCACTGTCTTTTGTCTCTGAATGCCTGTCCCTCACTGTCCTTTGTCTCTGAATGCCTGTCCCTCACTGTCCTTTGTCTCTGAATGCCTGTCCCTCACTGTCTTTTGTCTCTGAATGCCTGTCCCTCACTGTCCTTTGTCTCTGAATGCCTGTCCCTCACTGTCCTTTGTCTCTGAATGCCTGTCCCTCACTGTCTTTTGTCTCTGACTGCCTGTCCCTCACTGTCCTTTGTCTCTGAATGCCTGTCCCTCACTGTCTTCTGTCTCTGAATGCCTGTCCCTTGCCTCTGAATGCCTGTCCGTCACTGTCTTTTGTCTCTGAATGCCTGTCCCTCACTGTCCTTTGTCTCTGAATGCCTGTCCCTCACTGTCCTATGTCTCTGAATGCCTGTCCCTCACTGTCCTTTGTCTCTGAATGCATGTCCCTCACTGTCCTTTGTCTCTGAATGCCTGTCCCTCACTGTCCTTTTTCTCTGAATGCTTCCCTCACTGTCTGTTGTCTCTGAATGCCTGTCCCTCACTGTCCTTTGTCTCTGAATGCCTGTCCCTCACTGTCTTCTGTCTCTGAATGCCTGTCCCTCACTGTCCTTTGTATCTGAATGCCTGTCTCTCACTGTTCTTTGTCTCTGAATGCCTGTTCCTCACTTTTCTTTGTCTCTGAATGCCTGTCCCTCACTGTCCTTTGTCTCTGAATGCCTGTCCCTCACTGTCCTTTGTCTCTGAATGCCTGTCCCTCACTGTCCTTTGTCTCTGAATGCATGTCCCTCACTGTCCTTTGTCTCTGAATGCCTGTCCCTCACTGTCCTTTCTCTCTGAATGCCTGTCCCCCACTGTCCTTTCCCTCTGAATGCCTGTCCCTCACTGTCCTTTGTCTCTGAATGCCTGTCCCTCACTGTCCTTTTTCTCTGAATGCCTGTCCCTCACTGTCTTCTGTCTCTGAATGCCTGTCCCTCACTGTCCTTTGTCTCTGAATGCCTGTCCCTCACTGTCCTTTGTCTCTGAATGCCTGTCCCTCACTGTCCTTTGTCTCTGAATGCCTGTCCCTCACTGTCCTATGTCTCTGAATGCCTGTCCCTCACTGTCTTCTCTCTCTGAATGCCTGTCCTTCACTGTCCTTTGTCTCTGAATGCCTGTCCCTCACTGTCCTTTGTCTCTGAATGCCTGTCCCTCACTGTCCTTTGTCTCTGAATGCCTGTCCCCCACTGTCTTCTGTCTCTGAATGCCTGTACCTCACTGTCTTTTGTCTCTGAATGCTGTCCCTGACTGTCATCTCTCTCTGAATGCCTGTCCCTCACTGTCTTTTGTCTCTGAATGCCTGGCTCTCACTGTCCTTTGTCTCTGAATGCCTGTCCCTCACTGTCCTTTGTCTCTGACTGCCTGTCCCTCACTTTCCTTTGTCTCTGAATGCCTGTCTTTCACTGTCCTTTGTCTCTGAATGCTGTCCCTCACTGTCCTTTGTCTCTGAATGCCTGTCCCTCACTGTCCTTTGTCTCTGAATGCCTGTCCCTCACTGTCCTTTGTCTCTGAATGCGTCCCTCACTGTCCTTTGTCTCTGAATGCCTGTCCCTCACTGTCCTTTGTCTCTGAATGCCTGTCCCTCACTGTCCTTTGTCTCTGACTGCCTGTCCCTCACTGTCCTTTGTCTCTGAATGCCTGTCTCTCACTGGCCTTTGTCTCTGAATGCCTGTCCCTCACTGTCCTTTGTCTCTGAATGCCTGTCCCTCACTGTCCTTTGTCTCTGAATGCCTGTCCCTCACTGTCCTTTGTCTCTGAATGCCTGTCCCTCACTGTCTTTTGTCTCTGAATGCCTGTCCCTCACTGTCCTTTGTCTCTGAATGCCTGTCTCTCACTGTCCTTTGTCTCTGAATGCCTGTCCCTCACTGTCCTTTGTCTCTGAATGCCTGTCCCTCACTGTCCTTTGTCTCTGAATGCCTGTCCCTCACTGTCCTTTGTCTCTGAATGCCTGTCCCTCACTGTCTTTTGTCTCTGACTGCCTGTCCCTCACTGTCCTTTGTCTCTGAATGCCTGTCCCTCACTGTCTTCTGTCTCTGAATGCCTGTCCCTTGCCTCTGAATGCCTGTCCGTCACTGTCTTTTGTCTCTGAATGCCTGTCCCTCACTGTCCTTTGTCTCTGAATGCCTGTCCCTCACTGTCCTATGTCTCTGAATGCCTGTCCCTCACTGTCCTTTGTCTCTGAATGCATGTCCCTCACTGTCCTTTGTCTCTGAATGCCTGTCCCTCACTGTCCTTTTTCTCTGAATGCTTCCCTCACTGTCCGTTGTCTCTGAATGCCTGTCCCTCACTGTCCTTTGTCTCTGAATGCCTGTCCCTCACTGTCTTTTGTCTCTGACTGCCTGTCCCTCACTGTCCTTTGTCTCTGAATGCCTGTCTCTCACTGGCCTTTGTCTCTGAATGCCTGTCCCTCACTGTCCTTTCTCTCTGAATGCCTGTCCCTCACTGTCTTTTGTCTCTGAATGCCTGTCCCTCACTGTCCTTTGTCTCTGAATGCCTGTCTCTCACTGTCCTTTCTCTCTGACTGCCTGTCCCTCACTGTCCTTTTGTCTCTGAATGCCTGTCTCTCACTGGCCTTTGTCTCTGAATGCCTGTCCCTCACTGTCCTTTGTCTCTGAATGCCTGTCCCTCACTGTCTTCTGTCTCTGAATGCCTGTCCCTCACTGTCCTTTGTCTCTGAATTCCTTTCCCCCACCGTCTTGTGTTTAATTGCCCTTTGATCGTTATTGTTTTTGAAGTACTGTTCTTTCTACTGAGCACCTATTCCCTACTCTTTTCACTGTTACCTGTGTATTTTTTGGAATTACTCTTCACTTTTAAAATCCTTGCCCACATCAGTCTTATTCGCCCAGCAACCCAAACTCTAACCCACTCAGTACATCCCACTGCTTATGACTGCATGCCCCCAAATAGTCACCACCTCCCCATTATTTCCTTTACCCCTCAACTACTAACTAACTCTTTCTCCTCCTTCAGTATTATACCCCAACTAAACCCCCAAAATCCCAGCCCACTTTCCTCAAACACCCATCTCAACTCTTCACACATTGTCACACTATCTCATCTACTGTACCCACTGCCTTTCACATCCACTCCTTTATAAAAGTCCATCACCCTGTAAGTCCCCGCAAATATTGCCATAGAAGGTGACTGGTATACATATATTATTTAAAATGTTTTTGATGCTCCCCCTCTTCTATTAACACCTCTTATCTTGAAGTGCTAACTTGTGCCAAGGTACAGTTCTACCCTCCAGTAACTTGTAGAAATGGTCAGTGAGTGTCAGCACTATAAGTGTGATGTGATACATTTTGGTAGGAAGAATAAGGAGGCCACATACCCCTTGAAAAATAAGTGCCAACATGGAGTAGTGGGATCATGGAATAGTACGCACAGAAGCAGGCCATTCGGCCCATCAAGACTGCACTGGGTCTTTCGAAGAGTAATGCAGTTAGTCCCACTCCTTGCTCTTTCCCTATATCCCTGCAATTTTTTCCCGTTCAAGTATTTATCCAATTCCCTTTTGAAGGCTACTATTGAATCTGTATCCACCACCATATTAGGTAGTGCATTCCAAATCCTAACCACTCGTGTAAAAAAAGTTTTTCCTCCTGTTGCGTCTGGTTCTTTTGCCAATCACCTTAAATCTGTGCCTTTTTGTTATTGACCCTTTAGCCATTGGAAACAGTTTCTCTTTATTTACTCTATCTAAACCCTTCATGATTTTGAACACCTCTATCAAACCTCCTCTTAGCCTTCTCTGCTCCAAGGAGAACAACCCCAGCTTCTCTAATCTATCCACATAACTGTAATCCCTCATCCCTGGAACCATGCTAGTAAATCTTTTCTGTACCCTCTCCAAAGCCTTCACGTCCTTCCAAAAGTGTGGTGCCCAGAATTGGACACAATTGATAGAGAAGTTGTTTCCACTTGCAGGGAGACCAGAACGAGGGCAGATAAATATAAGATGGTTACTAATAAATCCAATAGGGAATTCAGGAAAAACTTCTTTATCCAGAGAGTGTTTAAAATGTAGAACTTGCTGCCACAAGGAGTAGTTGAAGCAAATTGCATCGATGCATTTAAGGGGAAGCTAGACAAACAGATGAGGGATATGGTGGTGGGGTTAGATGAAAAGGGGTGGTAGGAGGATTGTGTGGAACATAAACACCGGCAAGGACTGGTTGAGCTGAATGGCCTGTTTCTGTGCTGTGAAAGACTATATTTGACCATGGGGTGTTTCATAGCAAAGCCTGATACTGTCTTCGTCCCGCGTCCACACAAGTCACTGGGTGGCGCTGAGGAGCAGGAAAATAGCTGTTCTTTTTTGCCTTCCTGGCATAGAGACTGAAGGTAATGGTTGGGCACCCTTTTGCAGCCCCAGCTGAAATCAATTAATAGTACCAACCAGAAGCAAACTTGGCACGTTCCTGGCCTGCAGACATCTTTTGTCATACCCATTCACTTCAAGGGACCTTCAAATAATCAGATTAAATTAAAATTTCGTCGGCCCGCGAGATGATGCACTCCAGTCCCTGCGGCGCCCACCTGTCCCGGAAGGCCTTGAGCTTGCCGGCGGACACCGCGTGCTCCATCTCCAGGGCCACCCGGCTGCAAACATAGCCGCGGAAGAGAGGCAAGCAATCGGGCCGGACGACCCCCTCAACTGCCCGCTGCCTGGACCTACTAATGGCCACTTTGGCTAGGCCCAGGAGCAGTCCCACGAGGAGGTCCTCCGACCTGCCCGCTCCCCTCCGCACCGGGTGACCGTAGATTAGGAGCGTGGGACTGAAGTGTAGCCAAAAATCAAGGAGCAGCCCCTTCAAATAATAAAACAGGGGCTGCAACCTCTCGCACTCCATATACACATGGAACACGGACTCCTCTAGGCCGCAGAAATGGCAGGCGGCCTGGGAGTCCGTGAACCTACTTAGAAACTTATTGCACGGGACTGCTCCATGCAACACCCTCCAGGCCATGTCCCCAATAGAAAAGGGGAGGACTCCCGCATAGAGAGCGATCCATTGGGGACCTCCGCCTCCGCCGGATGGCACGCCAAGGCATGTCCGGTCGGTAGGTGAAGATGACAATCCTGGCCTGCAGAGCTCAATCCTAAACTAGGCAGGGCATTTACCAAATCAGCTGGAGGGGAGGGGGGCTCATAGATCAACAGCTGTACCTGCTGAGTATTTCTAGCATTTTCTGTTTTTATATGTATAGTTATGGTTGGTTTCCCAATGCCATAAAAGTGAACACTAAAGTCTTTTAAAGGTGGCTGTGACTTGAAGAGGAAACGGGAGAGGGCAAACTGCAGGATTTTCCCAGCAGAAGCTGGTTTTTTTTGGTCTTGTTGGCAGTGCTGTGTGTGATACTGTTAGGTACATGTTTTCCACCTCAACAAGCAACAGCTGGCATCGTTTGGAGAAGGGGTTGGGACGGGTTACTAGTATCAGGTCTACCGCAGTGCTACTGGGGACAGAAGTAACGCGAGAAGAAGGTGGACGTATTTCTACAACGGGTGAAAAGATCAGTCCAGGGTCACAGCCTTTAGTCCTAATCTCTAACAGAAAACTCGAGCCATTCATAGTCCAAATTGGTTTAGTATCTTTGTATAATTTAATTAAAAAGCATATAAACTGTTACAACCAGGAAAACGTAATAAGTTAAACAAAGCACAGCAATGATTTACAAAAGGAAGCCAATATACATAGAGGTTACTATACTGGACCATGTGTGCTAGGAGTCCGGTGTCTATGATCTTTTGGAGCGCCACCATACCAAGCTCATTGCACATTTCATTCCCAAGATAAAAGGTTCTGAAATGACCGAGAAGCCTGTCCAGCGTTTTACATTGCCCAGTCTTGGTGAGCCGGTCTTGCCGCCAATTGGCCGGTTATATGTGGCTCTGAGATATGTGTCATGACGTGGTGACAGGGACACGATCTTTCTCAATGTACACAAAGGGCCTTTGAGTGCAACTTTCTTTCCCCTTATGTTGCTTGCAAACGCATTGTGCCAAGGGAAAGGAATCTTGCCTCCTCAGTCTGAAAAGCCTTTCTGTTAACGAGTCATCGCTTAGGCGCCAAGGGTTCTAGGTGGGTATGAACAAGGTCTCCTTCACATCAGTTACAATGCTATTGGAATTGGCCTTTGCTCTCTCCCTTTCTTGTCACAACAATTGAGAGGGGGCTTAAATATGCTGGTCTTGTATTTTTGGATAACGACGTGGTGTTAGTTTAAGTAATGTGTCACAGATTTGACCCCAGTGGTTACTGGCAGTGCAGAAAGTCTGAGTAATTATAGCTGGACCCCAAGTTATAGATTTCCCACAGCCTGACAGAGGCTTACGCACCGTGATGGTCTGAACTTCACCAACTAGCCCAACCACTGTTGGCAGGAGTTTGTGAAGCTGAAGAGTTAGTATTCCTGGATGCTTTTTGGATTGCCACAGAATATTGAGATGATGGGGCAGTTGCTCTTCTGTTCCTGCCATTCACATGGAAGTCAGACACAAGCCCTGACATCACTAGTGGATTACAATGCAGTGGAATAATCAAATAGATAGTTCACTCAACGATTAATGTGCAGGATTTCTATCTTAACATGTAGAGACAAGTTGAGCATTGCAGCTGCTGAGGTTTAAGCTATCTTGTTCCTAGAAGTGGAGGTTTTTAAAAATTCATTCATGGGATGTGGGTGTCGCTGGCAAAGCCAGCATTTATTGCCCATCCCTAATTACCTTGAGAAGGTGGTGGTGAGCCACCTTCTTGAACCGCTGCAGTCCGTGTGGTGCAGGTACTCCCACAGTGCTGTTAGGGAGGGTGTTCCAGGATTATGACAGCAACATATTTCCAAGTCAGGATGGTGTGTGACTTGGCGGGGAACTTGCAGCCGATGGTGTTCCCACGCGCCTGCTGCCCTTGTCCTTCTAGGTGGTAGAGGTTGCGCGTTTGGGAGATGCTGTCGAAGAAGTTGTTTTATTTAGACATGGTAGATTCTCGAAATCTAGAGGGTCTAGGGTCACTTAAATGGGAGGTGTGAAACCTGAGCAGGACGGCATGTTTAGATGAAGGGATACCGACTGTTTTCTCCCATTTATCGAGTACTCTGACACGTCTTCAAATATTGTGTGCGGGTGCGTGGATGTAGACGTGCATGTTTGCAAGATTCTTGTAAGTTTCTCATAAGGAGCACTGTGTGTTTTCCCCAGTAACAGCCTAGATAGCATGGAAGGCTCCAATACTGTATCAGTGACTCCAAGGGCTGCAGATAAAGGTGAGGGGGGAAACAAGACAGTGAAGCCTCAACTAGATCCCATTTAACAAGATAAATAAACTAGCTAGTATGAAAACTATGGCCTATTGCAGGACTTGAAAAGCAATCTGAATAAGACAAGACCTACATCAAATCTTTTTGGAGAAATATAGGAAACTGAACCTTCTCTAGATCCAAGAGGACAGCCATAGGAGGGGCACCACATTTGAGAAGATGATCAGAAGTGCATGTGCTCTTCTGGGATGTAAAAGAGACTTGCTTGTTATTAGTCTGGTTTCAGTTGCTAATTGGAGGCCCTGGGAATGCAATTGTTTTATGTCAAGAGGGCAAAGATTTCAGTCTGTGGAATCTTTCACATGGCCCTCAGGATTCTCCACAAATGTTCTGTGTCTGAGAAATAGTACATCAACTTTCTTGCTGGTTGAAATCAAAGGCTCCAGTTTCTTTATTTCTTCCTTGCTCAGACAGTGTGTATTATATGCAGATGAAGGATAATTTCCTTTTATTAGGTTTTCATTTGAATTTAGGCCTCCGTAGCTCAGAACCTACTGGACAGACCCGTTCGATTGAGTGTTTTGAGATCTTCACTCAAGTATATCCTAATTTCTCCTTTGGCTTGGTGTCCATTTTTTGCCTTGCGCCTCTATGAACCACCTTGGGATGTTTTTCTCTATTAGAGACACTATATAAGGCAAGTTGTTTTCCTCACCGTCCTCGGCCTCTTGCATTGTTCCACGGAAGCGCAGCGTAAGCTCCAGGAACAGCACCTCATCTTCCGTTTAGGCACTTTACAGCCTTCCGGACTCAATATCGAGTTCAACAATTTCAGATCATAACCCCGGCTCCTACCACATATGTATACATTTTATCCACTCTTTTGGTCCGTGCCTTTTTCCTTTTTTTCTCTCTCTCCCCCCACGGCAGCTGTCTCTGATTCTGCCAGCATTTCACACCTTACCTTTTGTTTCTCAACCTGTCCCATTACCATCTCGTCTTGCCTTGAGCATCTCTCAATGTCTCTACTCACTAAAGACCATCCCTTTTGTTCTTTTATTCCTCCCCCCAGCCTCCCCCTTGCATTTTTATCTGTTTATTTCTTGCTCTCTCAGTTCCGACGAAGGGTTTCGACCTGAAACGTTAACTCTGTTTCTCTCTCCACGGATGTTGCCTGGCCTGCTGAGTTTTTCCAGCGTTTTCTGTTGTTATTTTTGTTTTTTTTAATCTTCTGGAGTCTTTCCTTAAAGTGTAAGCTTTTTGAATGGAGTTTTCTTTTAAAGTTTTTGTGTTAAACTATGTACAGTAACAGAGTGTGTGGTATAATCCATTATATAAGATGTCATACAAAAGCACTAATACAATAACGAGTAAACACATCTTAAGAAAACACTACCAACACAAGTTGACAATTATTTAAGAATATTAAAGGAGAAAAAGACTTGCATTTCTATAGCGCCTTTCACGACATCAGGACATCCCAAAGCGTTTTACAGCCAATGAAGTACTTTTGAAATGTTGTCACAGTAATGTAGGAAACACAGCAGCCAATTTGCGCACAGCAAGCTCCCACAAACAGCAATGTGATAATGACCAGATAATCTGTTTTAGTGATGTTGATTGAGGGATAAATATTGGCCCCAGGACACTGGGGATACCTCCCCTGCTCTTCTTCGAAGTAGTGTCATGGGATCTTCTACATCTACCTGAAAGGGCAGACGGGGCCTTGGTTTAACATCTCATCCAAAAGACGACACCTCCGACAGTGCAGCACTCCCTCAGTACTGCACTGGAGTGTCAGTCTAGATTTTGTGCTGAAGTCTCTGGAGAGGGACTTGAACCCACAACCTTCTGACTCAGCGGCAAGGGTGCTACCCACTGAGCCATGGCTGACACGGCGAAAGAACAAATTATAGTCAACAGTTGCAAAAAGGAAAGTAGAAAAGAAAAATATAAAAACAGATTCTCCCTTCTTGGTTTTATCATAAACATGATCAGGTGAAAATAATAACCAGGTATGGAAAGCCCATCCAATAGTGTGTACAAGCAATCCCATCGCCTCAAACCAGTATTTACACTGGCCAAAAAGGGCGACAACCCAGACTGAGATAAAGATCAGATTTTGTACAGCGGGTTCTGCAAGAATTGCATTCAAAGTTGACCCACCCACGTGGGAGGATCTGCCTTGAACCATGGGACTGAGATACATTCCAAGGTTGAGAATAATGTCATCCTCACCAAATTGGTTCAGGTAAATGGGATGACCATAGCGGAGGACAGCCTAACACATGTAACTAGGCCTGGTCGGGTGCCCATTCTCAATACTTCACTGATAGTGGAGCTGGCCCCCTTCAGAAATGTCTTTCCTACATTCTGCCAGCAAGTGCCCGTGTGCTCAAGTTGTATTAGATTATCAAGCTGGGTATCTTTCGCATTAGTTAAAGAGTTGTTTTTGAAAAACTCCTGAATCCCTTGCTGGATAAAGGAGGGAAATCACTCCCTCCTGTATAAGGGAAGTGCTGAAGTACCAACACACAAATGAAACAGAAATAACTAGGATGTTGAAACAATGGTCGACCTGGTTGAATCAGAATGATTTGGGTGGATGTGGGTAGAAACAATGGTCGACCTGGTTGAATCAGAATGATTTGGGTGGATGTGGGTAGAAACAATGGTCGACCTGGCTGAATCAACAACAACAACTTGTATTTATATAGCGCCTTTAACGTAGTAAAACGTCCCAAGGCGCTGCACAGGAGTATTTTAAGACAAAAAATTTGACACCGATTCACGTAATGATAAATTAGGGCAGGTGACCAAAAGCTTGGTCAGAGGTAGGTTTTAAGGAGCGTCTTAAAGGAGGATAGAGAGGCAGAGAGGTTTAGGGAGGGAATTCCAGAGCTTAGGGCCGAGGCAACAGAAGGCATGATCACCAAAGGTTGAGCGATTATAATCAGGGATGCTCAAGCGGGCAGAATTAGAGGAGCGCAGATATCTCGGTGGGGGGGCGGGGGGGCTAAAGGAGATTACAGAGATAGGAAGGAGTGAGGCCATGGAGGGATTTGAAAACAAGGATGAGAATTTTGAAATCGAGGCGCTGCTTAACCGGGAGCCAATGTAGGTCAGCGAGCACAGGAGTAATGGGCGAACAGGACTTGGTGTGAGTTAGGATACGGGCAGCCGCGTTTTGGATGACCAAGTTTACGTAGGGTAGAACATAGGAGGCCAGCCAAGAGTGCATTGGAATAGTCAAGTCTAGAGGTAACAAAGGTATGGATGAGGGTTTCAGCAGCGGATGAGCTGAGGCAAGGGCTGAGACGGGCGATATTACGGAGGTGGAAGTAGGCGGTTTTTGTTATGCTGTGGATATGTGGTCGGAAGCTCATTTTAGGGTCAAATATGACACCAAGATTGCGAACAGTGTGGTTCAGCCTCAGACAGATGTTAGGGAGAGGGATGGAGTCGGTGGCTAGGGAACGGAGTTTGTGGTGGGGACCGAAAACAATGGCTTCGGTCTACCCAATATTTAATTGGAGAAAATATTTGCTCATCCAGAACTGTATGTTGGACAAGCAGTCTGACAATTTAGACACCGTGGAGGGGTCGAGAGAAGAGGGAGTGAGGTAGAGCTGGGTGTCGTCAACGTACATGTGGAAACTGATGCTGTGTTTTCGGATGATGTCACCAAGGGGCAACATGTAGATGAGAAATAGGAGGGGGCCAAGGATAGATCCTTGGGGGACACCAGAGGTAATGATGTGGGAGCAGGAAGAGAAGCCGTTGCAGGTGATTCTCTGGTTACGATTAGATAGCTAAGAATGGAACCAGGCGAGTGCAGTCCCACCCAGCTGGACGACGGTGGAGAGTCGTTGGATAAGGATGGAGTGGTCAACCATGTCAAAGGCTGCAGACAAGTTAAGAAGGACGAGGAGGGATAGTTTACCTTTGTCACAGTCACAAAGGATGTCATTTGTGATTTTGATGAAAGCTGTTTCGGTACTGTGGCAAGGGCGGAAACCTGATTGGAGGGATTCAAACATGGAATTGCGGGAAAGATGGGCACGGATTTGGGGGACGACAACACGATCAAGGACTTTGGTGAGGAAAGGGAGGTTGGAGATGGGGCGATCAGTGCGATTTGGGTGGCTGTGGGTAGAAACAATGGTCGACCTGGTTGAATCAGTGCGATTTGGGTGGATGTGTGCTCAACACATAATCGCACCCTGTGATTGAGTAAAATTACTTGCACTTCAGTAGCGCCTCATCATGTTGCCAAAATATTTGAAAGCATTTCACAAAATGAATGGCTTTTGGAGTGCTGTGATCGTTGTTATGGAAGTAAACACTCCACAGCTTAAGAGTGTACAGGCAGAGAGGGAATGGGTGACCGCCAGACAAAAGGAGGAGGACCAGGCAGGTAGTGCAGGAGTCCCCCGAGTGCATCTCGCTTGCTAACCAGTATTCAGTTCTGGATACTGGTGAGGGCGATGGTTCCTCTGGGGAGTGCAGCCAGAGCCAAGTCCACGGCACAGGTGGCGAGGAAGAAGAGTGGAAGAGCAATAGTGGTAGGGGATTATCTTCTTCTTCGGCAGTCCCTCGGAACCGAGGATGACTTGCTTCCACATTAAAAATGAGTTCGCAGGTGACTGATGAGTCAAATGCGGGACCTACAGTCTCTGTCACAGGTGGGGCAGACGGTGGTTGAAGGGGCCGGTGGGTGGGGTGCTTGGGTTGACGTGCGCTGCATGCGCTTGGTTTCCGCTTGCTCCCGGCGAAGAGATTCGAGGTGTTCGGCGCCTTCCCGGATGCTTCTCCTCCACTTTGTGCGGTCTTGGGCCAGGGATTCCCAGGTGTCGGTGGGGATGTTACACTTTTTCAAGGCGGCTTTGAGGGTGTCCTTGAAGCGTTTCCTCTGCCCACCTGGGGCTCTCTTGCCGTGCCGGAGCTCTGAGTAGAGCGCTTGTTTTGGGAGTCTCGTATCGGGCATGCGGACGATGTGGCCCCTCCATCGGAGCTGATCGAGCGTGGTCAGAGCTTTGATGCTGGGGATGTTGGCCTGAGCAAGAACACTGACGTTGGTGCACCTATCCTGCCAATGGATTCGTAGGATCTTGCGGAGGCAGCGTTGGTGGTACCACTCCAGTGCTTTGAGGTGCCTGCTGTACATGGTCCATGTCTCTGAGGCATACAGCAGGGCGGGTATCACTGCTGCTCTGTAGACCATGAGCTTAGTGCCGGGTTTGAGGTCCTGGTCTTCAAACACTCTCTTCCTCAGGCGACCGAAGGCTGCACTGGCACACTGAAGGCGGTGTTGGACTTTGTCATAGACGTCTGCCCTTGTTGACAGTAGACTCCAGCGGGCAGGGGAAGGCCAGCTCAAGGAGCAAGGTGGTGGCTACACCTTCTTCTGGAAAGGCAAACCTGAAGAAGAACGCCGCCTCCATGGGGTAGGCTTCGCCATAAAAAATGAACTAGTTGGGCGTCTCAGAGACTCTCCTAGCGGTATAAACGAGCGCCTCATGACTCTTCGGCTCACCCTAGCCCGGAACCAGTGCGCTACGGTCATCAGTGCGTATGCCCCAACACTGGAAGCCACAGATGAGACCAAAGAGGAATTCTACTCCAGCCTCGAACAATCCCTGTCCAGAGTCCCAACGGGTGACAAGCTGATCCTCCTTGGCGACTTTAACGCCAGAGTTGGTAGGGGATTAGATAGGGGAATAGACAGGTGTTTCTGCGGCCGCAGACGCGACTCCAGGATGGTATGTTGCCTCCCTGGTGCCAGGGTCAAGCATGTCACTGAACGGCTGCAGTACATTGACGGGGGAGGGTGAGCAGCTGGAGGTCATGGTCCACATCGGTCCCAACGACATAGGTAGAAAGAGGGATAAGGTCCTGCAGGCAGATTTTAGGGAGCTAGGAAAGAGATTAAAAAGCAGGACCTCAAAGGTAGTAATCTCTGGATTACTCCCAGTGCCACGTGCTAGTGAGTACAGAAACAGAAACCGAGATAGAGCAGATGAATGCGTGGCTGGAGAGATGGTGCAGGAGGGAGGGCTTTAGATTCCTGAGGTATTGGGACTGTTTCTGGGGGAGGTGGGTCCTGTACAAGCCGGACGGGTTGCACCTCAACAGGACTGGGACTAATATCCTCGTGGTGGGGTCTGCTAGAGCTGTTGGGGAAGGTTTAAACTAGCTTGGCAGGGGGATGGGAACCTGAGCGTGGATTCAGAAGGGAGAGAAGCAAAGCTGGAAATGGAAGGCAGAAAATTAGTAAGCGAGTTTGGAAGGCAGAGGAAACAAAGGCTAGAAAATAGACAACAAGGGAGCTCGGCAGTGCTTAATGGTATATACTTCAATGCAAGGAATCTAGGGAATAAAGCAGATGAGCTGAGGGCACAGATAGACACGTGGGAGTATGATATTATAGCTGTTACTGAGATATGGCTGAAAGAAGGGCAGGAATGGCAGCTCAACATACCTGGTTACAGGGTTTTCAGACGAGATAGAGAGGGGAATAAAAAAAGGAGGGGGGGGTCGCAATATTGATTAAAGAATCAATTACAGCTGTGAGGAGGGAGGATATCTTAGAAGGATCATCAAATGAGGCCATATGGGTTGAACTGAAAAACAAAAAAGGGGCAATCACACTGCTGGGAGTGTACTATAGACCCCCAAACAGTCAGAGGGGGATAGAAGAGCAAATATGTAGGCAAATTTCTGAGACATGCAAAAATAGGGCAGTAATAGTAGGGGATTTCAACTTCCCTAATATTAACTGGGATAAAATTAGTATGAAAGGTATAGAGGGAGCAGAATTCTTAAAATGCATTCAGGAGAACTTATTTAGCCAGTACGTAGCAAGCCCAACAAGAGAGGGGACGGTTCTGGACCTAGTTTTAGGGAATGAAGCTGGGCAGGTGGAAAGGGTATCAGTGGGAGAGCATATTGGTGGTAGTGATCATAATTCAGTTAGATTTAGGGTAGTTATGGAAAAGGACAAGGATAGACCAGGAATAAAAGTTCTCAATTGGGGAAAAGCTAATTTTACTAAGCTGAGATGTGATTTAGCCAAAGTGGACTGGAGACAGAAACTTGAAGGTAAATCAGTGTCAGAGCAGTGGGAGGCATTCAAGGAGGAGATAGTGAGGGTTCAGAGCAAGTATGTTCCCTTAAAGAAAAAGGGTGGGACTAACAAATCTAGAGCTCCCTGGATGTCGAGGGGCATACAGGGTAGGATAAAGAAAAAAAGGGAAGCTTATGACAGATACCGAAGAAAGCTTAGAGGCGTATAGAAAGTGCAGGGATGAAATTAAAAAGGAAATTAGGAAAGCAAAGAGAGGGCATGAAAAAATATTGGCAAGTAAAATCAAGGAAAACCCAAAGATGTTTTGTAAATACTTTAGTTATCCTCTTGCTCTTAATGTAAGAGTAGGGACCATAAAGGTAAACCTGTGTGTGGAGGCAGAAGACATGGGTGTGGTTCTTAACGAATACTTTGCGTCTGTTTTCACAAAAGAGAGGGATGATGCAGACATTGCAATCAGGGAGGAGGAGTGTGAAATATTAGATGAAATAAACATAGCGAAAGAGGAAGTATTGAGGGGTTTAGCATATTTGAAAGTGGATAAATCCCCAGGCCCGGATGAAATGTATCCCAGAGAAGAGAAGTAAAAGAGGAAATAGCAGAGCCTCTGACCATCATTTTCCAATCCTCTCTGGCTACAGGTGTGGTGCCAGAGGACTGCTAACGTGGTACCGTTGTTTAAAAAGGGAGAAAGGGATAGACCGAGTAATTACAGGCCAGTCAGCCTAACCTCGGTGGTGGAAAAATTATTGGAAAACATTCTGAGGGACAGGATAAATCTTCATTTAGAAAGACACGAATTAATCAGGGACAGTCAGCATGGATTTGTTAAGGGAAGGTCGTGTCTGACTAACTTAATTGAATTTTTTGAGGAGGCAACACGGAGGGTTAATGAGGGTAGTGCGTTTGATGTAGTCTATATGGATTTTAGCAAGGCTTTTGATAAGGTCCCGCATGGCAGACTGGTCATGAAAGTAAAAGCCCATGGGATCCAAGGCAAAGTGGCAAGTTGGATCCAAAATTGACTCAGAGGCAGGAAACAAAGGGTAATGATCGAAGGGTGTTTGTGTGACTGGAAGGCTGTTTGCAGTGGGGTACCACAGGGCTCAGTACTGGGTCCTCTGCTTTTTGTGGTATATATCAATGATTTGGACTTGAATGTAGGAAGTATGATTAAGAAGTTTGCAGATGATACAAAAATTGGCCGTGTGGTTGATCATGAAGAAGGCAGCTGGTTGCAGACTGCAGGAAGATATCAACGGACTAGTCAGGTGGGCAGAACAGTGGCAAATGGAATTGAATCTGGAGAAGTGTGAACATAAGAAGTAAGAGTAGGAGTCGGCCATACGGCCCCTCGAGCCTGCTCCGCCATTCAATAAGATCATGACTGATCATCGACCTCAACTCCACTTTCCCGCCCGATCCCCATATCCCTTGATTCCCCTAGAGTCCAAAAATCTATCTCAGCTTCGAATATACTCAAAGACTCAGCATTCACAGCCCTCTGGGGCAGAGAATTCCAAAGATTTACAACCCTGAGTGAAGAAATTCTTCCTCATCTCGGTCTTAAATGGCCTACCCCTTATCCTGAGACTATGCCCCCTAGTTCTACACACTCCAGCCAGGGGAAACAACCTCTCGGCATCTACCCTGTCACTCCCCTTCAGAATCTTGTATGTTTCAATGAGATCACCTCTCATTCTTCTAAACTCCAGAGAGTATAGGCCCATTCTACACAATCTCTCATCATAGGACAGCCCTCTCATCCCAAGAATCAATCTAGTGAACCTTTGTTGCACCGCCCTCAAGGCACGTATATCCTTCCTTAGATAAGGAGACCAAAACTGTACACAGTACTCCAGGTGTGGTCTCACCAAGGCCCTGTACAATTGTAGCAAGACTTCCTTACTCTTATGCTCCAACCCCCTTGCAATAAAGGCCAACGTGTCATTTGCCTTCCTTATTGCTTGCTGTACCTGCATGCTAGCTTTCTGTGTTTCTTGCACGAGGACACCCAAATCTCTCTGAACACCAACATTTGAAAGTTTCTCACCATTTAAAAAAATATTATGTTTTTCTATTCTTCCTACCAAAGTGAATAACCTCACATTTCCTGACATTATATTCCATCTGCCACCTTACTGCCCACTCACTTAGTCTATCTATATCCCTTTGCAGACTCTTTGTGTTCTCCTCACAGCTTACTGTCCCACCTAGCTTTGTATCATCAGCAAACTTGGATACATTACACTCGGTCTCTTCATCTAGGTCATTAATATAGATTGTAAATAGCTGAGGTTCCAACACTGATCCTTGCGACATCTCACTAGTTACAGCCTGCCAACCTGAAAAAGATCCGTTTATCCCTACTCTCTGTTTTTTGTCTGTTAACCAATCCTCTATCCATGCTACTATATTACCCCCAACCCCATGAGCCCTAATCTTGTGTAATAATCTTTTATGTGGCACCTTATCGAATGCCTTTTGGAAATCCAAATATACTACATCCACTGGTTTACCTTTATCTACCCTGCTAGTTACATCCTCAAAAAAATCTAATAAATTTGTCAAACACTATTTTCCTTTCATAAAACCATGTTGACTCTGCCTAATCATGTTATGATTTTCTAAGTGACTTGATACCACTTCCTTAACAATGGATTCCAGCATTTTCCTGACGACTGATGTCAGGCTAACTGGCCTGTAGTTCCCTGTTTTCTCTCTCCCTCCTTTCTTGAATAGCGGTGTTACATTTGTGACCTTCCAATCCGCTGGGACCATTTCAGAATCTGGGGAATTTTGGAAGATCAAAACCAAGACATCCACTATCTCTTCAGCTACCTCTTTTAGAACCCTAGGATGTAGGCCGTCTGGTCCAGGGGATTTGTCGGCTTTTAGTCCCATTAGTTTCTCTTGTACTTTTTCTCTACTTATATTAATTACGTTAAGTTGCTCACCCTCATTAGACCCCTGGTTCCCCACCATTTTTGGTATGCTTTGTGTCTTCTACTGTGAAGACAGATCTAAAATATTTGTTTCACGTTTCTGCCATTTCCTTATTCCCCATAATAATTTCTCCTGTCTCAGCCTCTAAGGGACCAATGTTTACTTTTGCTACTCTTTTCCTTTTTACATACATGTAAAAACTCTTGCAATCTGCTTTTATATTTCTTGCTAGTTTTCTCTCATTCTATTTTTTCCCTTTTTATCAATTTTTTGGTCAACCTTTGCTGGTTTCCGAAACTCTCCCACTCCTCAGGCTTACTATTATTCTTTGCAACATTATAAGCTTCTTCTTTCAATCTAATGCTATCCTTAACTTCTTTAGTTAGCCACGGTTGGATCACTTTTCCCATGGAGTTTTTGTTTCTCAATGGAATGTATTTTTGTTGAGAATTATGAAATATTTCTTTAAATGCTAGCCACTGCTTATCTACCGCCATACCTTTTAATCTATTTTTCCAATCTACCTTAGCCAACGCGCCCCTCATACCTATGTAATTGGCTTTATTTAAGGTTAAGACCCTAGTTTCAGACTCCGGCAAGTCACTCCAAAAATGAATGTAAAATTCTATCATATTATGATCACTCTGCCCCAGAGGATCCTTTACGATGAGATTGCTAATTAACCCTGTCTCATTACTCAATAAAATAGCCTGTTCCCTGGTCGGTTCCATGACATATTGTTCTAGGAAACTGTCCCGAATGCATTCCATGAACTCGTCCTCCAGACTACCTTTGTCAATTTGATTTGTCCAGTCTATATGAAGATTAAAGTCCCCCAAGATTATTGCATTACCTTTGTTGCAAGCTCCTACTATTTCTTGATTAATATTCTGTCCAATGGTCTTGCTACTGTTCGGGGGCCTATATACTACTCCTACCAGTGTTTTCTGCCCCTTGTTATTCCTTATCTCCACCCATACTAATTCTACTTCCTGATCTTCCGAGCCGAGATCCTTTATCAGGGCTACTCCCCCTCCTTTTCCATTCTACCTGTCTTTTTGAAATGTCAAATACCCTGGAACATTTAGTTCCCAACCTTGGCTACCTTGCAACCATGTCTCTGTAATGGCTATTAGATCAAACCCATTTATCTGTATTTGTGCCACTAGTTCGTCTATCTTTATCTGAATGCAAGAAGCATTCGTAACAAGAGCCTTTAATTTACATTTTTTACCATATTCCCTGCTTTTACCTTATTCTCTGCTGCATTACTACCATTAAACTCTCTGTCCCTTCCTGTCACACTCTGCTTATTTTTACCCAAATCGCTACACTGCTCTATTGCCTTGACCTTTCTCTTTAGATTTCTAAATTTCCCCTCACCTGTCCCCTCCCCCCCACTTTTTTAGTTTAAAGCCCTATCTACAGCCCTAGTTATTTAATTCGCCAGGACGCTGGTCCCAGCTCGGTTTAAGTGGAGCCCGTCCCGATGGAACAGCTGTCTCTTGTGCCAGTGCCCCATGAATTGAAACCCCTTTTTTCCACACCACTCTTTGAGCCACGCATTTAACTCTCTGATCTGCTTGACCCTATGCCAAGTTGCGTGTGGCTCAGGTAGTAATTCAGAGATTATTACCCTTGTGGTTTTGCTTATTAATTTAGACCCTAGCTCCTCAAACTTCCTCAGCAGAACCTCATTCTTAGTTCTACCTATGTTGTTGGTTCCT
Source organism: Squalus acanthias (assembly GCA_030390025.1). Lineage (NCBI taxonomy): Eukaryota > Metazoa > Chordata > Chondrichthyes > Squaliformes > Squalidae > Squalus > Squalus acanthias. The sequence continues at coordinate 140,854,519 of CM059433.1, read as the reverse complement.
ACATGGACCACGACAACTGGATCCTCCCCCTCCCACTCCAAGTTATTCTCCAGCCGCGAGGAGATATCCTTAACCCTGGCACCAGCCTTCGGGACTCTTTCGCGGCTGCAGAGAACAGCATCTATTCCCCTTGACTATACTGTCCCCTACTACTACCACATTCCTTCCTTCTCCCTGCACTTGAATGGCCCTCTGTACCACAGTGCCATGGTCAGTTTTCCCATCCTCCCTGCAGTCCTTTTCCTCATCCATACAGGTAGAAAGTACCTCGTACCTGTTGGACAAGGTCCAGGACTGAGGCTCCTCCATCACTACATCCTGGGTCCCCGTACCTTGCTGACTCACAGTCACACCCTCTTGTCCCTGACCACTGACTAACTCTAAAGTTCTACTTAACCGAAAGGGTGTGACTGCCTCCTGGAACAAAGTGTCCAGGTAACTCTCCCCCTTCCTGATGCATCGCAATGTCTGCAGCTCGTACTCCAGCTCAACCATTCTGAGCCGAAGTTCCTCGGGTTGCAGACACTTACTGCAGATGTGGTTGCTCGGGATCGCGATGCTCTGCAGACTCCCACATGCTGCAGTTACGACACTCCACCTGCCCTGCCATCTCTAACCTTGTTTTATTTATTAATTCATTAGTTAAAGATTTTATTCAATCAATATTTTAGGTTTATTTTTTGATTATTTTATTTAGTTTAAGTTATTAATTTAATAAGTACTAGCAAGTTACAGTTTCACAGCTCTTAATTTAACCTCCTTCCCTAATTTGAGAGCAAAAAAGAGCTGTAATACTCACCAACCAGCTCTCCTGTGACATCACTCTTTGATGTTGTTTTTGAATCGGAGCCTCGCTGCTGCCGCTGCTTTAATTCAGGTCTCCTCTCGCCGCTGCCGCTGCTTTAATTCAGGTCCGCTCTCGGGCCGCTCTTTATCCTCTCGCCGCTGCCGCTGCTTTAATTCAGGTCCGCTCTTGGGCCGCTCTTTATCCTCTCGCCGCTGCCGCTGCTTTAATTCAGGTCCGCTCTCGGGCCGCTCTTTATCCTCTCGCCGCTGCCGCTGCTTTAATTCAGGTCCGCTCTCGGGCCGCTCTTTATCCTCTCGCCGCTGCCGCTGCTTTAATTCAGGTCCGCTCTCGGGCCGCTCTTTATCCTCTCGTCATTGCCGCTGCTTTTAGGTAATGCATTTGGGGAGGGCTAACAAGGCAAGGGAATACACTATAAATGGTAGGACACTGAGAAGTGCAGAGGATCAGAGGGACCTTGGAGTGCATGTCCACAGATCCCTGAAGGTAGCAGGACAGGTAGATAAGGTGGTTAAGAAGGCATACGGGATACTTGCCTTTATTAGCTGAGGCATAGAATATAAGAGCAGGGCGGTTATGCTTGAAGTGCATAAAACACTAGTTAGGCTGCAGCTAGAATACTGCGTGCAGTTCTGGTCACCACATTACAGGAAGGATGTGATTGCACTAGAGGGGGTGTAGAGGAGATTTACGAGGATGTTGCCTGGGCTGGGGAATTTTAGCTATGAGGAAAGATTGGATAGGCTGGGGTTGTTTTCTTTGGAACAGAGGAGGCTGAGGGGAGACCTAATTGAGGTGTATAAAATTATGAGGGGCCTAGATAGAGTGGATAGGAAGGACCTATTTCCCTTAGTAGAAGGGTCAATAAGCAGGGGGCATAGATTTAAAGTACAGAAGCAAAATACTGCGGATGCTGGAAATCTGAAATAAAAACAGAAAATGCTGGAAATACTCAGCAGGTCAGGCAGCATCTATAGAGAGAGAGAAACAGAGTTAACGTTTCAGGTCGATGACCCTTCGTCAGAACTGGAAAAAGTTGGAGATGTAAAAGGTTTTTAAGCAAGTGTAGGGGCAGGGAGATGGGGGAGGGGAGGAAAGAACAAAAGGGAAGGTCTGTGATAGGATGGAAGGCAGGAGAGATTAAGAGACAAAAGGGATGATGGTGCAAGACAAAAAAAGATGGTAATGGGACAAGTTAAGAAACAAAAGATGAGTCTAGATTAAGTGTAAATGGCAATGGCAGAATCATCAACAGCTGCCATGTGAAAAAAAAGAGGGGCAGAGGTTATGGTCTGAAATTGTTGAACTCGATGTTGAGTCCAGAAGGCTGTAAAGTGCCTAATCGAAAGATGAGGTGCTGTTCCTCGAGCTTCATTGGAACAGTGTAAGAGGCCGAGGACGGAGAGGTCAGAGTGGGAGTGCAGCAGAGAATTAAGGTGACAGGCGACCGGAAGCTCGGGGTCACCCTTACGGACTGAACGGAGGTGTTCCGCAAAGCGGTCACCCAATCTGCAGTTGATCTCCCCAATGTAGAGGAGACTGCATCGTGAGCAGTGAATACAGTATGCTAAATTGCAAGTACAACAAGTAAATTGCTGTTTCACCTGGAAGGAGTGTTTGGGGCCCTGGACAGTAGGAAGGGAGGAGGTAAAAGGGCAGGTGTTGCATCTCCTGCGTTTGCACGGGAAGGTGCCGGGGGAAGGGGAAGGGCTGTTAGGGGTGATTGAGGAGTGGACCAGGGTGTCACGGAGGGAGTGGTCCCTTCGGAATGCTGAAAGGGGAGGTGAGGGGAAGATGTGTTTGGTGGTGGGATCACGTTGGAGGTGGCGGAAATGGCGGAGGATGATCCGTTGAATGTGGAGGCTGGTGGGGTGAAAGGTGAGGACAAGGGGAACTCTATCGTGGTTCCGGGAGGGGAAGGGGCGAGAGCAAAAGTGCGGGAAATAGAACGGACACGGTCAAGGGCCTTGTCAACCACGGTAGAGGGGAATCCTCGGTTGAGGAAAAAGGAAGACAGGTCGGAAGCACTAATATGGATTTAAAGTAATTGGTCGGAGGTTGAGAGTGGAGTTGAGGAGAAATGTTTTCACCCAGAGGGTGGTGGGGGTCTGGAACTCACTGCCTGAAAGGGTGGTAGAGGCAGAGACCCTCATCACATTTAAAAAGTACTTGGATATGCACTTGAAGTGCCATAACCTTACAAGGCTACGGACCAACTGCTGGAAAGTGGGATTAGGGTGGATAGCTCTTTCTCAGCCGGCGAGGACAAGATTGGCCGGATGACCTCCTTCTGTGCTCTAAATTTCTATGATAATAAACAGCAGCCTGCCCCAATGAGATGAATGACTGGTTAATGTTGGTGTTGGCTGAGGGAGGAATGTTGACAATGAGTAACAGTAGTGTAAATAATTCTGTTCAATGGGATTATCCATTCACCATATTTCAGTTAGTTTAACCTCACTGAGATATGTTGCTCTTAATAGTAATGCAGTGAAGTCTGGCCAAGGGTGAGCTCCATAATGTGCGTTAAAAATCTCCATCTAGAATCATGGGGGAATCTTGGATACCTGGAGAAAAGCAAGAAAGTGAAAGTGTTAGTAGCTGGCCCTCACTGTTGGTTATGTAACTCTTAGTAACCAACACAAGGCTTGGCCGGAATTGTCACCACAGGATCAGAGTCGGAGACTGTTAGCAAAACAAGCTTCCACTGTTCCTACTCATTTAAGTTGAATCCTGGAAGACACAGACATTACAGTCAACCTATTCAAGTGGGTGGGTACTTTACCTCTTTGTTGGCAGCACTATTGACATCATATACAATACATTCAAAAATAGGATTGGACAGCTTTTACATGCTTTCGCCTAACTCTTTTTAAAACTACATTTAGCTGACTTCACTCATTCGCAACTATGCCTTAACCAATAGAGATTGCGGACATAGGATCTCTTTCCTCACCTGGCTATCCAAGCTGAGAGACCTGCTCCAGTAAATCTAAAGCCTCTGTAACCAACTCAATTTACTTTGAGGGAAGTGGAATATTGTTCCCTAAATCCAGATTTGTTTGTTGTCACTGCATAGCTGTTATTGTTACACAATGGGTTTTGTACAAAATCATTGAAGGAACATAGGAACAGGAGTAGGCCACTCAACTCGTTGAGCCTGTTCTGCCATTCAATTAAATCATGGTTGATCAGTATCTTAATACCATCTCTCGACCCCTCCGCTGTCTCTGATTTGTCACACTGATTGCCTGACATCCAGTACTGGATGAGCAGAAATTTCCTCCAACTAAATATTGGGAAGACCGAAACCATTGTCTTGGTTCCCGCCACAAACTCCGTTCCCTAGCCACCGACTCCATCACCCCGGCAACTGTCTGAGGCTGAACCAGACCGTTCGCAACCTTGGTGTCGTATTTGACCCCGAGGTGAGCTTCCAACCGCATATCTGCTCCATCACCAAGACTGCCTACTTCCACCTCCGTAACATCACTCGACTCCGCCCCTGCCTCGGTCCATCTCCTGGTGAAACCCTCATCCATGCCTTTGTTACCTCTAGACTTGACTATTCCAATGCTCTCCTGGCCGGCCTCTCATCTTCCACCCAACATAAACTTAAACTCATCCAAAACTCTGCTGCCTATATCCTAACTCGCACCAAGTCCTGTTCACCCATCAACCCTGTGCTCGCTGACCTACACTGGCTCCCAGTCCAGCAACAGCTCGATTTTAAAATTCTCATCCTGGTTTTCAAATCCCTCCATGGCCTCGCTCCACCCTATCTCTGCTACCTCCTCCAGTCCTACAACCTTCCGAGATCTCTGCACTCCTCCAATTCTGGCCTCTTGTGCAACCCCGTGCCTTAGGCTCTGGAATTCCCTCCCTAAACCTCTCCACCTCTCACTCCTCCTTAAAACCTAACTATTTAACTTACCTCTTTGACCAAGCTTTTGGTTACCTGTCCTAATATCTCTTGTGGCTCCGTGTCACTGACTTATGCCAATATTTTCCAATAAGTTTTATTCCTGTGTCCCTTCAGCTGAAATATATTGGATTTGGGGTAATTATTTCAGCCATTGGATACATCAGTGATAAGTTATGAAGTACTGGCAGGGAGTAGAAACTAAAATGACAACAGAAAATGCTGGAAACACTCAGCAGGTCAGGCAGCATCCGTGGAGAGAGAAACAGAGTTAACGTTTCAGGTCTGGGACCCTTCATCAGAACTGGAAAAGGCTAGAGATGTAACAGATTTTAAACCGGTGCAGAGGCAGGGAAAGGGGGGAGGGGAGGAAACAACAAAAGGGACAATCTGTGATAGGGTGGAAGGCAGGAGTGGTTAAAGTGACAGGCGATCGGAACCTCGGGTCATCCATACGGACTGAACGGGGGTGTTCCACAAAGCGGTCACCCAATCTGCCTTTGGTCTCCCCAATGTAGAGGAGACCGCATCGTGAGTAGCAAATACAGTCTGTCACTTTAATTTCCCGCTCCACTCCCACTCTGACCTCTTACACTGTTCCAATGAAGCTCAACGTAAGCTTGAGGATCAGCACCTCATCTTTCGATTAGGCACTTTACAGCCTTCTGGACTCAGTGAGTTCAACAATTTCAGACCATAACCTCTGCCCCTATTTTTTCAGGCGGCAGTTGTTGATGATTCTGCCATCCCCATTTGCAACATTTAATCTCTCCTGCCTTCCACCCTATCACAGACTGTCCCTTTGTTCTTTCCTCCCCTCTTTCCCTGCCTCTGCACCTGCTTAAAACCTGTTACATCTCTAACTTTTTCCAGTTCTGACGAAGGGTCCCAGACCTGAAACGTTAACTCTGTTTCTCTCTCCACAGATGCTGCCTGACCTGCTGCGTTTCCAACATTTTCTGTTGTTATTTCAGATTTCCAGCATCCGCAGTATTTTGCTATTATTAGTGTGGGGAGTAGAAACTACACTAACGATAAGATGTAGATGACAGCTATACTTACATCTTATGATTGACAAGATAGCATATAACCCCATCACAAATAGAAAAGATGCATTATATTACTAGACTATTTCACTTGCTACACTAGCACAGTTCTAAGCATATTACAGACAGTACTCAGTTACATGAAATGTTGTATTATTCCACACAGCCCGACATTAGCAGAATGACATGCATAAATGACCTTGGCATGGAACCTCTTCCTGGGAAGGTCTCCTATGCTGAATAACAATATTGTGAAAGACACAGTTAGTAGTATGGTTTAGCATACCTTCAGAGGGGCGCATTGTAATGGACTGGAAGATCAGCATTTGCAGCTTTCAAAACACTCAGTAACCATGCAATCTGTTTGATGGACTGGATCATTACTTTTTCCATTCCAGGAGGTGGATGGACTGGGCCCTCGGCCATAATCACCATCACCAAATAGCCGATCCAGATGTCCCTCGATGGTCTTAAAGGTCCTGGAAATGGAGGCGAGTGGACTCTGGATAGGTTACAAACATAAAATGATGAAACTGTTTAAACCACAAACTATTTGTATGATCATAACTACTACACTACTGTGCCAGGGCTATGGTATTGTAGTGGTTATGTTACTGGACTAGTAATCCAGCAGCCTGGGCTAATAATCCAGAGAACGCAAGTTCAAATCTCACTATGGCAGTTTGAGAATTTCAATTCATCTTAAAAAAAAATATGGAAATAAAAAAAAAAACTGGCATCAGTAAAAGTGACCATGAGTCTGGCAGATTGTCATAAAAGCCCAAATGGTTCACTAATGTCCTTTACCAAGTCAGGTGTAATATCCTTACCAATGTTCCCTTTAATATTTTTTTGGTGCGGCCCCTTCAAAATAGCGTGGTTTTTCCCTATTTAAAAGCCGGTGCGCAGGAGCTGCAGAGCACTGCACAGCTTAAAGGGAACATAGGCCAGACTGGGTAAGGACCAACGTGACTTCATTCCACACCAGTGTGGTTAACAGCCTCCTGAAATGGCCCAGTTGTCCCACCTTCTCAGGGCAACTAGGGATGGGCAATAAATATCGACAAGCGACGAGGAATATAGAAGAATTCCTTCCAGTTATGGTAAAAGATCTCATTTAGTTAAGGGGTGATGGGTGAACGGGACTAGTTGCAACCCTCAACCATGACAATCCATCAGCATTATTTTCTGCGGTTGCTTATAACTTTGGGAGAAACACCTTTCTCACTGGATTTGTGAAAACATAGAATGATACAGTACACAAGGAGGCCATTCAGCCCACCGTGCCCGTGCCGGCTCTTTGAAAGAACTATCCAATTAATCCCACTCCCTTGGAGGCATCAAGTTGACTCTGGATAGTTTACAAACACCCATGGTGGACTAAGATAATTCTAGAGACTGGAAGCCATCAGTAGCTTAAAAGCTTATGCTACATTTTAACTGCTAATGACAAGACTGCACCTCTTCATTGTATTCATGACATATGTAGTCTGTTGGGCCAGAAGCTCTTGATGCATTCTCTTTCCTTAATGCCAAATAATTCACATGGGGCTCATGGATTCTGTTTGGAGAGTACTGCCTCCTCATCCTACGGTAATCATCTGCTGCTGTTATCCACTGGTAAAACTGTGACTGTTAGCCTATCAACCACTATCTGACCAAGGGACGTACTTCGGTCAGTGGTTTTACAGTATTCAGATGTCTGGCCAAGCACCACCACTGAAAATGTTAAGAAAATTATAAAACTGCGGTTTCCTGAACATACTGTCACCAACACAGTAGTGTAGATTTCTATAGAACTTAGACAGACTCGTGCAGAGAAGCATTACATTCACTGCTGGCAGTACATAAAACTAACACAAATGCAGTTGAGTGTTGCACATAAATTAGCTAATTATTAAATCAATTACAAACATTGTATAATCTAAATTACAGTTTCTTTTAATTGTTTACTTTTAATAGTTTACAGTGCTTGACTTTGAGGTATGCAGTCATACCTAGCACGAAGGAAGATGCTTGTGGTTGTTGGAGGCCAATCATCGCTGCAGGCGTTCCTCAGGGCAGTGTCCAGGGCCCAACCATCTTCAGCTGTTTCATCAATGACCTTCCCTCCATCATAAGGTCAGAAATGGGAATGTTCGCTGATGATTGCACAGTGCTCAGTTCCATTTGCAACTCCTCAGATAACTAAGCAGTCCGTGCCTGCATGCAGCAAGACCTGGACAACATTCAGGCTTGTACTGATAAGTGACTAGTAACGTTCGCATCACACAAGTGCCAGGCAATGACTATCTCCAACAAGCGAGAGTCTAACTGCCGCCTCTTGACATTCAACGGCATTACCATCGCCGAATCCCCCACCATCAACATCCTGGGGGGTCACCATTGACCAGAAACTTAACTGGACCAGCCACATAAATACTGTGGCAACAAGAGTAGGTCAGAGGCTGGGTATTCTGTGGCGAGTGTCTCACCTCCTGACTCCCCAAAGCCTTTCCACCATCTACAAGGCACAAGTCAGGAGTGTGATGGAATACTCCCCACTTGCCTGGATGAGTGCAGCTCCAACAACACTCAAGAAGCTCAACACCAGCCAGGACAAAGCATCCACTTGATTGGCACCCTATCCACCACCTTAAACATTCACTCCCTCCACCACAGGCACCGTGGCTGCAGTGTGCATCATCTACAAGATGCACTACAGCAACTCGCCAAGGCTTCTTTGACAGCACCTCCCAAACCTGCGACCTCTACCACCTAGAAGGACAAGGGTAGCAGTCATGTGGGAATTCCATCACCTCCAAGTCACACACCATCCTGACTTGAAAATACATCGCCATTCCTTCATCGTCGCTGGGTCAAAATCCTGGAACTCCCTCCCCAACAGCACTGTGGGAGTACCTTCACCACAGGGACTGCAGCGGTTCAAGAAGGTGGCTCACCACCACCTTCTCAAGGGCAACTAGTAATGGGCTATAAATGCTGGCCTTGCCATTAACGCCCACATCCCATGAACGAATAAAAAAAAATTAAAAATAAATCTAATTAAATTACAAATTTTTAAGAAAAAAGTGTGTCCATATATTTTATGGAATCACTTTAGAGCTTGACAGTGTTTATGGACATGTACATGAATGCACTGGTGTAGTTCTATGTGATGAAGACATTTGAAATAGCACGCTGTTTGGGTTCAATCCTTTAACCAAGGTCAGTGAGATTTAGCTGCCTCAAGTGCCTTATAAGAACGATGGTAAGCCTTCCTTTGTGGAGTGCTGCAGATGTTGCTGGATTGCAGTCTCCCCTCAACTTCCTTGAGGATTGATGAGTGCACATGGGCTTCCTGTAATGGGTTCCAAATGGCCTGGCATTTCTTCCCCACCCCGAGTTCCAGGTGATATTTAGACATCATGCTCCCACATCACACCATTTTGTGTTGTGGGTGGGGTTGCACTCCACCATAGTGGGGGGAATGCATTGCCTTGCAGCTAGTAGTGATAATTCTGGAGGTGGCTGTTCATTCCTGGGGACGGGAGCAAAGCCTATAAGCATAGGCCCACAGGACTATGAAGCTCATCATGCTCTAGTTGTATGATCGAGCGCACAGAACTGGAACATGTGTAGCACTGTGCCCCTTTGGCCTCAGTCCCTTTAGCGCTCGCTCCCGAAAGGGGTACAATTTGTGGACCAACTTTAGGGCGCGGTTCGCTCAACGCATTACTGAGTCTGTAAATTATTATTTTAACTGCTGAGAGTCTTCCATCACCTTCAATATATTTAACATAACCAAGCTCCACTGATGGGAGTTTGAGTAGCTGTATTCAGTCATTTTATATGGGGGAATAGCCCCGTACCAACTTCCATTTGCTCCACTCCCATCAGGCATTTAAATATTAACCTGATCAGGAGGCCTCTGTTCGCTCTACTCCTCTCACAAATTATAGCTCACCCTATACAGGGGTTTCTGTTTAGCAGCACTCTTTCCAGCTGGCTACATCTGATCCGCAAGCATTTTTCTTTTTTCTTCTAAAAAGGTCCAGTGCAAATGCACAACACCTGACGCTTCTCCTTAAAATGAATGGGAAATCAAAAGGTAAATTGTGATTAAACTATGGTCAACAGGAAACAGCTGACATTTTAACAGAAATAGCTCATAGTGGAGAAATTAATATTTTGCATCAAGTCAAACATCGCTTGAGAAATCTCCAATATCCACATCATAGAATAAAGCAGAAGTCTCGGCCAATATACAAAGCTTGTTAAAATAATTTATAACTTAGACAGCTGGCTTACCTGAGTGAACAGCTGGCGAGGGAGCGGCCTATTTTCAGTGGGCTCAACAGTTGCATCACGTCATTGCAATAATGACATGACGTTTTAATGGATTTGACCATTCACATACTGGGATGAGGCCATTTATAATTGGCAAGTAAAATAAATAAAATTTAAAAAAGGAACATTATAACAAAAATGATAGAAATTAATCATAAATTTCATGCACATCCTATTGTTAAACTGAGAGCAGGCAAAATGACTGGCAAGATAATAGTACAACTTGCATTGCAATAGTCAATCATGGCTGTTGTTTTTGAACCTATTTTATAGTCAGATTGGCCCATTTTGCCAATTATTGTCCCCTCGTGGCTCAGTCTATAATTGCACCACATACTGGACCACACAGTCCAGGAAACATCCAGTTTCAAATGTAACCCCAATTTTGCTTTAAAGGCTTGGTAGCAGACATACTTGGGGGTCCTAACGAGGATGATTTCATGGATGTCTCTGCAATGTTCAGCTTTCAAGCTAATAAAATAATTTACAACCAGCAAGAGCGAACTAATACAGTACCATTCATAATTGGAGCGATAAACGCGACAACGGAGGACTAATATAAAACAACCATTGATTCAACTCTGCCTGCTCGCCAAAGAACTGTTCCTTTCTGTATGAATGTCCTAATAATTTGCTTGGAGGTCTCACGTTGATCCAACATCCATAGCCAGGCATTGCTGTGGAACAAGAAACCTTATGCAGCAAACTGCGCCTGAGTCTGATATCAACAGTGGACTATTACTTCCCAAAGGCATCCAATATTTTTGGATTCAAGGTACACAAAATTCTTACCCTACAGGACTTTCCCTGCTTCATCCAAATACAAAATATGGACAGAAGCAAAATATGGACATGTCTGACAGTCAAAGAAAGCTTCCTCAGGTAGCATAACAACTCCAAAGACCACACCCAACTCTTATGCCTGCATGATCTATGCATACTGACAAAAAACAAGCCTTGTAATCACATCCATCATTTATCTTCTCTAAAGATTTTTTCCGATTTATCTATTGTCTCTTTTCAATCACGGTGCACTGTGGGCCTTGGACCTTCATATCGGTTTCTCAAAAAATAGGTGCTGTGTAGAGCTGCAGATTTGGAGGAGGCAGTATTTTGATCTCATTTGTATCTGTATGTGAAGCAAAAGCTTTGAAAGTACACTGGAGGACATACCTGAGAGAGCATAAAAACCGGTGACAAAACTAGTTCAAGAAAGGTTGTAGTTAATTACAAGAAAATTCTAGGACTGGTTTTAAGCAGAATATATTACTCACCAGACCACAAAGTCTCTGCACATTACATCTTCTCATTCAAAGCACTGATCAGAGTTGTCTCTAAAAGATCTGATCCTTAAACACAATCACATCAGAAATCAATTAGACAAAAATCAAACATTTTACCTACATACAATTAAACAATTAATTACTGAAGTCAATGGGAATCGAGGGGGAAAACTCTCCACTGGCTGGAGTCATACCTAGCACAAAGGAAGATGGTTGTGGTGGTTGGAGGTCAATCATCTCAGCCCCAGGACATCGCTGCAGGAGTGCCTCAGGGCAGTGTCCTAGGTCCAACCATCTTCAGCTGCTTCATCAATGACCTTCCCTCCAACATAAGGTCAGAAATGGGGATGTTCGCCGATGACTGCAGTGTTCAGTGCCATTCGCAACTCCTCAGATAATGAAGCAATCTATGCCTGCATGCAACAAGACCTGGACGACATTCAGGCTTGGGCTGATAAGTGGCAGGTAACATTCGTGCCACACAAGTGCCAGGCAATGACTATCTCCAACAAGCGAGAGTCTAACCACCGCCCCATGACATTCAATGGCATTACCATTGCCAAATCCCCCACCATCAACATCCTGGGGGTCACCATGGAGGAAGCCCCATGAATATCCCCATCCTCAATGATGGTGGAGCCCAGCACCTGAGTGCAAAAGACAAGTCTGAAGCGTTTGCAACCATCTTCATCCAGAAGTGCCAAGTGGATGATCCATATCGGCCTACTCCGGAGGTTCCCACCATCACAGAAGCCAGTCTTCAGCCAATTCGATTCACTCCACGTGATGGAATACTCTCCACTTGCCTGGATGAGTGCAGCTCCAACAAAACTCAAGAAGCTCGACTCCATCCAGGACAAAGCAGCCCGCTTGATTGGCACCCCATCCACCACCTTAAACATTCACTCCCTCCACCACCGGCGTACCGTGGCTGCAGTGTGTACCATCTACAAGATGCACTGCAGCAACTTGCCAAGGCTTCTTTGGCAGCACCTCCCAAACCCGCGACCTCTTTCATCTAGAAGGACAAGGGCAGCAGGCGCATGGGAACACCACCACCTCCAAGTTCCCCTCCAAGTCACACACCATCCTGACTTAGAAGTATATCGCCAATCCTTCATCGTCGCTGGGTCAAAATCCTGGAACTCCCTCGCTAACAGCAGTGTGGGAGCACCTTCACCACACGGACTGCAACGGTTGAAGGCGGCGGCTCACCACCACCTTCTCAAGGGCAATTAGGGATGGGCAATAAAGCGACGCCCACATCCCATATACGAATAAAAAAAAAAAATCAAACAACGGCTGCGCGCACTGGATACAGCAAAGGCTATGGGCCCCGACAACATCCCACCTATTGTGGTGAAGACTTGTGCTCCAGAACTAGCCGCGCCTCTAGCCAAGCTGTTCCAGTACAGCTACAACACCGGCATCTTTCCGACAACTGCCCAGGTATGTCCTGTCCACAAAAAGCAGGACAAATCCAATCCGGCAAATTACCGCCCCATCAGTCAACTCTCAATCATCAGCAAAGTGATGGAAGGTGTCATCAACAGTACTATCAAGCGGCACTTATTCACCAATAACCTGCTCACTGATGGCCAGTTTGGGTTCCGCCAAGACCACTCCGCTTCCGACCTCATTACAGCCTTAGTCCAAACATGGACAAAGGAGCTGAATTCCAGAGGGGAGGTGAGAGTGACTGCCCTTGACATCAAGGCAGCATTTGACCGAATGTGGCATCAAGGTTTCCTAGTAAAACTGAAGTCAATGGAAATCGGGCAGGGGGGCGGGGGACTCTCAACTGGCTGGAGTCATACCCAGCACAAAGGAAGATGGTTGTGGTGGTTGGAGGTCAATCATCTCAGCCCCAGGACATCGCTGCAGGAGTTCCTCAGGGCAGTGTCATAGGCCCAACCATCTTCAGCTGCTTCATCAATGACCTTCCCTCCAACATAAGGTCAGAAATGGGGATGTTCGCTGATGACTGCAGTGTTCAGTGCCGTTCACAACTCCTCAGATACCCGCACGCAACAAGACCTGGACGACGTTCAGGCTTGGGCTGATAAGTGACAGGTAACATTCGCACCACAGAAGTGCCAGGCAATGACTATCTCCAACAAGCGAGAGTCAAACCACCGCCCCTTGACATTCAATGGCATTACCATTGCCGAATCCCCCACCATCAACATCCTGGGGGGGGGGGGGGGGGGGGGGGGAGAGTCACTATTAACCAGAAACTTAACTGGACCAGCCACAAAAATACTGTGGCAACAAGAGCAGGTCAAAGGCTAGGTATTCTGCAGTGAGTGTCTCACCTCCTGACTCACTCAAATACTTTCCACCATCTACAAGGCACAAGTAAGGAGTGTGATGGAATACTCTCCACTTGCCTGGATGAGTGCAGCTCCAACAAGTCAAGAAGCTTGACACCATCCAGGACAAAGCAGCCCACTTGATTGGCACCCCATCCTCCACCTTAAACATTCACTCCCTCCACCACCAGCGTACCGTGGCTGCAGTGTGTACCATCTACAAGATTTACTGCAACAACTCACCAAGGCTTCTTCGGCCTCACCTCCCAAACCCACGACCTCTTCCACCTAGAAGAACAAGGGCAGCAGGCGCATGGGAACACCACCACCTCCAAGTTCCCCTCCAGGTCACACACCATCCTGACTTAGAAGTATGTTGCCGTCCCTTCATCGTTGCTGGGTCAAAATCCTGGAACTCCCTACCTAACAGTACTGTGGGAGTACCTTCACCACACGGACAGCAGCAGTTGAAGGCGGCGGCTCACCACCTTCTCGAGGGCAATTAGGGATGGGCCATAAATGCTGGCCTTGCCAGCGACGCCCACATACCATGAACGAATAAAAAAAACACAACCTCCGGATTGAATTAGTGTTGGTGTACAGACATCCTGCATTACAAAGGTAGGATTTACATCTGTAATCCCCATATGGCACTAAGACCCTGCTGAGAGTTAAATATTTACCTGAGGGGAAACATAGAAAGATGGCAAAATAATTAAGGTGATTTTCATGGACATCCTAGCAGCAGAGTCCATAGAACAGCGCCTACCCACCTCCATTAGTCAGACAAAAGTGCTCGGTGACCCTGAAGAGCCGAGAAAAATAAAATGTGTAGAGGGAACGAGAAACTGAAAACAATAGTGTTATGGTTAACTGAGCTTTCAATATTGGCTTCACACCCACGATCCCAGTCCAGTTTCAATTTCATTCTACCACAATGCAGATCCAGTTGTCTGGATTCTAAACTTGCTTCATTCTAACCATATTAGTAACATTCTGTAGAAATGGTGAACACAACAATAAGAGCCCTTTCTCCAAGTTGTTAAAATTTTCTCCAAAACTTCCACTCCAGTTGTGCAATTTCAAGCTAATGGGAGCAATGAATTGATGAAAAGAACACTGCTTCGTGCTGCACTCAAACAGGTATGTCAAACTTCAGACTATTTGGCCACTCCAGAAGATTCTGCAGCTGTAAGCTGATCAAAGACAAGACAGACCTTTCTACAGTTGAATGGAGTAATTTTATTTATAACATTTCAACATAGCAATTATGCAAATAAGTGTCTTCCAAGCAACTTTCAGTTACAATCCATCAAGTTCACAAAATGTGTTTTTTTTACATTACAGTTATCAGAATCGTACAGAAATTGCCAATACAATGATACTTTGATATTGTGTTCAGGCAGAGGAGAAATTAGTTCAATATCTTCCTTCCTTGGTTTCTGTTTCATCAGTTCTGCATTGCTCTATACGCTGTAATAGAGGAAAGTTACTGCATGACAGTAATATTTCCAAAGCATAGCATTTACGAAAAAAAGGTGAAAATTTTCAACAATCACAATTTTGGTCCATGCTCTTGTCCTGTCTTACCAACTCACTTCCCACTCATAGGATGACAAGATGTACCGGTGAAGTCTATCTATTCAGTGGAGACAACACTGCAGAATTATGAAACAAAGGAACAAATGACAGACACACAGACTTGACTACACTGTTTAATGTACAATATTGGGAATAAAACAGAATGAACTATAAACTACTTAAAAAACATCCAATTTTTACTATAAGTGAATGATGATTTCTTCTGGTCAGTACAATAATGGCAACCAATTACAGAAGAGCAGTGTGTTCAAAAAAAATTGGAAATATACTCCTTCAACCCACTGTTTACAAATGCTGCAACACAAAGCCTTATGTCTTCTCAAACAGCTGCAGTCGTGGTTTAGAAATATCCCCGTACTTTATTAAACAACGATTTTTCTTGAAGTGGAATGTCTGCGCCCTGGGTGCCCGTTACAACATAATGCAGCACCATGCAAAAAAAACATTACAATGCTACACAGCACTTACAAAGTGATTGGAAACCTTTGCTGGAACTTTTACAGCATGCATGCCTAAAAAGACAGCAGAAAAACCAAAAAAAAAATCACAACTTTTTAAAAATAGTCAGGGAGGCAGACAAGAGCAGGATACACAGCATAGCCAGTCTGCAGATTAGAATAGAGGGTTTTGTGCACCTTGTTGTCTGTTAATGAACACGTTATCCATCCTGCTCTGCAGATATCCTGCTCTTCTGTCAGTGTTACTTTCCAACGTTACTTTGCTGACCGAAGGTTTCTTGCACTCCTACGACGCAGCTGCTTGGCAGGAGCCTGAGTATTTTCGGACTCATCTGATTTATCAGGGGTCTGTGAGCACAACGCACCCTTTCCAGCCTGTGCTGCTCGTCTGGAAGAGGTGCGTGAGCTGCCACTGCTCTTGCATTCCTCTCGAGTGCCCACCTGGCTGATGCCAGCAGCTTCTATTGACTGTGAGCCGCTTGCCTTCTGTGCCATTTCTGATGTGCTCACATGAACATTTTGAAGCAGAGGAGGCTGCTCTGGGGCTTTTGCTCTGCTGTCTGCTGCCTGCACTTCAGGGTTGAGGGTACCAATTTGACCATCACTACTACGCCTAGTTTGATCTGAAATATTAATTCTACCACTCCCAGACAGATCATCTGCTTCAGGAGTGCTGCTCCCACCCTGATCTTGATCCTGCTTTGCGTCAGGGACACTCATCTCACTATTACCATGCTGCTCAGTCTGTTGTGAGCTGCTCGTTTCTTTACATTGCTTTGCAGGATTAGGAACACTCTGGTCACTATTTCCAACCTGATCAGTCTGTAGTGAACTGCTTACATCTGTATCTTGCTCCTCTGTAACATGGGTACCCACCTCACTATCATCACAAGGCTTAATTTGCAATGAGCCGGTCATTTCTATTACTTGCTGATTTGGGATAGGAACACTCATCACAAGGTTATCACACAGATCAGTCCGTGGTGAACTGCTCATTTCACTATTTCCAATTTGATCTATTTTATAGCCATCCATTCCTTCAACCCTCACCTGCTCCACTGCATCAAACTGCTGCTTCTGTTCCGTGGTGCTATCTAATATGGGGGCATTTACTTCTACATCTCCCACCTCATCCATTGGATTGATGATGTTGAAGCCAACATCACACTGCTGTTCTGCAGTGCTATCTAATATGAAAGCATCCACTTTTATATCCTTAACCTCGTCTATTGGCCCAGAGAAGCTTACGTCAATATCACACTGCTCTGGCTGATCTACAGTGCTGTCTAACACATGGGCATCTACTTCCACATCCTTAACCTCATCTATTGGCTTGGAAAAGCTCAAGTCAGTATCACTCTGCTCTGGCTGGTCTACAGTGCTATCTAAAACAGAGGCATCTGCTTCCACATCCTTAACCTCGTCTATTGGCTTAGAGACGCTTAAGCCAATATCACACTGCTCTGTGTCATCTGCAGTGCTGTCTACCACAGGGGCATCCACTTCCACATTCTTAACCTCATCTATTGGCTTGGAGACGCTTAAGCCAATATCACACTGCTCGGTGTCATCTGCAGTGCTGTCTAACACATGGGCATCCACTTCCACATTCTTAACCTCATCTATTGGCTTGGAGACGCTTAAGCCAATATCACACTGCTCTGTGTCATCTGCAGTGCTGTCTAACACATGGGCATCCACTTCCACATCCTTAACCTCATCTATTGGCTTGGAGAAGCTCAAGCCAATATCACACTGTTCTGGATCAACTGCAGTGCTGTCTAACACATGGGTATCCGTTTCCATATCCCTAACCTGTTTTGCTGGAGTAGGGAAGCTTAAGCCAGTATCACACCGTTCTAGATGATCTGCAGTGCTATCCAACATATGGACACCTTCTTCATCTCTAACCTGCCCTGCCAGATTGGAGATGCTTAGGTCATCATCCACAGCACTATCTAGTATGGGAGTAGCATCAACATCTCCAACTTCTATTGCAGCGACGATGCTTACATCCTTGTCACAGTGTCGTGGCTGTTCTGCAGTGCTACCTAATACGGGAGCAACCATTTCTACGTCCTTAACCTTGAGTGCATTCGAAGTGCTTAAATCACACTGTTGAGGCTGTTCTGCACTGCTATCTGATATAACAGCATCAATTTCCATGTCCTTAACTTGTTCAACTGTGTTGGAGAGGTCACATTGCTGAGACTGTTCAGCACTGCTATCTAATATAAGAGCATGCAATTCTACACCCTTAGCCTCTTTGTTTGAATTGGAGATGCTTACATCATCACACTGCTGTGGTTGTTCTGCAGTGGTTTGCAAGACAGGGGCATCCAGTTCTTCATCTTCAACTTTTTCTGCTGGATTGGGGATGCTTAAGTTGCTATCACCCTGTTCTGGTTGTTCTGCAGTGCTAATCACCAACTTTCCAGCTTGGCTCCCTTGCTCAGCAACAGTCACCTTGTCACCTATACTCTGCAGTTCTGCTGTAGAGGTGCCCAAATCACAATTTTCACCCAGTTCCATGTCTTGTGCATCAGGTATGCCCCTGCTTTCAGCTTGTTCATCTGTTTCAGTTTCATTGCTTTTATCTGGGACTGCTGGTTTGGGAACGACTACGGCAGCGTTTTCAGAGTGTACCAGTTCTTTGGAAGAATTTCCATCCCCATTTTTGACTTGTCCTGCAGCTATCTTCAAAGTACCATGCACCAATTTGGCACTTTGTGCACTGTTGCCAAGTCTGCTGTCAGCTGGGCTCTTCCCCGAGCTACTGTAGTAAATACCATACAAATCTTTAGCATTAGCTGCAGCCAGACAGGTTTTGGGTTTCTCTGTTTTCTTACTGGGGTCACTGAGAGACACAAGTGGTGGTGGTGGTGGGCGGACTGGAACAGCCAATATCGTTTGCTCACACTCAGAGACTCCAGGGGCTGGTTCTTCGGCCAAAGGATCTGGCTCTCTATGTACATCCAGAATACTTCCCTTCAGAGTCACTTCCTCCCCACCAAAGGCCCTGGAGATCACTTCAGGAGCCAACAACACTCCAGCCTTAACTACAGGTAGTGGTTTATTGGAAGCCCCTGAAGATCGAATGGAGAGGAATGTGTCTAAAGGAGCTGGCTTATTGACTGATGTCCCACTAGCCTTCCTCAGTGGCATGTTAGCTACAGGAAGATTGGGTCGAATTTTTGCCTGCGTGGTGGTGGTCACTGAAGTGAATGGTACCCATGGGCTTGTATGAGCAATAAGAGTCTTTCCCGAGAGTTTGATTTCAATAGTCTTGGAGGCAGACTTTCCTGCCTGCCCCTTGCCATCATCTTTCTCCTTGCTGCCCTCACCATTTTCTGTGCTGCTTTTCTCCTCCTCTTTTTCAGATTTCTTCCAGCTGAATTTCCCAAAGGATGAGCCTTGTTCCTCATCTTTCTTGTCTTCAATCTCATCCTTTTTCAGCATTAGTTTTATACCAGGCTTGCTACTGTGCTCCATTTTGCGGGAGGATGAACGGTCACTTCTTTCCTCTTCCAGCTCAGTGACACTCTCTCGCTCCTCCATATCCAGTTTGATCAGCTTTGCCTTCCTCTCATCAATTTCTTCCAGCCTCTTCTGTTTCTGAACCTCTTTTTCTTCATCTATTTTCCTCTTCAGCCCTGCCTGGCGCCGGCGCTCCGTCTCCATGATCACCACTAAGCCAGCCTGGCGGTCTAGGTTTCTTCGCTGTTCATAGACAGGATTCTCATTTAAGTATTCCTATCAAAAAATATGGAAAGAAAAGCTGTTACTTTAAGAAAATGTACACCATCTACAGTTTCCAAACAAAGAAAAGATTACTTACGTCTCAACAACCCATACTTAACAACTCAACAAAACGTCAGCTGCTCTGTGCAATAATTCTTCTTGCTTAAAAGGAGTAAGGAGTTTATTTTTCGTGAACTCTCTCCCCGCCCCTGGCTCCCCTCCCACCCCCCACACAATGTTCCAATATATTTTCCCTGGTCCCAGAACGTTCATTAAATTCTGAATAGCAGTTCCACATTTCAAACACAGAAAACAAATGCATGAGGAAAGATCACAGCTCAATATTGTAAGGAGACAGTGAAGGAGACAGAATATGAATAATTAACTCATGAAAGAAACCATTTTGACCCAGCAACGATGTTGGAACAGCGATTTATTTCCAAGTCAGGATGGTGTGCAATTTGGAGGTGGCGATGTTCCCATGCGCCTGCTGCCCTTGTCCTTCTAGGTGGTAGAGGTCACGGGTTTGGGAGACACAGGCTCACCATGGGGACAGAAAGGACACAGGCTCAACATGGAGTTTGTAAAGATACAGGCTCAACATGAGGACTGCAAGGCAGGAAGAAGACAGGCTCAGCAGGGAGACAGGAAGGATACATGGAACAGGACAGAGGAAAAGGAAGGATACAGGCAAAGCATGGGAAGAGGAGAAGGATACAGGCAAAGCATGGGAAGAAGAAAAAGATACAGGAACAGCATGCGTAGAGGAGAAAGATACAGGAACAGCATGGGAATAGAAGAAAGATACAGGAACAGCACTGGAAGAAGATGGGGTTAAATCAGGGCCTCAGTAAACTTACTTTGAAAGCCCTTTATCACTTCCATTCTGTTTCCCTCCTCCCTTTCAAACTTGGGCATGATATTTGGAGCTACCTTCTTTTCCTGGGGGCAGACTTGTGCGCTGGTATTTGTACCACAGGCACCAGAAAACCTCCAGCAGAATACCATGCTTCACATCAGAGTCTAGACACGAGTATCAGTAGGCTCTTTGATGGATGGGGGTGAAAGAGAAAAGGAGGAAGAAAAAAAAAAAATCACATCCAAGGCAAATCTGGTCCTCACGTGAGATACACAAACACACACACTGGCTGTAGTGCCTGCATCCCCACTTCAACCAAGATCTGAAATATAAGAAATACAGCACCAAGGATTGAATACGAGAACTTCTTGGTCTGTATGCCTCAGTACCACACCGTAAAGTGCTTTTAACCACCGAGCTATTCTCGAGTTCCAGCATAGGCCTGGCCTTTCTTTTGTAACTGACTGGAGACCCAGTAGTGGTAGCTGTGCGCAGTTGGGTGGAGTGAATGCAATCTAACCATTAATGTGCATGCTTTCATGGAGCCAGCACCATGGTACAGGTGTATGTGTACACGCACAGTGGATGCTTTGGGTCATGTGGCAAAACACTTTACAGGTTTTTCTTAAAAAAACACAAATTCATGGTACATTAGACACTGAGCCTCAAAGACATGCCACGCTGAAATGAAACATTTAGTCAAGGAAAAGAAAGAACGTCACAAGCACCACACTGCTACAATAAACAGCAGTGTAAAGGCATTCCTGACGAGAGAGGTTGTCTGGAGGTAAATTTTGCACATCCAGAAGTCTCATCAGTTTCAATAGGTGCATTTCTTCATATAGTGTCTGAGCTACTCAAAATTACTCTTACTGATGCATGGTAGGAAGGAAACTTCTGACATGACTCAAACATCTTTCTTATGAAAAATATCAATTGAAGAATTCAATCATAGAGTTTCCCATCTTACATGGCTTGTTCTGCCACTATTGAGGGTGGCAACTTTCATCAGTGAGGGTTACACCCAAGTCACTGCTGACATTGCCCAAAGATCATGCTTCAGTTATTTTGTCACTTCAGATTTGCAGCATTGAGTAGGAAAAGACAGAAAAAATATCTACTACTCATCAATAGGGTTATGCTACACCATTTTATTTTGCAATTAATTACCACAGGTCATCCAGTCATTTATGGTCCTTCAAAACCTACTAAATGGGAGTACCACTAAAGCATTTATTTTATTTGTACTCAAATCTTAGAGCCAAGAAGGAACACACAAAGCCCAGTGTTTAGACGAGTATGGTGAAAAAGGAGTTTGGGCTGCACCTTAAGCTGTTCTGTACACTAGTTGATCCATAAAGTCGAGACTGGTCAAAAAATAGCTATTTTTTTACCTCAAGACACATAAAATTGGTTTATACCAATTACTGAGGAATATTCCACCGTATCTAGCCAATTATTGAAACTGCTCCGATACTAAAACTATTTTGTATCAGATAATAGAACAGCTTTAATGGCTGGAAATGGCATCACAGCCTTTTTATGGAGATACAGCTGCTCGCTGATCATTTGTTACTTTGAACACCGGTATTAGCATCTCCTGAAATGCTTCAGAAATTGTCTCCATTAACTGAAACAAAAAGAGATGCTTCAATGCAAGTGCCTGTCCCCATTGCATCTCATCTGCAGATAGTCATTTCTGAAAAAGACTTAAAAAAACTAGCATTTCACAACTTCAGGACGTCCCAAAGCACTTTTCTGTCAATGAAGTACTTTTGAAGTGTGGTCACTGTTGTAATGTAGGAATTACAACATGGAGATTATGAAGACATCATTTTGTGCCATAGAGATGACAGGTTCAAGCAGTGCATATCTGCCCCATAGAGTATGTGCTGTGTGCTTTAGGTCGTTGGGACACATAACCAGTGCACCAGTAACTCCAGTGCACTATGTTCCCAGGTTGCTATCTCCATTCTGGAAATGCTTTATAATCTGCTTTCTTCCTAACCTTATACTTATCATTGTGACCATGTGATTTGACATGATCTTCAGCACAGATCTGATCTCCGTAGAACTCCTCACAGAGTTGGCAGTAAAATCCAGTGACTGGCATCAGAAATTCTGAACCTGAGACAAGGACAGATGTACACAGTCAGAACAGGAGATGCAATACAGAAAAGATTCAATATAATGAGCCTAAGAACACTATGCCCAGACTTTAAATATATTCAGCTGGAGTTTCTGGCAATTGCTTGTTCGAGATACCGCCCCGATCTGTTTTGGTTTCCATTCCCCCTTTCCGAAAGGCAATGAATTGTTGTTAGACCACACTTTATAGACACTAATGGTTGTCTGGTATCATGCCCATGTGGAACCCTGATGGTGATGAGCACGTTAATTGACCACATGGGCAACACATCTAAGCCTAGTCCCATCCTCACCAATATCTACAGGTGAGCATTTCTAAGTAGGGGTTATTAGGTAGAGATCAGGTTTTTCCCCACCTAACCAATGGGGTGCTGAAGCCAACTGCAGCAACCCCTGCCTCTGTATAACTCAACTACTCATTGGATAAACTATAGATTTTCACTCAAATTGGCCCGCCTCAGCTATGAGATTTTCCCATCTACGGATGGACACCATGCAGAGCCGTGCTGCAGCAGGAATTTTGAGCAAGAGCAGGAAGAGATAAAAGGGCAATGGCTGCAGAGATGGATCAGGATCACATCCTCCACATGCCAAGCATAACTAATAGTCACATCTTACTGTGTGAAGGGCACGCAAAGGAATTAGATGTAGGAATATGCAAATAAGAATTAGAGCTCAATTCTCTCACTGCCCCCTTCCTTAAAGCAGCTCCAACATCAAAACATTTTCAACAGATTGCAAAATGAAATAAAACACAAACCCACCTTTTGCCGGCATTGTTATTTTATCAGTTCGCTTAATGGAGTCATTTTTATCTTCACTTGGCATCTTTGTAGACCATGGTCTATCATAAGGATCCAGCGTCTAGTTGCATAGTGACAGAGGCACATGGTGGATTTGTACATTAATTTACAGAGTATATTACAACCAGCACATATCAGGAAATACAATTAGTTGATACAGCACAATAGTACATTACAGTTGTGTATAAATTGCTTTTTTCTCCCTGTAGTTTATCAGTGCACATGACTTGCTGTGGAGAAGGTAAGAAACAGGTTAGAATGGAAAAGACCAAATAAGAAATTGACTGATTATTTTTTCCAAAACTGCTTTAGAGAGAGAGAAAACTGTATTAAAGCGTGTGGAGGCATTTTCTACATAAAATTTTGGGTTGCACATCACCTTTCATTTATTGCATGCTGAGTTATCTGATGAAAAGGGTGGGTATTCATCAGGCATTTGCAGCTACTAACTGACTTGTACTGAAAGTTAGGACATGAACTGCAAGCTGGCTTGCAATCTTCGAAAATTCCAAGAGATGTCCACTGCTCCAAGGCACAGGACTGGAGGTGCTGGTGTAGAAACAGCAAAACTGCGCAGTTTTGCACAAGCTAACTTTGCATACTAAAGGTTTGAAATTACACCTCTTAAAATAGTGGACAAAGAAATGGAATAGGAACCCAATGTGTGTCCGTAATCTCCGTATAGCAGTTTCAAGGCTTAAGATTTTCTGAAATGAAACTTGAGTCAAATTCTTTCCCTTCTCTTTATTACTTCATTTAAGTTAGGTGTTTCTTTTTCTCCCCTTCATTTTAACATGAGAAAAGCACAACAAATCAATATAAAGCTCAATAAGTTGAACATCAGTTTAGAAACATCCGGGATAAAAATTCAAATTAAACTATCATACTTAGGGGAATGGAGGTTGACTAATTTTTATGAATTTCCAGAATTTACGTAATATTTTCAGGATTTTTCATTTATTCAATTTCAGAATAATTTTCCGTTTGATTCTTCAGTTTTTGGGGAGTTTCATTGTTTGCGAGACTGAATTTGAGTCTCCCTACTTCTTCCTCAACACGTCATTTGATTTTTTTTAATTATTCGATTTTATATCTATCCCTCATTACCAACCCACGAAGTATACCACCTCTCACATATTCTTACTTAAAACTTGAGGCTTTCCATGGTCCTCAGTTTCTCTCATTATTCCAAGTACTATTTTCACGCACATTTGGGAAATAACTGTGACCAAGTTGATCCCGAGTTCCCTTTCTATCGGCTATATCTTGGTGTCATCTAAACATCATTACCAGCTTATTGTTCACACCGTCTTTTTACAGCATCATCTAAGCTTTCACAAAGTTGAAGATTAATTATTGCGAGTTCATTATGTATTTTATTATTTTTTTTTTTTAAATGTGATATTTAAAAATAGTTTCCAGGATTGTATATATTTTTTGTTGATTTTTCAGTTTTGGTGGGAAATTTTAAAGATTTATTTGTGTTTTTGGAACTGACTGTTATACCTTCCCAGAGTTTTCCTGTTTTGACTCAAATACGATAAACTCAAAACTCCTCTATTACAAACTATTATTTTTCCATTTATTTAATTTCTTTAATTCAGTTTCCAAACAAATGATACTTCTGTCCATGATACAAATGCCACTGTGTTGCCTACTTTGCAGTATATGTAGTGTGACTTTTCAAATTAAATTCTTTTGCGAAGGTGAAGCATCAGAAAACAGTGTCTAAGTATACGCACCTGCCTGTGCCGCTTATTATGCATGTGAGTGAAAAAGTCGAAGAGTGTCCCACAAATGGTGTTGCAGTTTTTGCACCAGTGGTTTCCTGCATCATAGTATTCGTACACATCCCCAGATTCAGGAAAGCACTCAAAGAGCTTCTCTGTTTTAACATCCAACTGCTCCAAAGATCCTTTTCTTGTTGAAATCTCCTGTATTAAGACCCACAGAGATGGTCATATACAATAGCACAATTCAATGTTCAAACAAGTCCAAATTCACATGGTAACTCCCTAAAAAAGGCCGTCATGATAGGATTATAATGTGCCTTCTGGCTTTCCACCAGAACTGTTGGAATTGCAGTTGGGTCCTATATATTTAAACAAATAGGAACCGTCCTGGGTCGCATCCATAATTCCAGATGGCTGCATCAGGAGTGGCGGTGGGGGAAAAGAGGAGGAGGCCAGGAAGCTTCATAGAGGGGCTCGAGCAAGCTCCTTACTGACCATCATTGTCAAGAGACCTGGAAGTAGGTTTCCTATCCATTCACTGAATTGAAACGTGTCTGTTGCAGGAGGAGATGAAGCCAAATGCAAGAAAATAAAAATGTAAAAGTGCCACTGGTGCAATTTTTCAATTAAAACAGAATACGGTCACAAATCATATTATGACGTCCTTTATATGGGTCCAACTTTTTCCAGTGTAGTTTGACAAGGAATTTTTGAATAAGTGTTTCAAAAATCACTACCTTTGAGAATGGCAACTTTTCTCCTTTTAGCAGAACCTTTTCCAAGATATCATCTTTGTGTTTGTCAGAAGATTTTACACTTTTATCTTGAATCACCACCCCCAAGATTTGAGCCACTTTCTCCAGCTCGGATAGCTTTTTGACCGTCTCCTCAACCTGCTGGCGAACTAACGACATCTGACGCATAATATCTTCCTGTAGCTTGCCATTTTCAACCAGGAGAGGGTCTTTGTGTCCGTCCTTCTCGCGACGTTTCTTTCTTAGCAATTCCCCTTTGCACGTTAAGGCGGAAGGGAGAGGTGAAGATTTAGTTTCAAAACTTATCACCTCATTTAATGCGCAACTCTTGAGTTCTCCCCCCTAGTTTACAGCAGTGGGCTCACTGCAGTTTTCCAGTTTCTTGTATCCTCCATTGACCAAGGGAAGTGCAGGCCAACAAACTGTTGACTGCTGCACAGGTTCGGAGACAAATTGGTGTTCTGTGGATCATAAGTTTGTGGGTTCAAGCTCCACCTGGAGGGAGGGGCTAAACACAAATTTGTAAACACTACAGTAGGAATGATTGCATTGGAAGAGGCACTGCCCTGAGTATTTGCTGAGGTCCCATCTGCCTCTCCTGGTGGGTGATACATCTCCCACTCTGCCCAATTCCCTAGTCAATACCCTCGCAAGTTGTCTTTGGGCTACTGGTTCTGGTTTCCCCCCCCCCACCCCACAGTGCCTCCAATGTAAAAATCTTGGAAGAAATAAACTGATGTTTGTAGCGATCCTTACCTAGTCAATATGATGTGTTCACAGCATAGTGAGCGACAAATGGTTAGCTTCCCCTCCACAAGGCACTCAAGATAGCAGCCTGCAACAGTGGCTACTACAGGGACTCGAAGTCCACGGAAACGCAAAGTTGTTTTTTTTAAATAAACTACAAAGTAAACAAATCCCACAGTAAAGAAGGAAGATGGTTGGTATATAAGCAGAAAGGAATAGCGGCCAATCACAATTATTTTGTGGAATGGGGGTTTAAAAGGGCATGATGGGTTGTTTTAAAACAGCTGGGCAATAAAAAGATGGCAGCAATAAACATTTATAACCACTTCTGTATCAAAACAAGCAAAACAGTTTAGCACATCAACGTAACCGGACAGTAAAACTGGCAGTCCGTTGCCAATTTCTACCTTGTTGTTTTCGGAGCTTCTGTAGCTCATTTCCAAGATATTCCAGGCGTTTCTGCCGAGCTTCCTTCTCCTTCCGGAGTTTCCCTTTCTCTTCCAGAACCTGAGGGGAACCAACAAGGGCTTTACTTTGAATTGAACAGTTAGTTACAAGTACACAGAGCACCCCAACTAACTCACCAAGCACATGGCCACTAAACCACAACATGCACACAGAGCACCCCAACTAACTCACCAAGCACATGGCCACTAAACCACAACATGTACACAGAGCACCCCAACTAACTCACCAAGCACATGGCCACTAAACACCAGTCTAAGAAAAGTACTTGTTAATGCTTAGTAAGAAATGTAGAAATTATAATCTGGGTCCGGACTTTCACTTATAGGTCCAGCATTCAAAGCCTGACCAGACCAGTGGGATTAAAGTCTCACTCGCCCTTTGGAAAGGGATGTGGGGGAGCAAAAGGGGGAAGAGAGCGAGTGAAAGAGAGAACGAGCGAGCGAAAGACAGCTGAGCGAAAGAGAGAGGAGAGATAATAAAGGATAAATAGACGTACACACCATTTCCATGGCACCAAATTCAATATTTACAAAGATCCTTGAGAAAGTGACAAAACAGTGCCACCACACATGATCTTGCCCTACGGAGTGCGGTCAGACCCATGCCCTGTTCATCTCTTCACTGATGACAGACACATGCAATTTACCAGTGAGCCTATCTTCACATGCCAACCACGATTTGTCGTCCACAATGATGCCAGATCTAAGAACTCTCCATGCTGCCAAACTCCAGAAGCCCCACCACAGAATTAAAGTTCAGGACTACCTCCATTGCTACCGAAACAGTAGACTACCCCCAGGTCCACCTACTCCCCATTCCCCCTCCCCAGTACAATTAGCTGTCATATCTATCTCAAAATTGTGCATATTGCTTATTATCTTGCTGTGTATTCTCAGCAATAAAATGATCAGGGGGAAAAAATAAATTCATAAAGAATATATACAAAATAAAGGCAGATGTGTGGAATGCAATCTAGAAAGCACCAGGAAAAATCCCAGATTAATAAAAATGAAATCTGACCTATTCACTGTAAATCTGTCCCGAATGTCCCCAACATGACAAATACCATAGTTATAAAGCGGCGTGAACAATGCCACAGAACATACCACATCTAGTGTTAACATATAGACGTGATGGAAATAAGCATGACACTACATCACAACAGGCAATGCACACTATATGCGACACATTGTACACATCTAAAAAACATTGTAATATACAGTCCTTTAACCCAATAAAATTATATGTTGGGTACATGATGTTATAAAGGGAGTTGTTCATGAGGTTCAGAGGACCCAAGCCACAACAGTAAAGTATCTCAGATTGCAACATACTGAAATATATACTCTGAAGGATTTTGCCTAGGATGCCCGTGCTGGGTTCCTTAACCTACAATGATTCTGCATTGCTAGATTCAGCAATTTTTTCTCAATAATAAACTAGCACCCTGCCGGCAGGCTGGTTCCCATGATGACTTTTGGAGATAATTATCTGTTCAAAGGGAGGATGATTATGTAGAATCTCAAACACCTCAGCATAGTGTGAGATGTTCACTCATTGGAACACCTGATGGTCCAGCTGTCCTCCCATCATATTTGCATAGTGGGAGACTTGGTTAAGGCTGACACTGAGGGAGCAGCCTGCACCTTGGAGTTAAAAGGTGGAAGCAGTTCCTAAAAGCCTCTCTCTCAGACACAGAGGGTGTTCTATGTTCTCAGAGCAACAAGTAGCAGTCTGTTTTAAAAAGTCGCAACAGCTTAACGTCAGAAGCTAGCTTAACATGGTGAACCTATGTTCAGAGTTAGTCAATTGTGTCTTCGTGGTTTTGGAACATAGGAAGATGGAGTGAATTCACTGTAAAAACTGCATACTGTTCATGTATTTTGTATTCTGCTGTTCTGGCTATATGGTTCAATAGTCTATTGGCTTTGTTGATGCTCCTTTGCATTGGACAGACATGTTGAGCACCAAGTCTACCGAGACTCCCAGATCTCCTTCAACTTCATCTTTGGCTTTTTCAACACCATTCATGGAGTAAATGTGTTACCTATTTTTTCTCCCAATTTGAAGTGCATTAAACTTATCCTCATTAAATTTCATCAGTCATTCTTCTACCCACTTACATATTTTGTCCAATTCATTCTGTAATGTTTGTACTTCCTCTATCAATTACACTTCCAGGCGACACTTGGTATAATGTAAAAATGTAACCAATTTGCACATAGTTTCTGAATCCAAGTTATTGAGGTAAAATTGAAAAACAGTAGTGGTTCCAACATCAATCCCTGGAGCATCCCTTTTTTAAAATTCATTCCTGGGATGTGGGCGTCGCTGGCAAGACCAGCATTGAGTACCACCCCCCACCCTGACATCAGGCCTATAACAAATACCAGTTGTTTGCTACTCTCCAGCCAATATCTCATCTATTCCCAAGATTTATCCTGAATTCCCACAGCTTTGAACTTAAATAACAACCTTTTATGCAGAATTTTGTCAAATGACCTTTGGAAGTCTAGATACAACACATTGTAAGATTTTTAAACAGTCCATTTGAATATCACTTCCTCAAAAGTTAAGGGGGTTGGTCATGCAGTACCTTCTCCTTCTGCACTCATGTTGGTTGATGTTTGCCAGGTTATTATTGTACAGATAATCCTCAAGTGCAATCCTGATAGGAACAGGAGTAGGCCCTACAGCCCCTCGGGCCTGCTCCGCCATTCAGTTAGATCATGGCTGATCTGTACCTCAACTCCATTAACCTACCTTAACTCCATTATCTGTGTTGTACACTCTATGTAATCTATCTAAATTAGAGTGTACAGCACAGCAACAGGTCATTCGGTCTAACTGGTCGATGCCACCGTTTGAGCTTCCTCCCACCCTCTTCATCAGCATATCCTTCTTTACCTTTCTCTCATGCTTATTGAGCTTCCCCTTAAATGCATCTATGCTAGTCGCCTCAACTACTCCTTGTGGTAGCAAGTTCCACATTACCAGCACTCTTTGGATAAAGAAGTTTCTCCTGAATTCTCATCTTATATTTATGACCTCCAGTTTTGGACTCCCCAAGTGGAAACACTTTCACTGCATCTACCCTACCAAACCCTTTCATAATCTTAAACACCTCTAACAGGTCACCCATGAGCCTTCTCTTTTCTAGAGAAAAGAGCCCCAGCCTGTTCAGCCTTTCCTGAAAAGTATATCCTCAGTTCTGGTATCATCCTTGCGAATCTTTTTTGCACCTTCTCCAGTGCCTATTCAACATTTTCGTAATATGGAGACCAGAACTGTGCACAGTACTCCCAAGTGTGGTCTAACTAAGGTTCTATATAATATATCAATCCTCGAGAAATAAACCCCAGTTCTTGGTTTGCTTTTTGTAAATGGCCTTATTAACCTGCGTCGCTACTTTTAGTGATTTGTGGATCTGTATCCCTATATTCCTTTGCTCCTCTACCCCATTCAGACTCTTATTTTCTAAGCAGTATCTGGTCTCCTTATTCTTCCTACCAAAATGCACCACCTCATGCATTAAAATTAATTTGGCAATTACACACCTATTATGCACGTTTATTAATGTCTTGTATTTTGTTGCTTTCTTCCTCAGTATTAACTATATCCCCAATTTGGTATCGTCTGCAAATTTTGAAATTGTACTTCTGATTCCAGAGTTCAAATTGTTCATATAAATTGTGAACAGTGGTCCCAGCACCAATCCCTGTGGAACACCGTTTCCCACCTTTTGCCAGTCTGAGTAGCTACTTTATCCCCTACTCGGTTTTCTGTTTTGTAGCCAACTTGCTATCCATTCTGCTACTTGTCCCTTGACTCCACACTTTGAGTTTATCTCAGTCTTGAAAGCGCCAATTGACTCAGCACCTGCAGCCTTTTGGGGAAAAGAGTGTTTAGCTGCTGCTGATGCTGATATTCAGCACAACAAAAACAGATCATCTGGTCATTATCACATTGCTGTTTGTGAGTTTGCTGAGCGCATATTGGCTGCCACATTTCCTACATTGCAAGTGACTACACTTCAAAAAGTACTTCATTGGCTGTAAAGCACTTTGGGATGCCCAGTGGTCGTGAAAGGCGCTATATAAATGCAAGTTGTTTTTTTCTTTCCCCCCCATTTATACCTCCTCTCGACCCGTCTTTTGTTTCTTTACTTGTCCCATTATCATCTCCTTTCGCCTTGCACCCATCATCCTTTTTGTCATTTAATCTCTCCTGCCTTCCACCCAATCATAGATGTTCCCTTGCGTTCTTTCCTCCCCTCCCCTCTTTCCTTGCCTCTGTACTTGCTTAAAACCTGTTACATCTCTACCCGTTTCCAGTTCTGACGAAAGGTCGTTGACCAGAAATGTTAACTCTGTTTCTCTCTCCACAGATGCTGCAGCAATTCCTCCACTACAAAGGTGACTATATTTCAAAAGTACTTGATTGGTTTTAATTGAAAGCACTTTGGGATGTCCTAAGGTTGCTAAAGGCACCATATAAATGGAAGTTCATTCTTTCTTACCTCTCCTAGTTGATAGAATCATAGAATGATATAGCAGAGGAGGAGAACATTTGGCCCATCGTGCCTGTGCTGGCTCTTTGTAAGTGCTATCCAATTAGTCTTCGGAACATAGGAACAGGAGGAGGCCATTCAGCCCCTCAAGCCTGTTCCGCCATTCAATGAGATCTGCGACCTAATTCCATATACCTGCCTTTGGCCCATATCCCTGAATACCTTTGGGTAACAAAAAGCCATCAATCTCAGATTTAAAATTAACAATTGATCTAGCATCAATTGCCGTTTGCGGAAGAGAGTTCCAAACTTCTACCACCCTTTGTGTGTAGAAGTGTTTCCTAATTTCACTCCTGAAAGGTCTGGCTCTAATTTTTAGACTATGCCCCCTAGTCCTAGAATCCCCAACCAGCGGAAATAGTTTCTCTAGCTACCCTATCTGTTCCCCTTAATAGCTTGAAAACATCAATCAGATCACCGCTTACCCTTCTAAATTCTAGGGAATACAATCCTAATTTGTGTAATTTCTCGTAACTTAACCCCTGAAGTCCGGGTATCATTCTGGTAAACCTACGCTGCAGTCCCTCCAAGGCCAATATATCCTTCCCAGAACTGTTCACAGTACTCCAGGTGTGGTCAAACCAGGGTTTTGTATAGCGCAGCATAACTTCGACCCCCACTTATTCATGAGATTTTAATAATCTATGTACTTGGACCCCCAAGCCTCTTTGGACCTCCACTGTTTTTAGCTTTTCACCATTTAGAAAGTACCCGGTTCTATCCTTTTTAGGTCCAAAGCAGATGACCTAATCTTTGCTTACACTGAAATCCATTTGCTCCAGTTTAGCCCATTCACAATCTGTCGATATCCCTTTGTAATTTTATGCTTTCATCTACACTGCCACCTATTCTTTGTGTCATCGGCAAATTGGGATATATGACTTTCTATGCCATCATCTAAGTCGTTAATAAATACTGTGAATAGTTGCGGCCCCAACACAGATCCCTGCGGGACACCACCAGTCACATCCTGCCAATTTGAGTACCTACCCATTATCCCTACTGCCTGCCTCCTGTCGCTCAGCCAATTTCCTAACCAGGTCAATAAGTTGCCCTCAATTCCGTGGGCTTCTACCTTAGTTAACAGTCTCTTATGTGGGACTTTATCAAATGCCTTCTGGAAGTCCATATAAATAACATCCATAGACATTCCCCTGTCCACTACTTTAGTCACCTCTTCAAAAAATTCAATCAGATTTGTCAGGCATGACCGACCTTTCACAAATCCATGCTGGCTCTCTCTGATCAAGTGAAAATTTGAGGTGTTCAGTCACCCTATCCTTAACTATAGATTCTATTAATTTCCCGACAACAGAGGTTAGGCTAACTGGTCTATAATTCCCTGGTTTCCCTCTCTCGCCATTCTTATATAGTGACATACGCAGTTTTCCAATCTAAAGGAACGGTTCCTGAATCGAGAGAACTTTGGAAGATTATAGTTAGGGCATCTGC
This sequence comes from Squalus acanthias, assembly GCA_030390025.1. Lineage (NCBI taxonomy): Eukaryota > Metazoa > Chordata > Chondrichthyes > Squaliformes > Squalidae > Squalus > Squalus acanthias. Next base: position 140,821,486 of record CM059433.1, on the reverse strand, counting down.
AATGTGCTCACCTACTTCCTTTAAAACCCTGGGATGGAAACCTTCTGGTCCTGGGGATTTATCACTCTTTAGTGCCATTAGTTTCTTCATTACTGTTATTTTACTTACGTTAATTTTATTGTGTCCTTGTCCCCGATTCAATATTGGTTTCCTTGGGATTTCTGGCATGCTTCCTGCCTCTACTGTAAATACTGACGGAAAGTAATTATTCAACATGTCCGCCATTTCCTTATCATTGACAATATCATCGCTTTCAGTTGTTATGGGGCCAACATTGCTCCTGACTACCCTCTTTTTCCTAATATAATTGTAAAAACTCTGTGTTGATTTTGATATCCCTTGTAAGTTTCCTTTCATGCTCCCTTTTTGTAGCTCTTGCTTCTCTTCTTCTTCTTAGGCAGTCCCTCGGAACCGATGATGACTTGTTTCCACACTAAAAATTAGTTCTCAGGTGACTAGTGTGTAAGGTGAAGTAAGGTCCCTAGTGTATTTAATATTTTTTAATTTAGAGGAAGTAAAGGGAGTAAATTAAGGGTAGGACATGGCAGGGCAGCTCGGCAGCATGGAGTGCTCGTCCTGTGCTATGTGGGAAGTCAGGGACACTTTCGGTGTCCAGGGCGAACACGTGTGCAGAAAGTATCTCCAGCTGCAGCTACTCGAAATCCGCGTTTCGGATCTGCAGCTGCGGCTGGAGTCACTGTGGAGCATCCGCGAGGCTGAGATCTACGTGGATAGCACGTATAACGAGGTGGTCACACCGCAGGTAAAGAGTGCACAGGCAGAAAGGGAATGGGTGACCGCCAGACAGAACTAGGAAGGTAGTGCAGGAGTCCCCTGGGTCCATCTCCCTCTCCAACAGATTTTCCGTTTTGGATGCTGCTCGGGGAGATGGTTTCTCAGGGGAATGCAACAAGAGCCAAGTCCGTGGCACTATGAGTGGCTCAGCTGCACAGGAGGGCAAGAAAAAGAGGAGAGCAATAGTGATAGGGGATTCTATCGTAAGGGGAACAGATAGACGTTTCTGACGTGACTCCAGGATGGTATGTTGCCTCCCTGTTGCCAGGGTCAAGGATGTCACTGAGCGGCTGCAGGACATTCTGAAGGGGGAGGGTGAACAGCCAGAGGTCGTGGTCCATATCGGTACCAACGACATAGGTAGAAAGAGGGACGAGGTCCTGCAAGCAGAATATAGGGAGCTAGGAAATAAAAAGCAGGACCTCAAAGGTAGTAATCTCAGGATTACTCCCAGTGCCACGTGCTAGCGAGAGTAGAAATAGGAGAATAGACCAGATGAATGTGTGGCTGGAGAGATAGTGTAGGAGGGAGGGATTTAAATTCCTGAGGCATTGGGACAGATTCTGGGGAAGGTGGGACCTGTACAAGCTGGATGGGTTACACCTCGGCAGAACCGGGACCAATATCCTCGCAGGGGGGTTTGCTAGTGCTGTTGGGAAGGATTTAAACTAGTTTGTCAGGGGGCTGGGAACCTAAGTGTGGGCCCAGAAAGGAGAGAAACAAAGCTGGAAGTGCAAGTTAGAAAAGTCAGCAAAACTAGTAGGGAGCAGAAACAAAGGCCAACAATAAAGAGGGTCAAAGTGCAGAAAAATATTAAACAGGCAAAGTTGAAGGCACTTTATCTAAATGCACTTAGCATTCGCAACAAGCTGGATGAATTAATGGCACAAATAGAAGTAAATGGATATGATGTAATTGCCATTACAGAAACATGGTTGCAGGGTAACCAAAGCTGGGAACTGAATGTTCCAGGGTACTCAACATTTAGTAAGGACAGACAAAAAGGAAAAGGAGGTGGCATAGCGCTGTTAATAAGGGATGAGATCGGTACGGTAGAGATAAAAGATCTTGGCTTGGCAGATTGTGATGTAGAACTGGAATCCTGGTCTTCAAATACTCTCTTCCTCAGGCGACCGAAGGCTGCAATGGCACACTGAAGGCAGTGTTGGACTTAGTCATCGACATCTGCTCTTGTTGACAGTAGGTTCCTAAGGTATGAAAAGTGGTCCACGTTGTCCAAGGCCTCGTCGTGGATTTTGATAATCGGGGGGCAGTACTGTGTGGCGGGGGCAGATTGGTAGAGGACCTTTGTCTGACGGATGTTTAGTGTAAGGTCCATGCTCTCATATGCTTTGGTGAAGGTGTTGATGATGGTTTGGAGTTCGACTTCAGAGTGTGCGCAGAGGCAAGCGTCGTCTGCATACTGTAATTCGATGACAGAGGATGGGACGACCTTGGATCTGGACTGGAGGATACGGAGGTTGAAGAGTTTCCCGTTTGTTCTGTAGATTAGCTCCACTCCAGCGGGGAGCTTACTGAGGGCGAGATGGAGCACTGCAGCAAGGAAAATCGAGAAGAGCGTTGGTGCGATGACACAGCCTTGCTTGACCCTGGTCCATACGTGAATTGGGTCTGTGCTGGATCCGTTGGTCAGGATCACGGCTTGCATGTCGTCGTAAAGCAGGCAGAGGATGGGTGACAAACTTTTGAGGGCAGCTGAATTTGTTTTCTTTGTATCTTTCCCATTCGCCAGGATCCGTGTTATTTTTTGCATTTTTGTATGCTTTTTCTTTTAGTTTTATGCTGTCCTTTACCTCTTTAGTCATCCATGGCTGTTTTTTTTTGGCAAGTAGAGCTCTTGTCCCTCAGGGGTATAAACTGGTTCTGTATCACATTAAATTCTTTTTTGAACATCTCCCACTGATCTGTCGGTTTACCCATTAACAGATTTGCCCAGTTTACTGTGGACAGTCTCGGTCACATCCCTTTGAAGTTGGCCTTAACCAAATCTAGAATCTTAGTAGCTGTTTCGTGTTTCTCCCTTTCAAACGCTACATTAAACTCGATCATGTTATAATTGCTACTGGATAAATGTTCACACACAGTTAAGCTGTTAACTAAATCTGGCTCATTACTAAATCTAATATGGCTTTCCCCCTTGTAGAAAACGATCCCGGACACTCACGAAATTCACTACCTTTCCGACAGGTGCTAGTCTGCTTATCCCAATCTATACGAAAGTTAAAACCCCCCATTAAAACCACTCTGTCTTTGCTACACGCTTGTCTAATCTCTGCATTTATACAATCTAGCACTTCACAGCTGCTACCGGGGGGCCTATACACAACTCCCACTACAGTCTTAAATCCTTTCCTATTTCTTAATTCTACCCATAAAGTTTCCACTGCTTGCTTACCTCTCATTATATCCTCTATCATCATTGAAGTGATTTCATTCTTAATCACTAAGGCTGCTCCTCCCCCTCTGCCATTTTCCCTATCTTTCCTGTAGACCTTATAACCTGGTATATTTGGTTCCGTCCTGACCATCTTGCAGCCATGTCTCAGTAATGGCTACCATGTCATACCCTCCAATTTGAATTCGCGCTTGCAGTTCATTCAATTTATTCCTTATACTCCGTGCATTTGTATAAAGAACGCTTACTTGGGCCACACACACCAGCCTGTCCTTCAGCTCTAATGTTTTACTCACATGTTTATTATTTCTCTCCCCTGCTCTTTCCCCAAAGCCCTGCAAACTTTCCCCATTCAAGTATTTATCCAATTCCCTTTTGAAAGTTATTATTAAATCCGCTTCCACCACCCTTTCAGGCAGTGCATTCCAGTTCATCACAACTCGCTGTGTAATAAAAATGTTTCATGTCGCCGCTAGTTCTTTTGCCAATTACCTTAAACCCCAGTCCTCTGGTTACCAACCCTTCTGCCACTGTAAACAGTTTCTTCTTATTTACTCTCATCAAAATCCTTCATGATTTTGAACTCCATCAAATCTCCCTTTAACTTTCTCTGCTCCAAGGAGAACCACCCCAGTTTCTCTAGTCTCTCCACATAACTGAAGTCTTTCAAACCTGGTACCATTCTAGTAAATCTCTTCTGCACTCTCTCCAAGGCCTTGACATCCTTCCGAAAGTGTGGTGCCCAGAATTGGACACAATACTCCAGCTGGGGCCTAACCAGTGTTTTATAAATGTTTAGCATAACTTCCTTGCTTTTGTACTCTACGCCCAAATAAAGCCAAAAGATCTCGTATGCCTTTTTAACAGCCTTCTCAACTTGTCCTGACACCTTCAAAGTCCCCTCCACCACCCCATGGTACAGGAGGTTATTCAAGTGGGGGGAGTGAAAAGGAATGTTGTAGTGGTAGGAGACAATATAGTCGGGGGAGATAGATACTACTCTCTGCAGCCGTGGCCGGGAATTCCGAAGGCTGTGTTGCCTGCCCAGTGCCAGGGTTAAGGATATCTCCTCGCGGCTGGAGTAGAATTTGGAGTGGGAGGGGGAGGATCCAGTTGTCGTAGTCCACATAGGGACCAACGACATAGGTAGAACTAGGAATGAGGTTCTGCTGAGAGAGTTTGAGGAGCTAGGGCCCAAATTAAAAAGCAGAACCTCAAAGGTAATAATCTCTGGATTGTTAACTGAGCCACGCGCAAATTGGCATAGGGACAAGCAGATCAGAGTGTTAAATGCGTGGCTCAAAGAGGGGTGTGGGAGGGAGGGGTTTCGATTCATAGGGCACTGGCTCCAGTACTGGGGAAAGAGGGAGCTGTTCCGTTGGGGCAATCTCCACTTAAACCGGGCTGGGACCAGCGTCCTGGCGAATCGAATAACTAGGGCTGTAGATAGGGCTTTCAACTAAAGGGGGGGGGGGGGGGGGGCGGTCAGGTGAAGGGAAATTTAGAAATCTAAAGAGAAATGTCAAGGCAATGGAGCAGTGTAGTGATTTGGGTAAAGATAAGCAGAGTGTGACAGGAAGGGACAGAGTGCAATGGTAAAAGTGCATCAGTGAATAAGGTCAAAGCAGGGAGTAATGGTAAAAAGCTTAAATTAAAGGCTCTTTTATCTGAATGCATGAAGCATTCATAATAAGAGACGAATTAGTGGCACAAATAGAGATAAATGGCCTTGATCTAATAGTCTAATATTCCAGGGTACTTGACGTTTAGAAAAGACAGGCAGAATAGAAAAAGGCCGGGGGGGGGGGGGGGCCCTGATAATAAAGGATGATCTAAGGACAGTAGTGAGAAAGGATTTTGGCTCGGAAGATCAGGAAGTAGAATCAGTACGGGTGGAGATAAGAAATAACAAGGGCCAGAAAACACTGGTGGGAGTAGTTTATAGGCCCCCCAAACAGCAGCTATACCATTGGACAAATTATTAATCAACAAATAACAGGAGCTTGTAAAGTAGGTAATCTTGGGGGACTTTAATCTTCATATAGACTGGGCAAAGCAAATTGACAAAGCTAGTCTGGAGGGTGAGTTCATGGAATGCATTCGTGACAGTTTCCTAGAACAATACATCATGGAGCCAACCAGAGAACAGGCTATTGTAGATCTTGTATTGTGTAATGAGACAGGGTTAATTAGTAATCTCATAGTAAAGGATTCTCTGGGGAAGAGTGACCATAAGATGATAAAATTTCACATTGAGTTTGAGAGTGAAATACTTCAGTCGGAAACGAGTGTCTTCAACTTAAATAAAGCCAATTACATAGGTATGAGGGGAGAGTTGGCTAAGGTAGATTGGGAAATTAGATTAAAAGATATGACGGTAGATAAGCAGTGGCAAATATTTAAAGAAATATTCCAAAATTCTCAACAAATATACATTCAATCAAGAAATTAAAACTCCATGGGAAGTGTGATTCATCGTAGCTAATTAAAGAAGTTAAGGATAGCATTAGACTAAAAGAGGCTTATAATGTTGGGGAGAATAGTAGTAAGCCTGAGGATTGGGAGAGCTTTAGAAACCAGCGAAGGATGACCAAAAATTTGATAAAAAGGGAGAAAATAAATGAGAATAAACTAGCAAGAAATATTATAACAGATTGTAAGAGCTTCCACAAGTATATAAAAAAAAGAGTAGCGAAAGTAAATACAGGTCCCTTAGAGGCTGAAACAGCTGAAATTATAATGGGGAATAAGGAAATGGCAGTGACTTTAAACCAATATTTTGTACCTGTCTTCATAGTAGAAGACACAAAAAGCAAACCAAAAATATTGGGGAGCCAAGGGGCTAATAAGAGTGAGGAACTTAAAGTATCAGTAGAGAAAAAGTACTTGAGAAGCTAATGGGACTAAAAGCTGACAAATCCCCTGGACCTGATGGCCTACATCCTAGGGTTCTAAAAGAGGTGGCTGCAGAGATAGTGGATGCATTGGTTTTGATCTTCCAAAATTCCCTAGATTCTAGAATGGCCCCAGCGGATTGGAAAGTAGCAAATGTAACCCCACTATTCAAGAAAGGAGGGAGAAAACAGGGAACTACAGGCCAGTTAGCCGGGAAAATGCTAGAATTCATTATTAAGGAAGTGGTAACAGGGCACTTATAAAATCACAATATGTTTAGGCAGAATCAACATGGTTTTATGAAAGGGAAATCGTGTTTAACAAATTTATTAAGAGTTTTTTGAGGATGTAACTAGCAGGGTAGATAAAGGGGATGTAGTATATTTGGATTTCCAAAAGGCATTCGATAAGGTGCCACATAAAAGGTTGCGACGCAAGATAAGGGCTCATGGGCTGGGGGGTAATATATTAGCATAGATAGAGGATTGGTTAATGAACAGAAAACAGAGAGTAGGGATAGACTGATCATTTTCTGGTTGGCAGGCTGTAACAAGGGGGGTGCCACAAGGATCAGTGCTTGGGCCTCAGCTATTTACAATCTATATTAATGAATTAGATGAAGGGACCGAGTGCAATGTATCCAAGTTTGCTCACGATACTAAGCTAGGTGGGAAAGTAAATTGTGAGAAGGACACAAAAGAGCCTGCACAGGGATATAGACAGGTTAAGTGAATGGGCAATAAGGTGGCAGATGGATTATAATGTGGGTAAATGTGAGGTTATTCACTTTGGTAGGAAGAATAGAAAAACAGAATTCTTTTAAATGATGAGAAACTATTAAATGTTTGTGTTCAGAGAGATTTAGGTGTCCTCGTAAAGGAAACACAGAAAGTTAGCATGCAGGTACAGCAAGCAATTAGGAAGGCAAATGGCACGTTGGCCTTTATTGCAAGGGGGTTGGAGTACAAGAGTAAGGAAGTCTTACTACAATTGTACAGGGCTTTGGTGAGACCATACCTAGAGTACTGTGCACAGTTTTGCTCTCATTATCTGAGAAAGGATATACAAGCCTTAGAGGCGGTGCGGGTTCACTAGAATAATCCCTGGGATGAGAGGATTGTCCTATGAGGAGAGATTGAGCCTATACTCTCTGGAGTTTAGAATAATGAGGTGATCTCATTGAAACAGACAAGATTCTGAGGGGAACTGACAGGGTAGATGCCGAGAGGTTGTTTCTCCTGGCTGGAGTCTAGAACTAGGGTACATAGTCTAAGGATAAGGGGTCGGTCAGCCATTTAAGACTGAGATAAGGAGGAATTTCTTCACTCAGAGGGTTGAGAGTCTTTGGAATTCTCTACCCCCAAAGGGCTGTGGATGCTGAGTCATTGAGTATATTCAAGTCTGAGATAGATAGATTTTTGGACTGACAGGGAATCAAGGGATATGGAGCTCGGTTGGGAAAGAGGAGTTGAGGTCAAAGATCAGCCATGATCTTATTGAATGGTGGAGCAGGCTCGAAGGGCCGTATGGTCTACTCTTGCTCCGAATTCTTATGTTCTTATGTATTTATATAACGCCTTTAACGTAGTAAAACATCCCAAGGCACTTCACAGGAGCGTACTAAAACAAAATTTGACACCGAGCCACATAAGGAGATTAGGTCAGATGACCTAAAGCTTGGTCAAAGAGTGTCTTAAAGAAGGAAAGAGAGGTAGAGGGGCGGAGAGGTTTAGGGAGGGAATTCCAGAGCTTAGAGCCAATGTAGGTCAGCAAGCATAGGGGTGATGGGTGAACGGGTCCTGGTGTGAGTTAGGACATGGGCAGCAGAGTTTTGGATGACCTCAAGTTTACGGAGGGTAGAACGTGGGAGGCTGGCCAAGAGTGCATTGGGATAGTCAAGTTTAGAGATAACAAAGGCATGAATGAGGGTTTCAGCAGTAAATGAGTTGAGGCAGAGTCAGACAATGTTCTGGAGGTGGAAATAGGCAGTTTTAGTGATAGCGCAGATATGTGGTCAGAAGCTCATTTCAGGGTCAAATATGACACCAAGGTTGCAACGGTCTGGTTCAGCCTCAGACAACTGCCGGGGAGATGGATGAGTCGGTGGCTATGGAACGGAGTTTATGGTGGGAACCGAAGACAGTGGTTTCGGTCTTTCCAATATATAATTGGAGGAAACTTTTGCTCATCCAGTCATGGATGCCGAACAAGCAGTCTGAAAATTGAGAGACAGTGGAGGGATCGAGAGAGGTGGTGGAGCTGGGTGTCATCAGCGTACATGTGGAAACTGACGCGGTGTTCGGATGATGTCGCAGAGGGGCAGCATGTAGATAATAGGAGGGGGCCAAGGATAAATCCTTGGGGGACACCAGAGGTAACGGTGCGGGAGCAGGAGAGAAACCATTACAGGTGATTCTCTGACTACGATTAGATAGATAAGAGTGGAACCAGGCGAGTGCAGTCCCACCGAGCTGGAGAGGCTTTGGGGAGGATGGTGTGGTCAACTGTGTCAAAGGTTGTAGACAAGTCGAGAAGGATGAGGAGGAGGGATAGTTTACCTTTGTCACAGTCACAAAAGATGTCATTTGTGACTTTGTTAAGAGCCGTTTCGGTACTGTGGCAAGGGCGGAAACCTAATTGGAGAGATTCAAACATGGAGTTCCAGAAAGATGAGCAGAGATTTGGAAGGCAACATGTTCAAGGAGTTTGGAGAGGAAAGGGAGGTTGGAGATGGGGCGGTTGCAAGGACGGAGGGGGTGAAGGGTTGGTTTTTTGAGAGGGGTGATGGCGGCGATTTGAAGGAGAAGGGGACAGTACCTGAGGAGAGAACCGTTAACAATATCAGCTAACATGGGAGCCAGGAAAGGAAGTTGGGTGGTCAGCAGTTTGGTGGGAATAGGGTCGAGGGAGCAGGAAGTGGGTCTCATGGACTAGATGAGCTTGGAGAGGGCATGAGGGGAGCTTGGAGAGAAACTGGTGAAAGTTGAGAGTTCAGGGCTAGGGCAGGGGTGGGAACCTTAGAGGAAGTTTGGACCGGTGCACGAGGGGAAGGAAGGGAAGTGGCAGAGGCAGCTGATCGGATGGTTTCAATCTTAGTGACAAGGAAGTCCATGAGCTCCTCACACATGTTGGCGGTGAGGGTGGAGGAGACAGGGGAGAGAGGTTTAGGAAGTTGGTTTGCAGTAGAGAAAACAAGCTGAGGGTTATCTTTGCATTCCCAAATGATCCTGGAATAGTGAGCAGTTTTGGCAGATGAGAGCAGGACCCGATAGTGCTTTATGTGGTCCAGCCAGATCTGGCAGTAAGTGGCTAAACCAGTTGTTCGCCATAGTTTGCGTTCTTTGGACTTAAGGGAGCGGAGATGAGGGCCGTACCAGGAGGGAACGGCTAGGCTGAGAGAGAGTATTGGTTTTAATGGGGGCTAGAGCATCAAAAGGTGGTGGAAGGGGGTGTGGTTGAGCAGACAGGTAGCTGCAGAAATATCATGGTGAATGGAGGGCCAAAGGCTAAACAGTTGGGATTTTGAAAGTGCAGTTTTAAGTGAAATGGGAGAGAGTTTTTTCCAGGGACAGACACAGAAGAAAGTATTGTTGGAGTTGGGGGGGGGGGGGGGGGGAGGAGAGCGATACAAGGAAGTGATCAGAGATGGCATAATCTGTGATTGACATGATAGGAGTAGCGAGGCCACGTGAGATGGCAAGGTTAAGGGACTGGCTGTGAACATGGGTTGGGGAGTTTACATGGAGGGAGGGGTTAAGGGAGGATAGGAGGGCAATGAACTCAGAGGAGAGAGAGCATGATGAATTGAGATGCAGGTTGAAATCACCGAGGATGAGAAGTCACTCGGGGCAGAGGCCGAGGAAGGAAAGCAGTGAAGATATCTCGGTGAGAACATTTTTATGGTACTTGGGTGGGCGGTAGAGAACGAGGATTTTAAATGAGAGGTGAGAGGTTCAAAGGAGGAGAAAGTGCCAGACGTGTAGGGGGACAGATCAAGGTATAATTTGGATTTTCCCCTTCTGAAGCTATGTTGACTAGGTTATTGTTGTACAGATAATCCAAGTTTACTGCCGATAGATCAATTCCAATATTTTACATGGAACTGAAGCAAGACTAATGGGTGCAGTTGCTTATACTTACTTTGTCACCTTATTTGAATAAGGGCACCACATTCGCCTGCTTCCAATCTACTGGTACCTTCCTAGTGTACAGTAGCCTCCTTATAATGAATGCCTCACAAATCTCCTCCCTCGTCTCTCTTAACACACTGGGATAATTACCTTCTATCTCTGGTATTTGTTTAAGCCCATTGTGCCTGTCGACGAATTCCATCTCATTTATAACGAAGACATTAATTTTCACTTGGTTAATTCTGTTGGGGAGGACATGTTGCTCACATCTTCTTGTGAATATTTGGAGGAAGTAAATCATTCAGAACATTTACCATTTTGTGCTCACCTTCAGTTTCATTTGCATCTTTCACAATTCTGGTCTCTCCTCCGACTACCTTCTTACTATGGTAATACTGAAAGAATTTTATGTTACTTTTGCAGCTGGACATTTTCCAGTCTTTCTTGGCCCTGATCACCCGTTTAAGGTGTTTCTGCAAGTTCCTGTATTCATCCTTGTGAACTCCATTCCCTTGCAGTATGTGTGTTTTCACTACTCCACTTCTTCTGTCTATCTCCTTGCTTCTTCACTTTCCTCTTTCTCCTCTCCATTTTTCTTTCCTTCCTCGATCTCCCAGCTTCACTTTTCTCTTATTTTATTTGTTCCGGGATGTGGGCGTCGCTGGCAAGGCCAGCATTTATTACCCATCCCTAACTGCCCTTGAGAAGGTGGTGGTGAGCCGCCTTCTTGACCTGCTGCAGTCCGTGTGGTGAAGGTTCACCCACACTGCTGTTAGCGAGGGAGGTCTTTACATTTTGCCCTTGGCCCACCTTTATTTTCTTCTCCTCCCTTGCTCATTTACTTTTCCCACTCCTCTCTATACTTCAGTCTTCTCCCTCTCTGTTCTCCCACTTTCCTCTCTGCATAACATTTCCTTTACTACCTCTTCCCGCTGTTTCACGTTGCTCTTGCTTATTCAATTTTAATTATTTATTTCTCTAATAATTTTTCATGCGCTTGTTTGGCTGGGGGTTGGGGGGGTATAAATTCAAAACTAAACTGCAGAAAAATTATTTCAGTGAGACAATGGTCAGTCAATCTATGGGACAGACTCCGGGAGTCAATGAATGAGAAACATTATTTCAGTGAGACAGTGGTCAGTCAATTTATGGGACAGACTCCGGGAGTCAATGAATCAGAAACATTATTTCAGTGAGACAGTGGTCAGTCAATTTATGGGACAGGCTCTGGGAGTCAGTGGGAGCAGAAACATTATTTCAGTGAGACAGCGGTCAGTCAATCTATGGGACAGACTCCGGGAGTCAATGAATCAGAAACATTATTTCAGTGAGACAGTGGTCAGTCAATCTATGGGACAGGCTCTGGGAGTCAGTGGGAGCAGAAACATTACTTCAGTGAGACAGCGGTCAGTCAATCTATGGGACAGACTCCCAAGGGAGTCAGTGAATAGGAAACATTATTTCATAAGAACATAAGAAATAGGAGCAGGAGTAGACCAATCGGCCCCTCGAGCCTGCTCCGCCATTCAATGAGATCATGGCTGATCTGATCCAACCTCAACTCTAAAGAACACAAGTAGGAGCAGGACCAGGCCACTCGGCCCCTGGGCCCGCTCCGTCACCCACAGGGCCTTGACCGATCCGAACTCAAACTCATGTCCAATTTCCAGCCCGCTCCCCGTAACCCCTGATTCCCTTTACTTCTAGGAAACGGTCTATTTCTGTTTTAAATTTATTTAATGAAGTAGCTTCCACAGCTTCCTGGGGTAGCAAATTCCACAGACCCACTACCCTCGGAATGAAAAAGTTTCTCCTCATCTCAGTTTTGAAAGAGCAGCCCCTTATTCTAAGATTATGTCCCCTAGTTCTAGTTTCACCCATCATTGGGAACATCCTCACCGCGTCCACCCGATCAAGCCCCTTCACAATCTTATATGTTTCAATAAGATCGCCTCTCATTCTTCTGAACTCCAATGAGTAGAGTCCCAATCTACTCAACCTCTCCTCGTATGTCCACCCCCTCATCGCCGGAATTAACCGAGTGAACCTTCTTTGTACTGCCTCGAGAGCAAGTATGTCTTTTCTTAAGTATGGACACCAAAACTGTATGCAGTACTCCAGGTGCGGTCTCACCAATACCCTATACAACTGCAGCAATACCTCCCTGTTTTTATATTCTATCCCCCTAGCAATAAAAGCCAACATTCCATTGGCTTTCTTGATCACCTGCTGCACCTGCATACTAACTTTTTGATTTTCTTGCACCAAGACCCCCAGATCCCTTTGTACTGCAGTACTTTCCAGTTTCTCGCCATTAAGATAATAACTTGCTCTCTGATTTTTCCTGCCAAAGTGCATAACCTCACATTTTCCAATATTGTATTGCATCTGCCAAATCCCTGCCCACTCACCCAGCCTGTCTATATCCCCTTGTAGGTTTTTTATGTCCTCCTCACTCTCTACTTTCCCTCCCATCTTTGTATCATCTGCAAACTTTGATATGTTACACTCGGTCCCCTCCTCCAAATCGTTAATATAGATTGTAAAGAGTTGGGGACCCAGCACCGACCCCTGCGGAACACCACTGGCTACTGGTTGCCAGTCCGAGAATGAACCATTTATCCCAACTCTCTGCTTCCTGTTAGATAACCAATCCTCCACCCATGCCAGAATATTACCCCCAATCCAGTGATTTTTTATCTTGAGTAATAATCTTTTATGTGGCACCTTGTCGAATGCCTTCTGGAAGTCTAAATACACTACATCCACTGGTTCCCCTTTATCCACCCTGTACGTTATGTCCTCAAAGAACTCGAGCAAATTTGTCAGACATGACTTCCCCTTCATAAAGCCATGCTGACTTTGTCCTATTAAATTATGTTTATCTAAATGTTCCGTTACTGTCTCCTTAATAATAGACTCCAAAATTTTACCCACCACAGGTGTTAGGCTAACTGGTCTATAATTTCCAGCCTTCTGCCTACAACCCTTTTTAAATAATTTCAGTGAGAGGTGGTCAGTCAATTTATGGGACAGGCTCTGGGAGTCAGTGGGAGCAGAAACATTATTTCAGTGAGACAGCGTTCAATCAATATTTTTGACAGACTCCCTGGGGAGTCAGTGGAAGCAGAAACATTATTTCAGTGAGACAGCGGTCAGTCAATCTATGGCACAGACTCCCGAGGGAGGCAGTGGGAGCAAAAACATTATTTCAGTGAGACAGTGGTCAGTCTATCTATGGGACAGACTCCAGGAGTCAGTGAATCAGAAACATTATTACAGTGGTCGGTCAATTTATGGGACTTTTTTTATTTATGTAAATGACCTGGATATTGGAATACAAAGTAGAATTTCTAAATTTGCCGATGGGGAAAGGCTGTTCCCACTAGTTGATGGTACAAGGACTAGGGGACACAGATTTAAGGTTTTGGGCAAGAGATACAGGGGGGATGTGAGGAAAAACTTTTTTACGCAGCGAGTGGGGAGGACCTGGAACTCGCTGCCGACGGAAGTGGAGACACTCAATGTTTTCAAGGGGAAACTGGATAGGCACTTGAGGGAAATAAACTTGCAGGGCTATGGGGATAGAGCGGGGGAATGGGACTGACTGGATTGCTCTACAGAGAGCCGGCACGTAAATTGTGCTGTAAATTTCTATGATTCTATTCTGTGACAGACTCTGGGAGTCAGTGGGAGCAGAAACATTATTTCAGTGAGACAGTGGTCACTCAATCTATGGGACAGACTCCGGGAGTCAGTGGAAGCAGAAACATTATTTCAGTGAGAAAGCTTCGAAGCTTTGACCACACTCGATCAGCTCCGATGGACGGGTCACATCGTCCACATGCCCGATACGAGACTCCCAAAACAAGCACTCTACTCGGAGCTCCGACACGGCAAGAGAGCCCCAGGTGGGCAGAGGAAACGCTTCAAGGGCACCCTCAAAGCCTCCTTGAAAAAGTGCAACATCCCCACTGACACCTGGGAATCCCTGGCCCAAGACCGCACAAAGTGGAGAAGAATCCGGGAAGGCGCCGAACATCTCGAGTCTCTTCGCCGGGAGCAAGCGGAAGCCAAGCGCAAGAAGCCCACGTCAACCCAAGCACCCCACCCACCGGCCCCTTCAACCACCGTCTGCCCCACCTGTGACAGAGACTGTCGGTCCCGCATTGGACTCATCAGTCACCTGAGAACTCATTTTTAATGTGGAAGCAAGTCATCCTCGGTTCCGAGGGACTGCCTAAGAATGAGAAGAGACAGACTATGGGAGTCAGTGGGAGCAGAAATATTATTTCAGTGAGACAGCGGTCAATCAATCTATGGGACAGACTCCGGGAGTCAGTGGGAGCAGGAACATTATTTCAGTGAGACAGTGGTCAGTCAATCTGTGCGACAGACTCCCTAGGGAGCCAGTGGGAGCAGAAACATTATTTCAGGGAGACCGAGACTCTGTCTTCGACGCGAGTGTCCTCAACTCCATCCCGCAGCATGCTACCCGCCACCACCTCAGCACAACCCCAGCCCAGCATGAGGTTGAAAAGGCCATCCGACAAGTGAACAACAACAAGGCCTCAGGAGCAGATGGAATCCCCGCCGAGGCACTAAAGCATGGCGGAGAAGCACTATTGGCGCGAATACATGAACTAATTTCTCTTATTTGGAAGGAGGAGAGCATGCTAGGGGATCTCAGACGCCGTAATCGTGAGCATCTTCAAGAAAGGTGACAAGTCCGATTGCGGTAATTACAGAGGAGTCTCCCGGCTGTCTGCCACAGGGAAAGTCATCGCAAGAATCCTCCTCAATCGACTTCTCCCAGTGGCTGAAGCGCTCCTCCCAGAGTCACAATGCGGATTCCGCCCACTAAGGGGCACAATCGACATGATCTTCACCGCGCGTCAACTACAAGAGAAATGCAGGGAACAGCACCAACCGCTGTACATGGCCTTCTTTGACCTCACAAAGGCCTTCGACACCATCAACCTTGAGGGATTATGGAGTGTCCTCCTCAAATTCGGCTGGTCTCAAAAGTTTGTCACCATCCTCCACCTGCTTCAAGACGACATGCAAGCCGCGATCCTGACCAAAGGATCCACCACAGACCCAATTCACATACGGACCAGGGTCAAGCAAGGCTGTCATCGCACCAACGCTCTTCTCAATCTTCCTGGCTGCAATGCTCCATCTCACCCTCAGTAAGCTCCCCGCTGGAGTGGAGCTAATTTACAGAACAAACGGGAAACTGTTCTAGCGCCGTCGCCTCCAGTCCAGATCCAATGCCGTCCCATCCTCTGTCATCGAATTACAGTATGCAGACGTTTGCGTCTGCGCACACTCTGAAGTCGAACTCCAAACCATCGTCAACCACTTCACCGAAGCGTACGAGATCATGGGCCTTACACTAAACATCCATACCTCTACCAACCTGCTCCCGCCACACAGTACTGCTCCCCGATTATCAAAATCCATGACGAGGCCTTGGACAACGTGGACCACTTTCCATACCTCGGGAGCCTACGGTCAACAAGGGCAGACGTCTATGACGAAGTCTTACACCGCCTTCGGTGTGCCAGTGCTGCCTTCGGTCGCCTGAGGAAGTGTGTTTGAAGACCAGGACCTCAAACCCGGCACCAAGCTCATGGTCTACAGAGCAGTAGCGATACCCGCCCTCCTGTATGCTTCAGAGACATGGACCATGTACAGCAGGCACCTCAAAGCACTGGAGAGGTACCACCAACGCTGCCTCCGCAAGATCCTGCAAATCCATTGGCAGGATAAGCGCACCAACGTCAGTGTTCTCGCTCAGGCCAACATCCCCAGCATCGAAGCTTTGACCACGCTCGATCAGCTCCGATGGACGGGCCACATTGTCCGCATGCCCGATACGAGACTCCCAAAGCAAGCGCTCTGCTCGGAGCTCCGATACGGCAAGAGAGTCCCAGGTGGGCAGAGGAAAGGCTTCAAGGACACCCTCAAAACCTCCTTGAAAAAGTGCAATATCCCCACCGACACCCAAGAATCCCTGGCCCAAGACCGAACAAAGTGGAGGAGAAGCATCCGGGAAGGCGCCGAACACCTCGAGTCTCTTCGCCGGGAGCAAGCGGAAGCCAAGCGCAAACAGCAGAAGGAGCGCACGTCAACCCAAGCACCCCACCCACCTGCCCCTTCAACCACCGTCTGCCCCACCTGTGACAGAGACTGTAGGTCCGGCATTGGACTCATCAGTCACCTGAGAACTCATTTTTAGTGTGGAAGCAAGTCATCCTCGGTTCCGAGGGACTGCCTAAGAAGAAGAGAATCTATGGGACAGACTCCGGGAGTCAGTGAATGAGAAACATTATTTCAGCGAGACAGTGGTCAATCTATGGGACAGACTCCCGAGGGAGTCACTGGGAGCAGAAACATTATTTCAGTGAGACAGTGGTCAGTCAATCTATGGGACAGACTCCCGAGGGAGTCACTGGGAGCAGAAACATTATTTCAGTGAGACAGTGGTCAGTCAATCTATGGGACAGACTCCCGAGGGAGTCACTGGGAGCAGAAACATTATTTCAGTGAGACAGTGGTCAGTCAATCTATGGGACAGACTCCCGAGGGAGTCACTGGGAGCAGAAACATTATTTCAGTGAGACAGTGGTCAGTCAATCTATGGGACAGACTCCCTAGATTGATTGACCACTGTCACGACTTCCCATCGTGCTAATCACAGATAAGGCCATCTCTGATCACTTCCTTCTAACCCTCTTCAGCCAGAATCCCCCTTCCCAATCCACTTCCTTCTGATGAAGGGTCACAGGCCTGAAACGTTAACTCTATTTTTCTCTCTCCACGGTTGCTGCCTGACCTGCTGAGCATTTTCTGTTGTTATTCCACTTCCTTCTGTGTCGGCCCCCAGAAAAAAAACCCTAGTCCCTTACAACTGCACTTTCAAGTTCCCAACTGTTTAGCCTTTGGCCCTCCATTCACCATGAGGTTTCTCCAGCTACCCATCTGCTCAATCACAGCCTCACCTCCACCTTTGGCCCTCCATTCACCATGAGGTTTCTCCAGCTACCCATCTGCTCAATCACAGCCTCACCTCCACCTTTGGTGCCACTGTTCCCGTTAGAACCATCTCTCTCTCTCACACTCTCACTCTGGCCAGTCAACTTGCTATGGCCCTCATCTTCACTTCAAGTCCAACGGACGAAGACTTGAGAATGCCATGGTGGACAACTGGTTTAACCATTCATTGCCTGATCTAGCTGGACCACAAAGTATTATCGGGTCCTGCTCTGCTCTCCCAAAACTATTCACTATTCCAGGATCATCCTGAAATGAAAAGATTCTCTTAACTACAAACCGTCTTCTCAAACCCCTCTCCCCTCACCTCCAACAACAAGTGCAAGGAGCTCATGGACTTCTTTGTCACTAAGATTGAGACGATCTGTTCAGCTATCTCTGCCACTTCCTTCCCTTCCTTTAGCCCATTGGGCCAAACCTCCTTTCCCCCTGCCCAAGCAGATCCACCTCCTGCTCCCTCGACCCTACTCCCACCAAACTGCTGACCATCCAACTTCCCTTCTTGGCCCCCATGTTAGCGGATATTCTTAACGGGTCCCTCTCCTCAGATACTGTCCCCCTCCCTTCAAATCTACCGTTATCAGCCCTCTTCTTAAAAACCACCCATGACCCCCTCTGTCCTTGCAAACTTTCGCACCATCCTCCAACCTCCCTTTGCTCTCCAAAGTCCTAGAATGTGTTGTTGCTTCCCAAATCCTTGCCCATCTTTTCCGCATTCTATGTTTGAATCCCTTTAATCGGATTTCCGTCCCTTCCACAGTACCGAAAATGCCCATATCAAATTACATGCTATGTGACTGTGGTCAACTATCCCGTCTCTGCCTTTTCAACCTGCCTGCACAGTTGACTACACCATCCTCCTCCAAATCCAGATGTTTGTTGTCACTGCATAGCTGTTATTGTTATACAATGGGTTTTGTACAAAATCATTTGAGGAACGTAGAACAGGAGTAGGCCACCCAGCCCCTTGAGCCTATTCCGCCATTCAATTAGATCATGGCTGATCTGTATCTTAATGCCATCTCTCGACCCCTCCACTGTCTGATTTGTCACACTGATTGTCCGACATCCCAAAATGTCCTCCAACTAAATATTGGCAGACCGAAACCATTGTCTTGGTTCTCGCCACAAACTCCGTTCCCTAGCCACCAACTTTATTCCTCTCCCTGGCAACTGTCGGAGGCTGAAACAGACCGTTCGCAACCTTGGTGTCGTATTTGACCGCGAGATGAGCTTCCAACCGCATATTTGCTCCACCACCAAGACCGCCTATTTCCACCTCCGTAACATCACTCGACTCCGCCCCTGTCTCGGTTCATCTCCTGTTGAACTGCCATCCTTGCCTTTGTTACCTCTAGACTTGACTATTCCAACGCACTCCTGGCTGGCCTCCCATAGAATCATATAAACTTACAGCACAGAAGGAGGCTATTCGGCCCATCGTGCCTTTGCTGGCTCTTTGAAAGAGCAGTTGTGCTTAGTCCCACATCCTCGCTTTTTGTCCGTAACCTTGTAAGTTCCTCAATCCTGAATACCTGTCCAACTCCCTTTTAAAATTATTTATGGAATCAGCTTCCACCACCTTTTCAGGTAGAACGTTCCAGATCCCAACAACTCAGTAAAAAAAATCTCCTTTTCTCCCCTCCAGATCTTTTTCCAATGATTTTGAATCTATGACCTCTAGTTATTGACCCATCCACCAAAGGGAATATTTTTGCCCTATTTACCCTATCAAAACCTATATTGAAAACCTCGATGAGGTCACCTCTTAACCTTCTCTGTTCCAAAGCGAACAGTCCGAACTTTTCCAACCTTTCCTCATAACTGAAGTCCCTCATCCTTGGTAACATCCTGGTAAATCTCATCTTTACCCTTTCTAAGGCCTTTACATCTTTCCTGAAGTGTGGTGCCCAAAATTGACCACACTACTCCAGCTGAGGCCTAATCACTGATTTATAAAGTTCTAGCATGATCTTTGCTTTTATATTCTATTCCTCTATTTATAAGCCCAAGTAACCCAGATGCTTTTTAACCATCTTATCAACTTGCTCTGCCACCTTTGAGGATTTGTGCATATGGACACCAAGGTCTCTCTGCTCATCTACACATTACAAAAACCTGCCATTTATAGTATATTGTCTTTCCATTCATCCTCCCAAAGTGCATCATTTCACAATTCTCCACATTGAATTCCATCTGCCCTGCTCCTGACCATTTCACCATCCTGTCTGTATTCCTGAAACATATAGCTATCCTCATCACTTTTTAGCCAAGTTTCATATTATCTGTAAACTTTATAATGCTGCTCCCTACACCAGATTCTAGGTCGTTTATAAAAATTGCAAACCGTAATGGACCCAAAACTGACCCTTGGGGAAACACCACTGCAAACCACCTCCCAGTCTGAAAAACATCCATCCACCCCCACACTTTGCTTCCTGTCACTGAGCCAATTTTGTATCCATCTTCCATCCTACATAAACTTAAATTCATTCAAAACTCTGCTGCCCATATCCTAACGCGCACTAAGTCCCATTCACCCATCACCTTTCTAATTGCTGACCTACATTGGCTCCCGATCCAGTAATGCCTCAATTTTAAAAATCTGATCGTTGTTTTCAAATGTCTCCATGGCCTCGTGCCCCCCCCCCGCCCCCATCTCTGTAGCCTCCTCCAGCCCTACAACACTTCCGGGATTTCTGTGCTCCTCCAATTCTGGCTTTTTGCACATCCCCGATTTTAATTGCTCCACCATTCGTGACTGTGCCTTCAGCTGCCTCAGCCCTAAGCTCCGGAATTCCTTCCCTAAACCTCTCCGCCTCTCTTTCCTCCTTTAAGATGCACCTTAAAACCTAACTATTTGACCAAGCTTTTGTCATCTGTCCCAATTATCTCTTTCTGTGGCTTGGTGTCCAATTTTGTTTGATAACGCTCCTGTGAAGCGACTTGGGACGTTTTCGTATGTTAAAGGCGCTATATCATAGAATGGTTACAGCATGAAGGCGGCCATTCGGCCCGTGCCAGCTCTCTGCAAGAGCACTTCAGCTAGTCCCACTCCCTCACCCTTTCCCCATAGCCCTGCTAATTTTTTTCCTTCAGGTACTTATCCAATTCCCTTTTGAAAGCAGTGATTAAGTCTGCCTCCACCACCCTTTCAGGCATTGCATTCCATATCCTAACCACGCAGAGTAAAAAGGTTTTCCTCATGTTGCCTTTGGTTCTGCTGAGTTTGGGTAAGTGTGAGAGTTCTTTAATTGTTAGTTCTCTTTAAATCATTCTTGATAAGAGTACTTAAACAGTTTAAGTGAAGGGGAAAAGTTAAATATTTGGGATTCTGTTGGCTTAAGAAGAGTAAAACAAGGTTACACTGCAGTAGCAGTAAATTGGCACAGCAGGCAGTGGAAACCAGTTTGACTGAGTGCAAGTCAGCAGAGGCTGCTGTGAGTGTGGCTGCCTCATCAGCCAGCAGAAGGAGAGTGAGGAGAGCAGCAGCAGCAGCAGAGTGGTGGTCTCCTTGACCAGGGAGAGGAGGAGGAGGAACCAGACTGCAGACCACCACCAACACAAGCACTACAACTGAGGTGCCTGGAGAGAGAGGACAGGAGAGGAGAAGGAGATCAACATCAGAGGAGGAGAGGCCTTTCCATACTGCCTCCCCAATTGGCCTCCATTTTAGGAGAGGGAGAGAGGGGAGAAAACAGCACTACAAACATCATCTGTTTGGAAGGAGGGAGGAAGAAACTTCATCTGCAGGTGGGTGTGATTCTGGGGCACTCTCCCAGAGACTTTGTTTTGTAGGTGGGGGGAGGAAAGAAGAATAGAAGAAGGCCGGAACATCCAAGGGGTGTGTGTGTGGCTTTTGTTAAAACTAGGCCGCACACACCATACTAAACACCCCTTCCCATTGCCTGACCTGGGACAGCTGGAGCTGCCTAGGTGAAGTCCCCCAATTAAATTCATCTTATTGGGGCATCGTTAAGACCTGGTGCAGGACTGAGCCTGGGCATCTCCAGCTTTCCCAGGTGAAGACATCTTCTCCCCCCACCAGAAGACCACCGAAAAGGACTTTATTTTACAGCGGAGAGTGCACCCCCTGCCAACACCCACCCACCCACCATCCTGAGTGGCGACCCTGCCCTTGCGGCTTCCCTCCTTCCCACCCCCCCTCTCTCTCTCTCTTTGTCTCTTGTCTCTCTCTGCCTCTCTCTCTATCAGAGAGGCACCTCATTAATCTTTTTAATTAATTACCCATTGAGCAGAGGGGAGAAGGCCCCTCTCCTAATTAATTCAAATAAAGGGAGAGGTGTGCCTTCAATTTAACAGCTCCCTCTGCTCAGGGGAAAACAACAAACTACCGAGGCCATTAACACCGTCAGGCCTGTGACTTGGGGTGAGTGTAGCCCTTAAAGACCCACCCATTATGGCGACCACATCTTCGTCGGTGGCGGGGGCAGCGAGGACGTATGCGAGCGTGGCAGCCGCGGCCACAGCCATGAGTCCTCCTGTTACCCCGTCACCTTTTACCCTCTTTACGAGGAAGAATGGGGTCAAGAGCTACACTCACCCCAACATGAGTATAGAGGCGTGCGTAAAAGCCATGGCTGGGGTTGTCGGCCCTTCAGCCATCGTTGCCGCCTCTAAGATGTACGGCAAGGCTGTGTTCTTCCTGGGGTCGGAGCGGGCGGTGTCCCTGGCCATTGAGAAGGGGCTCACCGTGGGCGGGACCTTCCTGCCGGTGGACCCCCTTGAAGCCACCGCGCAGAGAATTGTTATCTCCAACGTCCCGCCCTTTGTTCCGGGTGAGCTCCTCCTCCCCCACCTACGTCAACTGGGGGAGCTGAGGTCAGGGATCACACCCATCCCACTCGGCTTCCGGGAAGCCAGCCTCCGGCACGTCTTCTCCTTCCGGCGGCAGCTTTTCGTCCGGCTGGCGCGGGAGGACGACACGGACGGCGCGTTCACGGTGCTCCACGGGGGGACCGCCCATCGCATCTTCTGGACCTCGGACGGTGCTACGCCTGTAAGGAGGTGGGGCACACCCGGAAAAACTGCCCCGCCTCCAAGGCCGCCACGACATCCAGTGCGGCCAGGGCTGGCGCCGCCGCCCCCCCTCCCCCTGATACTGTCCGCGCGTCAAGGACAACAGATGCGCGGTCGACGTCGGGGGCCAACACCATCACGGCCTCCGGCGGGGGGGGGGAGGGAGAGCGTCCGAGGGGAAGGAAGGCGCTGAAAAGGTCACTGTTCGCCTGGGAGGCGTGCCGCTCCATTTAGTGAACGTGTACGCCCCCCAGACCGGTGCGCAGCAAGTGCGCTTCTTCGGAGAAGTGTCCGCTCTTCTGGGCTCCATCGACGTGGGCGAGTGCATCATCCTCGGGGGGGATTTCAATTGTACCCTCGAGGCGCGGGACCGGTCGGGTCCCCCGCGAAGCCCGGCAGCGATGGAGAAGTTGCAGGACCTGGTCGGGTCCTTCGACTTGGTGGACGTCTGGCGAAATCTCCATCCCGACTCCAGCGCCTTCACGAGCGTGAGGTCTGGAGGAGGAAGGTCCAGAATCGACCGCCTTTACATTTCCCGGGCGTACGTCTCCAGCATTCCGGCGGCTTCCATGCGGCCGGTGCCGTGCACGGACCACCACCTGGTGTGGGCGGAGCTCGCTCCGCTGCGCGCGCGGGGGGGAGGAGGGGGTCCGAGTACTGGCATTTTAACAACCTGCTGCTGGAGGACGCGCGGTTCCGGGATTCGTTTTGCCGGTTCTGGGCCGACTGGAGAAGGAAGCGGGGAGGCTTCCCCTCCTTGAGGCTATGGTGGGACGTGGGCAAGGCTCACGTCCGCGTCTTCTGTCAGGAGTACGCGAAGGGGTCAACCAAGAGGCGGGAGGCCCGGGTCGGGCGATTGGAGAAAGAAGTGCTCGACCTGGAGTCCCGTCTCGGTCAAGTCGTCGAAGACCCGGCCCTGCGGAAGGTGTACGAAGAGAAGAAGGGCGCGCTGAAGGACCTGCAGCTGGTCGGGTCCCGAGGCGCGTACGTGAGGTCGCGGATCCAGTTCCTGTGGGACCTGGACCGCGGCTCCCCCTTCTTCTACTCGCTGGAAAAAAGACGGGGGGGGGTCCGTAAGCAGCTCTTGGGGCTGCTGGCCGACGACGGATCTCTGGTCTCGGATCCGGAGGGCATCAGCGCGGAGGCCCGGGCTTATTACGGGGCTCTGTTCTGTTCGGATCTGTCCAGCGAGGATGCGCGCAGAGTTTTGTGGGAGGACCTGCCGAAGGTCGGCCCGGAGGGCGCCAAGAATTTAGAAGCTCCGCTAAGCCTGGCGGAGCTGACCGGCGCCCTGCGCCAGCTCTCGAGGGGCAAGTCCCCGGGGCTGGACGGGCTGACCGTGGAGTTCCACAGGGCGTTCTGGGACGTCTTGGGGGACGACTACGCGCGGTCCTGGGGGAAAATTTGGCGACCGGGGAGATGCCCCTCTCTTGGCGCAGGGCGGTCATCGTCCTGCTGCCCAAGAAGGGCGATCTCCGCCTACTTAAGAACTGGCGCCCGGTCTCCCTCCTCAGCACGGACTACAAAATTTTCGCCAGGGCTATGTCTGCTCGCCTTGGCACCGTGCTGGCCCACATGATCCACCCCGACCAGTCCTACACGGTCCCGGGCCGGTCAATCCACGACAACATCCACCTGGTCCGGGACCTGGTCCACCATTCCCAGAGGGCTGGTCTGTCGGTCGCCTTCCTTTCCCTGGATCAGGAGAAGGCGTTCGACAGGGTGGATCACGAGTATCTTTTCGGGACTCTGCGCGCATTCGGGTTCGGGACGCATTTCGTCGCCCGGATCCAACTTCTGTACGCCGCCGCGGAGTGTCTGATTAAAGTTAACAGGTCTTTGACGGCGCCCCTTCGCTTCGGGAGGGGGGGGGGTGCGTCAGGGATGCCCCATGTCCGGTCTGTTATACGCCGTTTGCGTGGAGCCTTTCCTGCGCCTCTTGCGGAAGAGGTTGACGGGACTGGCGCTGCAAGGGCCGGGCGTGGAGGTGGTCCTCTCGGCTTACGCCGATGACGTGCTCCTCGCGGTCACGGATCCCGTCGACTTGCGGAGGATGCGAGAATGCCAGCAGATTTACTCGGACGCATCCTCCGCCAAGATCAACTGGGAGAAATGTTCTGGACTCCTGGTGGGCCCATGGCAGGTGGACTCCCTGCCGGAGGAGTTCAGGCCCTTCGCCTGGAGCACAACGCACCTCCTCTACCTGGGAGTCTACCTCAGCCCGGCCGGCGAACTGGCAAGAGCTGGAGGCCAAAGTCACCGCTCGCCTAGGGCGCTGGACAGGACTGCTCCGAGTGTTGTCCTACAGGGGTCGAGCGCTGGTCATAAACCAGCTGGTGGCCGCCATGTTGTGGTACCGGTTGGTCACTTGGATCCCTCCCCCTGCGTTTGTCGCCAAGATGCAGAAGAAGCTCGTCGACTTCTTCTGGGACAAAAGGAAGCACTGGGTCTCTGCCGCGGTTCTGAGTCTCTCGCTTAGGGAGGGCGGTCAGGCGCTGGTGTGCCTTCGCACCCAGGCGGCGACTTTCCGTCTTCAGACGCTGCAGAGATACCTGTACGTGGAGAATCCTCCTAGGTGGCGTGCGCTGGCGACGTATTTCTTCCGCCAGCTGCACGGCCTCAATTACGACACGCAGCTCCTGTTTGAGAGAGTGGGCGGCATGCGCGCCAGCCTGCGGGAGCTGCCTGTCTTCTACCAGGAACTGCTATGGGTTTGGAACAGCGTCGCCTCCAGGCGCAGTTCTCCCCCGTCAGGAGCGGCGGCCGTCCTTCGGGAGCCGCTGCTCAGGAATCCGCACCTCCACGACCGCGGGTTTGGCCGGCTGGCGGAGGGCAGGGCTGTGCCCGGTAAGGTGACTAGAGTCGGGGACCTGCTCGATGGCGGAGGAGCGGGCTGGATGGCGCCGGAGGAGTTGGCGAGGCGCATGTCTTGGATCAACGTCCGGCTCGCGGTCAAAGTCGCTAAAAGTGGCACTGGGCCCCGACTCCACTAGGTGTATCGAGGAGGCTCAAGCACGTGGGGCGATCCCGTCCGAGCTGACCCCCGTTCGGACGGAATTCCTTATTGGCGCCCGGCCCCGAATCCTCCCTCGGGAGCCGCCGCCTCACCACTTGAGCCTTCTCGGAGAAATGCCCTCCGTGCCCTTCTGTACGGGCTGCTCCTGCACACTCTCGACTTTGCCATCTTCGTCTGCCGTCCGGACACGCCTTGGCGTACCATCTTGCCGTCCGGCGGAGGCGAAGGTCCCCAATGGAGGGCTCTCTACGCGGGAGTCTTCCCTTGTTCTATTGGGGACTTGGCCTGGCGGGTGTTGCACGGAGCAGTCCCGTGCAATAGATTGTTAAATAGGTTTACGGACTCCCAGGCCGCTTGCCATTTCTGCGGCCTGGAGGAGTCCGTTTTTCACATATACGTAGAGTGTGAGAGGTTGCAGCCCCTCTTTCATTGCTTGAAGGGGCTGCTCCTCAATTTCTGGTTGCACTTCAGCCCCACGCTCCTGATCTACGGTAACCCGGTGCGGAGGGGAGCGGGCAGGTCGGAGGACCTCCTCGTGGGACTGCTCCTGGGCCCGGCTAAGAAAGCCATTAATTGGTCCAGGCAGCGGGCGGTCGTTCGGCCCGATTGCCTGCCTCTCTTCCGCGGCCATGTTCGCGCCCGGGTGGCCCTGGAGATGGAGCACGCGGTGTCCGCCGGCACGCTTGAGTTTTTCCGCGACCGGTGGGCGCCGCGGGGACTGGAGTGCATCGTCACCCCGGACTACCAAATTTTAATTTGATTTGTTAAGTTTCCTTTAAAATTTTATTGAGTTACAGATATTTAATTGGTTTACATCAAAAGAGTAAGAAGAGTAAAACAAGGTTACACTGCAGTAGGAGTAAATTGGCACAGCAGGCAGTAGAAACCAGTTTTCTAACCAATCAGCAGGGGTGACTCATTTGGCTGTAAACAGACAAACAGTATAAAAAGACCAGTGCTAGTGCGAGTCAGCAGAGAGTGCTGAGTTTGGCTAAGTGAGAGTTTGGGTGAGTGGGGTGCTCTTTTCAAACTTTAACTCTGTGGGTTGTAGTTAATAAGGCCTTTCTGGTGCAGAGTGGCTGTTGGTAAACCATTTAACTGGTGTAATTTAGAGTGATTGATTTAATTTAAATCCAATTAATTAGAGGGGATACTAGCATCTATAATCGGGCAGAGAGTGTCCATAACTAACAATAACATTTTTTAATTAATTACATAGAATGGAGCAGGTGATGCGTTACTGTTGCGACATGTGGGAGCCGGTGGACCCCACTGAGGCTCACAGTGATTACATCTGTGACAAGTGTCTGCTGCTACAGGAACTCCAGCTCCGTGTTGATGAGCTGGAGTCTGAGCTTCGGACACTGCGACACATCAGGGAGGGGGAGAAATACCTGGACTCTGTGTTTCAGGAGGTGGTCACACCTATGAAGTTAATTAATTCAGATGTAGCCCATGGTCAGGGACAGGACGGTGTGACTATGAGTGAGGCAGGTACGGGGATCCAGGAGGTAGTGTTGGAGGAGCCGCAGCCCTTGCTCTTGTCCAACAGGTTCGAGGTTCTTACTCCCTGTGGGGACAGGAGCAGGGACTGCAGGGAGGATGAGCAACCTGGCCACAGCACTGTGGAACGGGGGGCCATTCAAGAGGGGGGAGTAAATAGAAATGTTGTAGTGGTAGGGGATAGTATTATTAGGGAGATAGATAGAGTTCTCTGCAGCCGAGAGTGAGAGTCCCGTAGGCTGTGTTGCCTGCCCCGGTGCCAGGGTTAAGGACATCTCCTCTGGGCTGGAAAGAAACTTGCAGTGGGTGGGGGTGGATCCAGTTGTCGTGGTCCATGTTGGTACAAACGACGTAGATAGCTCAAGGAAGCCGGTTCTGTTAAAGGAGTATGAGCAGCTAGGGGTCAAATTAAAAAGCAGAACCTCAAGGGTAATAATCTCTGGATTATTACCTGAGCCACGAGCGAATTTGGCTAGGACAAATAAAATTAGAGAGTTAAATGAGTGGCTCAAAGACTGGTGTGGGAGAAATGGGTTTTGCTTCCTGGGACACTGGCACCAGTACTGGGACAGGAGGGAGCTGTTCCGTTGGGACGGGCTTCACTTGGCCAGTGCTGGGACTAGAGTCCTGGCGGATCATATAACTAGGGCTGTAGAGAGGGCTTTAAACTAACTAGTGGGGGGGAGGTTCCTAAACATCAAATAATAAAAATGACAACAGAGAAGGTCATAGACTTAGGTAGCAGTGGGGAAATTAAA
The DNA here is from genome assembly GCA_030390025.1 of Squalus acanthias. Taxonomy (NCBI): domain Eukaryota; kingdom Metazoa; phylum Chordata; class Chondrichthyes; order Squaliformes; family Squalidae; genus Squalus; species Squalus acanthias. Next base: position 140,793,874 of record CM059433.1, on the reverse strand, counting down.
AACCAGAGTGTGTCAGGAAGGGGCAGAAGGTATGGAGTAAAAGGTAAAGTAATAAAAAGGGCAAAAGCAGGAACTAAGTGTCACAAAACATATTTGAAAGTTCTCTATCTGAATGCACGTAGCATTTGTAACAAAATAGACGCATTAATGGCACAAATAACTACATATGGGTATGATCTTGTGGCCATTACAGAAACATGGCTGCAGGGTGACAATGCCTGGGAATTAAACATACCAGGTTATTTAACGATCAGGAAGGACAGGCAGGAAGGAAGGGGAGGTGGGGTGGCTATGTTAATAAAGGAAGGAATCACTGTAATACAGAGAAATGATATTGGGTCAAAAGATCAGGATAATGAAACAGTTTGGGTGGAGATAAGGAATAATAAGGGGAAAAAAACACTAGTGGGCGTAGTCTATAGGCCTCCAAACAGTTGCAACTCTGTTGGACGGAGTATCAATCAGGAAATAGTTGAGGCTTGTAATAAGGGAACATCTATAATTATGGGGGATTTTAACTATCATATTAATTGGACAAATCAAATTGGACAGGGCTGCCTTGAGGATGAGTTCATTGAGTGTATTAGGGATGGGTTTCTTGAGCAGTATGTAACTGAACCGACCAGGGGGCAAGCAACCTTAGATCTGGTCCTGTGTAACGAGACAGGATTAATTAAAAATGTCCTAGTAAAGGATCCCCTTGGAATGAGTGACCATAACATGGTTGAATTCCATATTCAATTAGAGGGTGAGAAGGTTGGATCTCAAACAAGCGTGCTAAGCTTGAATAAAGGAGACTATGAAGGTATGCGAGCGGAATTGAGTAGAGTGGATTGGGAAAATAGATTAAAGGGTAAGACGATACATGATCAGTGGTGTACATTTAAGGAGTTATTTTACAACTTCCAAAAAATATATATTCCACTGAGAAGAAAAGGGTGTAAAAGAAAAGACAGTCATCCGTGGCTAAGTAAAGAAATTAAGGATAGTATTCGACTAAAAACAAGGACTTATAAGGTAGCGAAATCTAGTGGGAGGATTGGGAAAACTTTAAAAGACAGCAAAAAATAACAAAAAGATTGATTAAGAAAAGGAAGATAGATTATGAAAGTAAATTCGCAAAAAATATAAAAACAGATAGTAAGAGTTTTTATAGTTGTATAAAAAGAAAAAGGGTGGCTAAAGTAAATGTTGGTCCCTTAGAGGATGAGACCGGGAAATTAATGGTGGGAAATATGGAGATGGCAAATACACTGAATGGATATTTTGTATCAGTCTTTACAGTAGAGGACACTAAGAATATCCCAACATTGGATAAACAGGGGGCTATAGGGGGGGAGGAGCTAAACACGATCAAAATCACTAAGGAAGTGGTACTCGGTAAAATAATGGGACTCAAGGCAGATAAATCACCTGGACCTGATGGCTTACATCCTAGGGTCTTGAGGGAAGTGGCGGTAGGGATTGTGGATGCATTGGTAATAATTTTCCAAAACTCCCTGGACTCAGCAAAGATCCCGGCAGACTGGAAAACTGCTAATGTAACACCCTTATTTAAAAAGGGCAGTAGACAGAAGTCTGGAAACTATAGACTGGTTAGCCTAACATCTGTGGTAGGTAAAATTTTGGAGTCCATTATTAAGGAGACAGTAATGGGACATTTGGATAATCATAATTTAATAGGACAAAGTCAGCATGGTTTTATGAAGGGGAAGTCATGTTTGACAAATTTGCTGGAGTTCTTTGAGGAAGTAACATACAGGGTGGATAAAGGGGAACCAGTGGATGTGGTGTATTTAGACTTCCAAAAGGCATTTGACAAGGTGCCACACAAAAGATTATTGCTTAAGATAAAAAATCACGGGATTGGGGGTAATATTCTGGCATGGATAGAGGATTGGCTATCTAACAGAAAGCAGAGAGTTGGGATAAATGGTTCATTCTCAGACTGGCAATCAGTAACTAGTGGTGTTCCGCAGGGGTCAGTGCTGGGTCCCCAACTCTTTACAATCTATATTAACGATTTGGAGGAGGGGACCGAGTGTAACATATCAAAGTTTGCAGATGATACTAAGATGGGATGGAAAGTAGTGAGTGAGGAGGACATAAAAAATCTGCAAGGGGACATAGACAGGCTAAGTAAGTGGGCAGAGATTTGGCAGATGGAATACAATACTGGAAAGTGTGAGGTTATGCACTTTGGCAGGAAAAATAGTAGAGCAAGTTATTATCTTAATGGCAAGAAACTGGAAAGTACTGAAGTACAAAGGGTTCTGGGAGTCCTGGTGCACGAAACTCAAAAAGTTAGCATGCAGGTGCAGCAAGTGATTAAGAAGGCCAATGGAATGTTGGCTTTCATTGCTAGGGGGATAGAATATAAAAATAGGGAGGTATTGCTTCAGTTGTACAAGGTATTGGTGAGACCACACCTGGAATACTGCATACAGTTTTGGTGTCCATACTTAGATAGTAGATTGGCGGTTAGGATCAGATCAGCCATGATCTTATTGAATGGCGGAGCAGGCTCGAGGGGCCGATTGGCCTACTCCTGCTCCTATTTCTTATGTTCTTATGTTAAAAGACATACTTGCTCTCGAGTCAGTACAAAGAAGGTTCACTCGGTTAATCCCGGGGATGAGGGGATGGACATATGAGGAGAGGTTGGGTAGATTGGGACTCTACTCATTGGAGTTCAGAAGAATGAGAGGCGATCTTATTGAAACATACAAGATTGTGAAGGGGTTGGATCGGGTGGATGCGGGAAGGGTGTTCCCGATGATGGGTGAAACTAGAACTAGGGGGACATAGTCTTAGAATAAGGGGCTGCTCTTTCAAAACTGAGATGAGAAGGAACTACTTCACTCAGAGGGTGGTAGGTCCATGGAATATGCTGCCCCAAAAAGCTGTAGAAGCTACGATAGCAAAATACTGCGGATGCTGGAAATCTGAAATAACAACAGAAAACGCTGGAAAAACTCAGCAGGCCAGGCAGCATCCGTGGAGAAAGAGAGTTAACGTTTCAGGTCGATGACCTTTCGTCAACGTTAACTCTCTTTCTCTCTCCACAGATGCTGCCTGGCCTGCTGGGTTTTTCCAGCGTTTTCTGTTGTTATTTCAGCTGTAGAAGCTACATCATTACATAAATTTAAAACAGAAATAGACAGTTTCCTAGAAGTAAAGGGAATTAAGGGTTACGGGGAGCGGGCAGGAATTTGGACATGAGTCTAGGTTCGGATCGGTCATGGCCCTGTGGGTAGCAAAGCGGGCCCAGGGGCCGTGTAGCCTGATCCTGCTCCTATTTCGTGAGTCCAATTCTGTTAGGTTCAGGAGATGGTTCTGTGATAGTAGATTGGCGGTTAGGATCCGATCAGCCATGATCTTATTGAATGGCGGAGCAGGCTCGAGGGGCCAATTGGCCTACTCCTGCTCCGATTTCTTATGTTCTTCTGACAATCACCTTAAATCAGTGACTTAACTCTAGCCATATAGATTCTGTCTTTGGCCCCTCCAGGACATCCTCTCCAGCACTAACATTCTCCTTAACCAATACTGCCACACCACCTCCTATTTTCCTTCCCTATCGTTCCTGAACACCTTATATCCAGGAATATTTAATACCCAATCCTGCCCTTTTTTGAGCCAGGTCTCCGTTATTGCCACGACATCTTATTCCCATGTGGCTATTTGCACCTGCAGATCACCAACCTTGTTTACTATGCTTCATGCGTTCACATACAAATAAATGAAAATTGTTGTTGTTGTTGTTTATTCCCTTCTCTTTCCTCCCTCTTACTGTTTGCTCACTCTTCTCTTCATCCCCATTACATTTTTCTCTTTTGTCTCAGCCTGCTTCTTTGCTTCTTTTTTTCTTGCTGCTACTTAATTTTTCCTCACTTTCCTTTCTCCCGGCCCTTGCTTCTCTTTCCTTTCCATGCTTCTTCACATTCCTCTGTCCTCCACTTCACTTTTCTCCTTTTTCCTCCCTGCCAGTCTCTGAACTTGCTGCCACTTCTTTCTCATTTTATTTGTTTTTTCTTTCTGCTTCATCACTTTTTTCTCTGCTACTTCATTTTTCTCAATCCTATCCTCCAGATTCTTCATTCCTTTTCCTGCCTCACTTTACCCTCTACCTGCTTATCTTCACTTTTTCCTTATTCTGATTAATTTTCTCTCCACTTCACATTTTTCTTTATTCCCTCTTACTTTTTACTTTCATTTTTCTCCTTGTTTCTTTATCTTTGCCATTTCTTCTTCCGGCTTCTTCACTTTTCTCTCCTCTCACCCTGCTTCGCCTTTTCTTTCTTCCTTTCTCTGCACCTGCTCTTCCCTCTCTCTGCTTCACATTCCTCGCGATTTACAACTAAACTTTTATCATTTTTCTTTCTCCATGACATTATTTGGTTTAAAATATAATTTACAACTACAGACTAAAACAACAACATTAGACAATTAAATACCACACCAACACACTGTATCCTGGAGTAATAATAAACTTTTTTTGTGTATTCATTAGATTCCCCATGGTGGAGCTACAGTCTCAGCTGTACCGTCAGTCTACATACACACCTGTCTCACAGGACAGGAGAAATTTTAATATTTTCAGAACTGGCCTGTACTCCACTTTCACACTTGATTCTATGTAACCAGTTATAAAGTGGCATTGCTTCAGTCTTGATAGTAATCAATGGCCCTGCCTCTCATGTATGATGAATGGCAATACCTAATCTGTGCAGTTTTCCCTTCCAACCCATTTTCTGACACTCGCTGTTGAATCAGGATTTAACCCAACAATCGTACATTTATTTAAATGTTACCCCCTTCCCTTTGCATCTTCAAGGGCAATAGAGCCAAGAACACCAAAGTGTCATTATGCAACTGATCACTAGGAGCTGACCAGAGTGCACCAGAGCCAAGGCTCCCTCAAATCTTCCACCGGGAAACCACATGGCCCCCACAACGGCATAGCTAGGGCTAAGAATTTACTATGAGAGCCATGAATCCCTGTCTCTATGCTCTACAGTGCACCAGGTTGGCACACTGATGCATCACATTCCTGTTTGTCAATTTTATGGCCTCCGCTCCTGAAGACACTTGCTCTTGCTTGCATGTGGTTCCACAGGTACTGGCAACCATCCCATACCTCTCCCAAAAGTGATTTCAAATAAAACTGTTGGACTATAACCTGGTGTTGTGCGACTTCTCACTTTTCTCCCAAAAGTGGCCATGCTTGAGTCGCGACATCAGGTGCTAGCAGGCAATTTAACTGTGGAAGATATCACTACTGAGTGCAATCCCACACATTTCTACCATTAACCAGCAACCTCAAGAGTCACAAGTTAGTCACTCACACACTACCTTGGCTGCTCTAAATCAAAGCACAAGAGGAATTTTTCAACTTAAACTTGCCCACACGAAAGAAAATACACTGAATAAAAATAAATTCAACCCTCCTTCTCTTTACAAGATAGATACACAAATAACATTTACAAACCTTTCTCTTCTGTTCAGATTTCCTCTTCTCCTCCTCAGTAGACTTGGGCATCAGCACCATTCGGTTCGAGGATGGTATCGGAATATGGGGTAAGGCAGATGTTGTCTGCACTTGCACCAGCACTGAATCCTCTCGTTTGTGGTCCAAAATGTCTTTGGGAGCCTTGATCGTTTCAATAACCCTCAGATTTGGCCGTGAGACCTTTGGCTGCTGCATCACCACCACTATTGGACTACTCGGCTCCTGAATGTACGGCTCAGTAACTTGTGGGGGTGGGTATGCTGGCCAGGCAGGGGCAGCGGCAGGGTACGAGAGATAAGGGTCATACTGATTATAGTTAGGAAGTGTTGCATTCGGCACATAAGTTACTGGAGGTATTGGATATTGCCCATAGGGTGGCATGACATAAGCTGGCGAGGGGGTTGGCAATAAACCAGGCTTGCGGTTCGGTGGAGTGATTACAGCAGGGTGCCGTGGAGCCGCTCTCTCAGGTTCTTTAGCCTTCACTGTCGTCTCTCGTCTAAACGATTCCTTGTTCTCTTTCACAACAGGGCAATGTATGTTTTCTTGTTTGTACGATTTCACTCGAGACTGTGTATGAGGCTCTGGTGATTTTGTCTCATTTCGGGTCTTCCGCTTTTCCCAGGAACCGGATTTGTGGGGTTCCGAGGGGCGGTCAGGTGATCGTGTTGAAGGTTTCTTCCCATGGAGCCGCTCCTGAGTACGGGCTGCCAGCTTGCTGATCTCCGTTACTCCTATATCAAGCCCAATGGTTTTCAGTAAATCATGGATCTTTTCATACTCCTTATCAGGTTTCACACTTGCTGCGTTGGACACTCCCTCAGGCAGACTGGTTTGTCTTACAGGAAGGAGATTCCGGTTTGCAGGAGCAGGTCTAAATTTGGAGGATTCTATCTTCTCTTCCTCATCCTCTCCATACAGAAACCTTTCCTCATCCTCTATATCGGGAAAGCTGCGCTTCCTCCTTTCTTGTAAGTTGCTGTTCTCAACCTCTGCCAATAACCCGAGAATACGAGAGAAACCAATGCCATCCTGACTGGCCCGTTCATGTGGGAGGAGGAAGTCGGCGACTCGCTCCTTCATTTCAGAAGGCATTTCCGATTCGGATTTCGTGCCATACTTAGCTGCAAGGCTCTGTTCGAAAAGGAAATTGGTATTTGTTAGACCAGGGAGACCACCCTGCTCAGTGATTCGATGCATTTCTCTGGTGTCTCGCATGAAAGAGAATTGTTCAGTCTCCGGGAAGCTTGACTCGTGCTGTGGTAACCGCATGAAGCTTTTCGATGGAAGATAATTTTCCTGAGGTTCAGGGTTTTCATTGACTGACACACCACGGTACTCGTCAAACTAAAGAAAAAGAAATAAAATAGCAACAAAAAGTCAAGAGTTAGGAGACATCACATTTTCTAGTCCATATTTTTTTAACACAGGCTTGCATGCATCTTTAGCAATCAAAGTGCAACTTTTGAACTGAATGAGTAAACAAAGGCAGTGTAAACTCTGCATCTTATAGCCCATTTACTTCTCCCACTCTCCTAATTTTCTCCCCTCTTGAATGGGCTGACATGCTGGAAAGCAGTTCTACAGATACCAGCTGCCCATCAGTACCTCACCCAAGTAGCCGTAGCCCATTGTTTATAATTGAGCCTTTACAGTGTGAACGGGTTATTTGACCAGTGAGGACATCACCCAAAGCCCAACCTGGTTTTCACACAAGCGCTTTCCAACACGATCCACTAGATAGTGACCAGGAACGAAAACCCCAACTGAGGTGCTGCTCTACCTTGCCGTTCTCAAACTGGGGTCAGCCAGAAATGTGTAGAAAAAAAGATTGGTGCGATAATAAACCAATCAGAATCGGGACAAGCGTCGGCCGAGATGCCTTGTCAATCAAGAGATGCCGTCCAACGAGAGCAAATCAGAGCCGTGGTCTCTGTGTTCCCAGTTATGGTAAACGTGTGGAAAGAAAGAGAGAGAGAGAGAGAGAACGAGAACGAACACGTGAGTGAGCACATGCTGGTCTGTGCATACGGCAGCGTTGGGGATTGGCGTTTGACCGTAGCGCGTTTCCCCAGTGACATGATTATGTGCATCAAATCAGTTGACAAAATTTTCCATGTGTCCATGTTTTCTTCAAGTTTCCGATATCTCCTTATTTCCACCCCGTGCGTTTGATTTCACTCTTCCTCCCCTGCTCTTCGATTTTCTTTATTATTTTTCACTTGCGTTATACATAGATACATAGAAGATAGGAACAGGAGTAGGCCATCCGGCCCTTCGAGCCTGCTCCGCCATTTAATGAGATCATGGCTGATCCTCCAATTCAGTATCCCGTCCCCGCCTTCTCTCCGTAACCCTTAACCCCTTTTGCCTGTAGAAATATATCTAATTCCCTCTTAAATATATTTCATGAGCTGGCGTACACTGCCCTCTGTGGCAATGAGTTCCACAGGTTCAACACCCTCTGAGTGAAGAAATTCCCCCTCATTTCTGTCCTAAATGGTTTAGCCCTTATCCTTAAATTATGTCCTCTAGTTCTGTTCTCACCCGCCAAGGGAAACATTCCTTCTGCATCTAGTCTGTCTAGACCTGTCAGAATTTTATACACTTCTATGAGGTCCCCTCTCAATCTTCTAAACTCCAGTGTGTACATCCCTAAACTACATAGTCTCTCCTCATAGGTCAATCCCGCCATTCCTGGTATCAGCCTGGTGAATCGCCGCTGCACCCCCTCCATGGCAAGAACATCTTTCCTCAGATGAGGCGACCAAAACTGTACACAGTACTCGAGGTGTGGTCTCACCAGTGCCCTGTACAGCTGCAGCAAGGTATCCCTGTTCCTGTATTCCAACCCTTTTGCTATGAAGGCCAGCATACCGTTTGCCTTCTTGACCGCCTGTTGCACCTGCATGCTCGCCTTCAGTGACTGGTGTACAAGAACACCCAGGTCTCTCTGTACTTCCCCCTCTCCCAATTTATTGCCATTTAAATAATAATTTGCCCTCCCGTTCCTGCACCCAAGGTGGATAACTTCGCACTTGTCCACATTATAGTGCATCTGCCATTTATCCGCCCAATCACCCAGTCTGTCCAAATCGCTCTGGAGCTTCCTGGTCTCCTCCTCTGAGCCCACCCCCCCTCCTAGTTTAGTGTCGTCTGCAAATTTGGAAATGCTGCATCCGACTCCCTGATCCAGGTCATTAATGTAAATTGTGAACAGCTGGGGACCCAGGACAGATCCCTGTGGTACCCCACTTGTTACTGCCTGCCATTCAGAAAATGAGCCGTTTATTCCAACTCTCTGTTTTCTATCTGACAGCCAGTTCTCTATCCACGCCAATACTTTCCCCTTTATCCCATGAGCTTCAATTTTCCATGCTAATCTTTTATGTGGGACCTTGTCGAAGGCCTTTTGGAAGTCCAGGTACACCACATCTACTGGCTCTCCCCCATCTATTTTACCAGTTACTCCCTCAAAAAATTCCAATAGATTAGTCAAGCACGATTTACCCTTTGTAAATCCATGTTATGTCTTGATAATTTCATGGGGCTTCTAAGAATTATCCTGCCACCGAAGCTGCAGCTACTAGCAGTTGTGGCATTTGTGGTTGACGTATGGAGAGAGAGGGGGCACTGGCACCAGTACTGGGATAAGAGGGAGCTGTTCCGTCGGGACGGGCTTCATTTGAACCAGGCTGGGGCCAGTGTCCTGGCGAATCGAATAACTAGGGCTGTAGATAGGGCTTTAAACTAAATAGTGGGGGGGGGGGGGGGGGGGGGGGCGGGGAAGGAGGGATACGCGGAGTGGAAATTAAAAAAGTCAAAGAAAAATGAGAAGGCAAAAGTGCAGGGGTAATGATAACCAGAGTGCGACAGGAAGGGACAGAGCGTATACACATAAGAGTGCATCAGAAAGAGGGGTCAGAGTAGGGAAAAATGCTAAAAAGACAACATTAAAAGCTCTATATCTGAATGCACGCAGCATTCATAACAAGATAGATGTGTTGACAGCACAAATAGAAATAAATGGGTATGATGTGATAGCCATTACAGAGACGTGGTTGCAAGGTGACCAAGGCTGGGAACTGAATATTCAGGGGTATTTGCCATTTCGTAAGGATAGGCAGAAAGAAAAAGGAGGTGGTGCAGCTGTTAATAAGGGATGAGATCAGTGCAGTAATAAGAAATGATATTGGCCGAGAAGATCAAGACGTAGAATCAGTTTGGGTGGAGATAAGAAATAATACGGGTAAGAAGTCACTGGTGGGAGTGGTCTACAGGCCCCAACAGTAGCCACAGTAAGAAAGGTACGACTATAATCATGGGAGATTTTAATCTTCATATTGATTGGACAAAGCAAATTGGCAAAGGTAGACTTGAGGAAGAGTTCTTAGAGTGTATACGGGATGGTTTCTTGGAACAATATGTTGTGGAACCAACCAGGGAGCAGACTATTTTAGATCTGGTAATGTGTAACGAGGCTGGATTAATTAATGATCTCGAAGTGAAGGATCCTCTTGGGAAGAGTGTATCATAGCATGGTAGAATTTCAAATTCAGTTTGAGGGTGAGAAAGCTAGGTCTCAAACTAGTGTCCTAAACTTAAACAAAGGTTTTTTTTTTTATTCGCTTATGGGATGTGGGCGTCCCTTGCCAGGCCAGCATTTATTGCCCACCCCTAGTTGCCCTTGAGACGGTGGTGTTGAGCCGTCTTCTTGAACCGCTGCAGTCCAAGTGGTGAAGGTACTCCCACAGTGCTGTTAGGTAGGGAGTTCCAGGATTTTGACCGAGCGACGATGAAGGATCGGCAATATACTTCTAAGTCAGGATGGTGTGTGACTTGGAGGGGAACTTGGAGGTGATGGTGTTCCCATGCGCCTGCTGCCCTTGTCCTTCTAGGTGGAAGAGGTCGTGGGTTTGGGCTGCCGAAGAAGTCTTGGCGAGTTGCTGCAGTGCATCTTGTAGATGGTACACACTGCAGCCACGGTGCGCCGGTGGTGGAGGGAGTGAATGTTTAAGGTGGTGGATGGGGTGCCAATCAAACGGGCTGCTTTGTCCTGGATGGAATCGAGCTTCCTGAGTGTTGCTGTCGCTGCACTCATCCAGGCAAGTGGAGAGTATTCCATCACACTCCTTACTTGTGCCTTGTAGATGATGGAAAGGCTTTGGGGAGTCAGGAGGTGAGACACTCGCCGCAGAATACCTAGCCTCTGACCTGCTCTTGTTGCCACAGTATTTATGTGGCTGGTCCAGTTAAGTTTCTGGTCAATGGTGACCCCCAGGGTGTTGATGGTGGGGGATTCGGCGATGGTAATGTCGTTGAATGTCAAGGGGAGGTGGTTAGACTCTCGCTTGTTGGAGATAGTCATTGCCTGGTAATTACAAAGGTATGAAGGCAGACTTGGTTAAAGTGGACTGAGAAAATATATTACAGGGTAAGACTGTCGAAAAGCAGTGGCAAACATTTAAGGAGATACTTCATAACTCTCAGCAAAATATATTCCAGTGAGAAAGAAAGACTCTAAGAGAAGGATGAACCATCCGTGACTAACTAAGGAAGTAAAGGATGGTATCAAATTGAAAACAAAAGCATACAATGTTGCGAAGAATAGTGAAAGGCCAGAGGATTGGGAAATTTTTAAAAACCAGCAAAGTACGACTAAAAAAAGATAGAGAGAGAAGATAGCTTATGAGAGTAAGCTAGCAAGAAATATAAAAACAGACAGTAAGAGCTTCTACAGGTATATAAAAAGGAAGAGAGTAGCTAAAGTAAATGTTGGTCCCCTGGAGGATGAGTCCGGGGAATTAATAATGGGAAACAGGGAAATGGCGAGACTTTGAACACGGTAGAAGACACTAAAAGCATCCCAATAATGGATAATCAAGGGGCTATTGGGGTGGGGGAGGGAGAACTTAAAACAATCACTATCACTAGAGAGAAAGTACTAGGCAAACTAATGGGACTAAAGGTGGACAAGTCCTCTGGACCCGATGGCCTGCATCCTAGAGTTTTAAAAGAGGTGGCTGCAGAGATAGTGGATGCATTGGTTGTAATCTGCCAAAATATCCTGGATTCTGGAGATGTCCCAGCGGACTGGAAAACCGCAAATGTAACGCCCCTATTTAAGAAAGGGAGGAGACAGAAAGCAGGCAACTATCGACCAGTTAGCCTAACATCTGTCATTGGGAAAATGCTGGAGTCCATCATTAAGAAAGTGGTAGCAGGACATTTAGAAAATCATAATATAGTCAAGCAGAGTCAGCATGGTTTTATGAAAGGGAAATCATGTTTGACAAATTTGCTGGAGTTCTTTGAGGATATAACGAGCAGGGTGGATAAAGGGGAACCAGTAGATGTCGTGTATTTGGATTTCCAGAAGGCATTCGATAAGGTGCCACATAAAAGGTTACTACACAAGATTAAGAGCTCACGGGGTTGGGGGTAATATATTAGCATGGTTAGAGGATTGGCAAACTAACAGAAAACAGAGAGTCGGGATAAATGGGTCATTTTCAGGTTGGCAAACTGTAACTAGTGGGGTGCCGCAGGGATCAGTGCTGGGGTCTCAACTATTTACAATCTATATTAATGACTTGGATGAAGGGACTGAGTGTAATGTAGCCAAATTTGCTGATGAAACAAAGATAGGTGGGAAAGCAAATTGTGTGGAGGACGCAAAGAATCTCCAAAGGGATATAGATAGGCTAAGTGAGTGGGCAAAAATCTGGCAGATGGAGTATAATGTGGGAAAATGCGAGGTTATCCACTTTAGCAGGAAAAATAAAAAAGCAAATTATTTAAATGGGGAGAGATTCCAAAATGCTGAGATACAGAGGGATCTAGGGGTCCTTGTACATGAATCACAAAAAGTTAGCATGCAGGTACAGCAAGTAATTAGGAAGGCAAATGGAATGTTGGCGTTTATTGCAAAGGGAATGGAGTATAAAAGTAGGGAAGTCCTGTTACAACTGTACAGGGCATTGGTGAGACCACACCTGGAGTACTGCGTACAGTTTTGGTCTCCTTATTTAAGGAAGGATATACTTGCATTGGAGGCAGTTCAGAGAAGGTTCACGAGGTTGATTCCGGAGATGAAGGAGTTGTCTTATGAAGAAAGGTTAAGCAGGTTGGGCCTATACTCATTGGAGTTTAGAAGAATGAGAGGGGATCTTATTGAAACATATAAGATTCTGAAGGGGCTTGACAGGGTAGATGCAGAGAGGATGTTTCTCCTCGTGGGGGAATCTAGAACTAGGGGGCATAATTTCAGAATAAGGGGAAACCCTTTTAAATCGGAAATGAGGAGGAATTTCTTCTCTCAGAGGGTCGCGAATCTTTGGAATTCTCTTCCCCAGAGAGCTGTGGAGGCTGGGTCATTGAATATATTTAAGGTGGAGATAGACAGATTTTTGAACGATAAGGAAGTCAAGGGTTATGGGGAGCGGGCAGAGAAGTAGAGTTGAGGCCAAGATCAGACCAGCCATGACCTTATCAACTGGCTCGAGGGGCCAAATGACCTACTCCTGCTTCTATGGCTTATGATCGCGATGCTGTTCCTGGAGAACCAGATCCAGAGGCTGAAGGAATCTCAGGGAAAACTGGGTAAGTCAGGACATTGTTGGCGGGATAAGGACATAAGAAATAGGAGCAGGAGTAGGCCAATTGGCCCCTCGAGCCTGCTCCGCCATTCAATAAGATCATGGCTGATCGGATCCTAACCGCCAATCTACTATCACAGAACCATCTCCTGAACCTAACAGAATTGGACTCACGAAATAGGAGCAGGATCAGGCTACACGGCCCCTGGGCCTGCTATGCTACCCACAGGGCCATGACCGATCCGAACCTAGACTCATGTCCAAATTCCTGCCCGCTCCCCGTAACCCTTAATTCCCTTTACTTCTAGGAAACTGTCTATTTCTGTTTTAAATTTATGTAATGATGTAGCTTCTACAGCTTTTTGGGGCAGCATATTCCATGGACCTACCACCCTCTGAGTGAAGTAGTTCCTTCTCATCTCAGTTTTGAAAGAGCAGCCCCTTATTCTAAGACTATGCCCCCTAGTTCTAGTTTCACCCATCATCGGGAACATCCTCCCCGCATCCACCCGATCCAACCCCTTCACAATCTTGTATGTTTCAATAAGATCGCCTCTCATTCTTCTGAACTCCAATGAGTAGAGTCCCAATCTACCCAACCTCTCCTCATATGTCCATCCCCTCATCCCCGGGATTAACCGAGTGAACCTTCTTTGTACTGACTCGAGAGCAAGTATGTCTTTTCTTAAGTATGGACACCAAAACTGTATGCAGTATTCCAGGTGCGGTCTCACCAATACCTTGTACAACTGAAGCAATACCTCCCTATTTTTATATTCTATCCCCCTAGCAATGAAAGCCAACATTCCATTGGCCTTCTTAATCACATAATGGATAAAACCCCATTCTGCACCCAGAGCTTTGTAGTAATATAGACTGGAACTTGGTAATTTACTTTTATATGTATCTATTATACATTAAACACTCATTATCAATAAAGCAACTGTACTTAACAAATCTTGTCCTTGTTTGTAAAATTTTTATTTTTATGTTCTTAGTAAAGCAGAGCTGGCAAGGGCTAGGCCTGTGCTGGATGGTTACAGTCATTGCACGAAAGCCCAAAATTTGGAAAAGTGTTTCTATGTCTTTGGAGTCAGTGTATGCATGTGCCATTTGAGTTGGAAAAACACTGGTTAAGACAGGGCTTGTTACAATTGCTGTGTAACTGAATTGTATTAAACGTAAATCATTAATGCAGATACAGGGATCCCTCCCCAACCGCGGGTTTGCCATCCGCGAATTTCACGTATACACGGTTTCCACTCTGCGACAATTTTTGTCAACCGCGGCAGTGAAATTTGCGTATCCGCGGTTTTTAATTTAGGAACAAGGTAAAAAACATGATTTTTATGCTATTTATATGCTTTTTATATTCTTTTTTATTGTCCGAACAGTTGCAACTCTGTTGGACGGAGTATCAATCAGGAAATAGTTGAGGCATGTAATAAGGGAACATCTATAATTATGGGGGATTTTAACTATCATATTAATTGGACAAATCAAATGGGGCAGGGCTGCCTTGAGGATGAGTTCATTGAGTGTATTAGGGATGGGTTTCTTGAGCAGTATGTAACTGAACCGACCAGGGGGCAAGCAACCTTAGATCTGGTCCTGTGTAACGAGACAGGATTAATTAAAAATGTCCTAGTAAAGGATCCCCTTGGAATGAGTGACCATAACATGGTTGAATTCCATATTCAATTAGAGGGTGAGAAGGTTGGATCTCAAACAAGCGTGCTAAGCTTGAATAAAGGAGACTATGAAGGTATGCGAGCGGAATTGAGTAGAGTGGATTGGGAAAATAGATTAAAGGGTAAGACGACACATGATCAGTGGTGTACATTCAAGGAGTTATTTTACAACTTCCAAAATAAATATATTCCACTGAAAAGAAAAGGGTGTAAAAGAAAGGACAGTCATCCGTGGCCAAGTAAAGAAATTAAGGATAGTATTCGACTAAAAACAAGGGCATATAAGGTAGCAAAATCTAGTGGGAGGACAGAGGATTGGGAAAACTTTAAAAGGCAGCAAAAAATAACAAAAAGATTGATTAAGGGAAGATAGATTATGAAAGTAAATTAGCAAAAAATATAAAAACAGATAGTAAGAGTTTTTATAGTTATATAAAAAGAAAAAGGGTGGCTAAAGTAAATGTTGGTCCTTTAGAGGATGAGACCGGGAAATTAATGGTGGGAAATATGGAGATGGCAAAAACACTGAATGAATATTTTGTATCAGTCTTTACAGTAGAGGACACTAAGAATATCCCAACACTGGACAAACAGGGGGCTATAGGGGGAGAGGAGCTAAACACGATCAAAATCACTAAGGAAGTGGTACTCGGTAAAATAATGGGACTCAAGGCGGATAAATCACCTAGACCTGATGGCTTACATCCTAGAGTCTTGAAGGAAGTGGCGGTAGGGATTGTGGATGCATTGGTAATAATTTTTCAAAACTCCCTGGATTATAAAAATAGGGAGGTATTGCTTCAGTTGTACAAGGTATTGGTGAGACCGCACCTGGAATACTGCATACAGTTTTGGTGTCCATACTTAAGGAAAGACATCCTTGCTCTCGAGGCAGTGCAAAAAAGGTTCACTCGGTTAATCCCGGGGATGAGGGGGTGGTCATATGAGGAGAGGTTGGGTAGATTGGGACTCTACTCATTGGAGTTCAGAAGAATGAGAGGCGATCTTATTGAAACATATAAGATTGTGAAGGGGTTGGATCGGGTGGATGCGGGGAGGATGTTCCCGATGACGGGTGAGACTAGAACTAGGGGACATAGTCTTAGAATAAGGGGCTGCTCTTTCAAAACTGAGATGAGGAGGAACTACTTCACTCAGAGGGTGGTAGGTCCATGGAATATGCTGCCACAAAAAGCTGTAGAAGCTACATCATTAAATAAATTTAAAACAGAAATAGACAGTTTCCTAGAAGTAAAGGGCATTAAGGGTTACGGGGAGCGGGCAGGAATTTGGACATGAGTCTAGGTTCGGATCGGTCATGGCCCAGTGGGTAGTGGAGCGGGCCCAGGGACCGTGTAGCCTGATTCTGCTCCTATTTCGTGTGTGCAATTCTGTTAGATGCAGGAGATGGTTCTGTGATAGTAGATAGTAGATTGGCGGTTAGGATCAGATCAGCCATGATCTTATTGAATGGCGGAGCAGGCTCGAGGGGCCGATTGGCCTACTCCTGCTCCTATTTCTTATGTTCTTATAGTGAATTTGCCAACCACGGGGGTTTTCAGTGACATATCCCCCGTGGTTGGGGAGGGATTCCTGTATTGTATATGTATATTTTGATTTTTTAATTCCATGAGTGAATTTACAAATGCGGGAAAGATGCAATGACTATAATATATTGGCCCGAAAATTAGACCTAATACGCGAGTACGCACTGTGTACTCTCGCGTTTTAGGTCTCCAATTGCCGGTTTCCAGCATGCACTGCGCATGCGTGGGAAACCGGCACTTCGTGAATTCAAAAGGGGGCGGTTCCTAACTGAACCGCGTGCGCGCTACAGGCTGAACAAGGTAAGCAGTTAATTAAGTATTATTTTAAATTTTTTTCAACAGGTTTATCTTTTTTAGAGACTTTAAAGAAAGGTAAGTTTATTTTTATAACTTTTAAAAAGATTTTAAATTTTTTCAAAAATTTAAATTTTTTTTTTAAAGTGGTTAATTTATTTAACTATACTTATTTTATTAATGTGATGGCTTTTTTTTAAAATTTAATTGAGGTTTAGCTGTTCTTTTGGGGGGGGTATAGTATTCATAGCTTTGACAGCTCTTGCTGTGAAAACTATGAATGAAAGATGGTGTGCTGCCATTGGCTCTAACTGAATCACGTGATCCCAGAGCTCGCACGAACTAATTGCGTCTCTGGGTCACGCAAGCACTGCACAGCTGCAGCCTTGAAACTAAAGTTCGTGGGGGCCCGGAGGAAAAAGGTAGGCGCGGAGTGAGATATCGCGGGGAAGCCTTACCCCCGCGTGAAGACTCAGTGTTTAATTTCTGGGCCATTGTAATTTAGTTGGGGGGGTCCGTGATTACTGATCCATTTGAAAAGGGGTCCTTCAACCAAAAAAGTTTGAGGACCACTGCCCTAGCCTGAGACCTTACACATGTGTATAGTTACCAATATGTGTATAGAAGACCAATTCATAGAGGTTCCACTTCAGAATGCAATTTTGCAATACCAGCTAGACATTCGACGAAACCCTTCACAATGAATCATTGAAGTTTACAGCAAAGGAGGAGGCCATTTGGCCCATCAGGTATGTGCTGGTTCTTTACAAGAGCACTCTAAACCCAACCCACTGCCCTGCTCCCTTCCCACAACCATGCATCTTCCTCTGCTTCAAAATATTTATCCACTTGTCCTTTACAAGTGCTTGTGGCAAAACATTCCATATTCCAGCAACCGTCTATCCAATCAATCACTTATTTAAAAAACGCTTAGCTTTGTTAAACACGACTTGCCTTCATCGAATCTGAGCTGCCTATTCTTGATAAACCCACATATTTCTAAATAGTCACTAATTTTATCTTAAATTAATTTGAATTCGAAGAGTTTGCCCACACTGATGTTAAACTAATTGATTGATAGTTAGCTACTTTATCCTTCCCTCCCTTCTGGAATACAGGTATTATACTGGCTAGCCTCCAGTCCTGATACAGTTTATGTATTTAAGGAAGACTGAAAAATTATGGTCAGATCCTTTCTCCTATTTGAGTAAAATAACCTTGAGGTGCCTGTTGCCAGGGCCCAGTGACATATCTGCTTTTGAGTTTGCTAATTTTTTCAGAATCAATTCCTTTACTACAGTTCTCTCTCTCACGCTCTCAATTGTTTCACATCCTCCTCAAATACACACAGTCTCAATTCCACCATCATTTGTAAAAACTGACATAATACAGGTTGAGCGTCCCAAATCCGGAGTTCCGGAATCCGGGACGATTGGTGGCAGGGGTCCGAAATCCGTAAAATGTTCCGGAATCCGGACACCCTGAGGGAGGCTTACCAAAAAACGGAAATAGCGCAACCTGGGCCCAGGCATTTCCGGACTCGGCACGTGTTTCTGATGTCCGAAGTCCGGAAATATCGTAACCTGGGCTCGGGCGTTTCCGGACTTCAGACATCAGAAACACGTTCCGAAGTCCAGAAAAACCCGAAAACCGGCTCGGCCTCGGTCCCGAGGTTGCCGGATTCGGGACGCTCAACCTGTATCTACTAAAGCTTTCTACCATGCCTTCATTACTCAGAACAAGATTTTTGCACTTCAGCTTTGAGCAGTCCCACCCTCTCTAACTGGTCTTTCACTTATAAAAAAAAGTTACTATGTTCATATGTACTATCCCTTTTTATATTATCTGCAAGCCTTTCTTGATATTTCCACCTCCCCACTACACTCTATAATAATAATTCTCTTTAGAAGTGTCAAGTATACTTTTATCATGTGCCTCCTTTTAAGTTTTATTTATAATCTCTCTAGTTATGTGTGGAACTCCATTTTTTGATGCACCCCTTTTCATCAAGGGAATGTATCTATTTTGCACTATGTGTCTCATATTTGAAGATTCCCTTCTTCTGTTCCAACATCCTGTTTGTCAACCTTCCTGTCCAGTTAACTTGAGCCAGATTCCTTCTTATCTCACTCAACAGGCCCAAGGGACTGAATGGCCTATTCCTGTTCTCGTTTTCAACTCTGCCTTTTTCCAGTCCGATACCCTTATCTTTGAATCTTTATTGTCCTTTTTAACTCTATAATCCAAGTAGGTTTGGTTGCTATTTCACAATTGTTCGCCTACTCTCCAAGTTATTTGCCTAACTTTATTTGCCAGAACAAAATCAAGCAATGCTTCTTTTCCTATAGAAATGGAAACATTCTGATAAGAACATAAGAATATGAGTGCAGTTTGTCACGGAGTGCAGATTGGAACAGAGTGTTAAGCTGCGAGTTTAGGGAGTGTGTGTTCCTTCCTTTTTCCATCTTTGTCAGCTTCCTGGTGCGGCGGCAGACCTGCGTGAGGCAAGGCGGCGGCAGAGGGTTTAAAAGGCTCCAGAGACCAGGTAAGGCGGGACCAGTCTCCGAACTCGGAGGGAGGGAGGTAAAAATAATCGAGGTGTGACGTCACCAGAAAGCAGGTAAGTAATTGGTTGGTGAGTATTTCTCTCTTTTTAAACTTAAACTCTGTGGTTTATAGTTTCTAAGGTGTGATATTCATCAGGCGGGGCAAAGGGTATTTAAAAAATATTAATAAATTTAATTAATTACATAGAATGGGAGAGCAGGTGATGTGTTACTGCTGCAATATGTGGGAGCTGGTGGACACCATTGATGCTCACGGTGATCACATTTGCAGTAAGTGTTGGCTGCTCGAGGAACTCCGGCTCCGTGTTGATGAGCTGGAGTCCGAGCTTCAAACACTGCGACACATCAGGGAGGGGGAGAATTACCTGGACTCTGTGTTCCAGGAAGTAGTCACACCAATTAGATTAACTAATTCAGATGTAGTCCGTGGTCAGGGACAGGAGGGCGTGACTATGAGTGAGGCAGGTACGGGGATCCAGGAGGTAGTGTTGGAGGAGCCGCAGCCCTTGCTCTTGTCCAACAGGTTCGAGGCTCTTACTCCCTGTGGGGACGGGAGCAGGGACTGCAGGGAGGATGAGCAACCTGGCCACAGCACCGTGGAATGGGGGGGCCATTCAAGTGGGGGGAGTAAAAAGAAATGTTGTAGTGGTAGGGGATAGTATCATAAGGGGGATAGATAGGGTTCTTTGCAGCCGAGAGCGAGAGTCCCGAAGGTTGTGTTGCCCGCCCGGTGCCAGGGTTAAGGACATCTCCTCTGGGCTGGAGAGAAACTTGGAGTGGGAGGGGGAGGATCCAGTTGTCGTGGTCCATGTTGGTACCAACGACATAGATAGGACAAGGAAAGAGGTTCTGCTGAGGGAGTATGAGCAGCTCGGGGCCAAATTAAAAAGCAGAACCACAAGGGTAATAATCTCTGGATTACTACCTGAGCCACGAGCAAATTTGGCTCGGGTAAATAAAATCAGAGAGTTAAATGCGTGGCTCAAAGACTGGTGTGGGAGAAATGGGTTTTGCTTCTTGGGACACTGGCACCAGTACTGGGACGGGAGAGAGCTGTTCCGTTGGGACGGACTTCACTTGGCCAGTGCTGGGACTAGAATCCTGGCAAATCGAATAACTAGAGCTGTAGAGAGGGCTTTAAACTAATTAGTGGGGGGGAGGTTTCAAGAGAGCGAAGAATAAAAATGTCAGCGGAGAAGGCAATAGAGCAAATTAGCAGCGGGGAAATTAAAAACCAGAGCGTGTCAGGAAGGGACAGAATATATAAAGATAAAGGTAAAGTAGTAAAGGGGGTAAAAGCAGGAATAAATTGTCACAAAACATGTTTAAAAGTTCTTTATCTGAATGCACGCAGCATTCGTAACAAAATAGACGAGTTGACGGTATAAATAACTACACATGGGTATGATCTGGTGGCCATTACAGAAACATGGCTGCGAGGTGACCATGACTGGGAACTAAACATCCAGGGGTATTTGACTATTAGGAAGGACAGACAGGAAGGAAAGGGAAGTGGGGTGGCTATGTTAATAAAGGATGGAATCACTGCAATAGTGAGAAATGATATTGGGTCAAAGGATCAGGATAGTGAAACAGTTTGGGTGGAAATAAGGAATAATAAGGGGAAAAAGTCACTAGTGGGCATAGTCTATAGGCCTCCTAACAGTTGTAACTCTATTGGTCGGAGTATAAATCAGGAAATAGTTGGGGCTTGTAATAAGGGAACAGCTATAATCATGGGAGATTTTAACTTTCATATTGACTGAACAAATCAAATTGGGCAGGGCAGCCTTGAGGAAGAGTTCATAAAGTGCATTAGGGACAGGTTCCTTGAGCAGTATGTTACTGAACCAACCAGGGGGCAGGCAATCTTAGATCTGGTCCTGTGTAATGAGACAGGATTAATAAAAAATGTCCTAGTAAAGGATCCCCTTGGAATGAGTGACCATAACATGGTTGAATTCCAAATTCAGTTGGAGGGTGAGAGAGTTGGATCTCAAACCAGCGTACTAAGCTTAAATAAAGGAGACTATGAAGGTATGAGAGCAGAGTTGACTAAAGTGGACTGGGAAAATAGATTAAGGTGTAAGACGGTACAGGAGCAGTGGTGTACATTCAAGGAGATATTTCACAACTTTCAAGAAAAATATATTCCACTGAGGAAAAAGGGGCGTAAAAGAAAAGACCGCCATCCGTGGCTAAGTAAAGTAATAAAGGATAGTATCCGACTGAAAACAAGGGCATTTAAAGTAGCCAAATCTAGTGGGAGGATAGAAGATTGGGAAGCATTTAAAAGCCAGCAAAGAATAACTAAAAGATTAATTAAGAAGGGGAAGATAGATTATGAAAGTAAACTAGCAAAAAATATAAAAACAGATAGCAAGAGTTTCTACAGTTATATAAAAAGAAAAAGGGTGGCTAAAGTGAATGTTGGTCCCTTCGAGGACGAGACCGGGAAATTAGTAGTGGGGAACACGGAGATGGCAAATACGCTGAACAAATATTTTGTATCAGTCTTTACAGTAGAGGATACTAAAAATATCCCAACACTGGACAAACGGGAGGCTATGGGGGGGAGGAGCTAAACACGATTAAAATCACTAAGGAGATGGTACTCGGTAAGAAAATGGGACTTAAGGCGAATAAATCCCCTGGACCTGATGGCTTACATCCTAGGGTCTTGAGAAGCGCAGCGGTAGGGATTGCGGATGCATAGGTGGTAATTTTCCAAAACTCCCTGGATTCGGGAAAGGTCCCAGCAGATTGGAAAACTGCTAATGTAATGCCCTTATTTAAAAAGGGAGGTAGACAAAAGGCTGTAAACTATAGACCAGTTAGCCTAACATCTGTGGTTGGTAAAATGTTGGAGTCCATTATTAAGGAAGCAGTAACAGGATATATGGATAAACATAATTTAATCGGACAGAGTCAGCATGGTTTTATGAAGGGGAAATCATGCTTGACAAATTTGCTCGAATTCTTTGAGGACGTAACAAACAGGGTGGATAAAGGGGAACCAGTGGATGTGGTGTATTTGGACTTCCAAAAGGCATTTGATAAGGTGCCACACAAAAGATTACTGCACAAGATAAAAAATCACAGGATTGGGGGTAATATACTGGCATGGGTGGAAGATTGGCTATCTAACAGAAAATTGAGAGGTCGCACAACACCAGGTTATAGTCCAACAGTTTTATTTGAAATCACAAGCTTTCGGAGCTATCGATTGCTCCTTCCTCAGGTGAAGTAAATTAGATACAGAATCGCCAAAGCATATATAGATAGAGAACAAAGCATGTGTACCTTACAATTGCAGACATGCTTTGTTCTCTATCTATATATGCTTTGGCGATTCTGTATCTAATTTACTTCACCTGAGGAAGGAGCAATCGATAGCTCCGAAAGCTTGTGATTTCAAATAAAACTGTTGGACTATAACCTGGTGTTGTGCGACCTCTCAATTTTGTCCACCCCAGTCCAACACCGGCATCTCCGCATCATATCTAACAGAAAACAGAGAGTTGGGATAAATGGTTCATTCTCGGGTTGGCAATCAGTAACTAGTGGTGTTCCACAAGGGTCAGTGCTGGGACCCCAACTCTTTACAATCTATATTAACGATTTGGAGGAGGGGACCAAGTGCAACATATCCAAGTTTGCTGACGATACAAAGACGGGAGGAAAAGCAGTGAGTGAGGAGGATATAAAAAACCTGCAAAAGGACATAGATAGGCTAAGTGAGTGGGTGGAAATTTGGCAGATGGAATATAATGTTGGAAAGTGTGAGGTTATGCACTTTGGCAGAAAAAAATCAAAGAGCAAGTTATTATCTAAATGGAAAGAAACTGCAAAGTGCTACAGTACAAAGGGATCTGGGGGTCCTGGTGCATGAAACACAGAAGGTTAGTATGCAGGTACAGCAGGTGATCAGGAAGGCCAATGGAATCTTGGCTTTTATTGCAAGGGGGATGGAGTATAAAAGCAGGGAAGTCTTGCTTCAGTTATACAAGGTACTGGTGAGGCCACACCTGGAATACTGCGTACAGTTTTGGTTTCCATATTTAAGAAAAGATATATTTGCTCTCGAGGCAGTTCAGAGAAGGTTCACTCGGTTGATTCCGGAGATGAGGGGGTTGACTTATGAGGAAAGGTCGAGTAGGTTGGGCCTCTACTCATTGGAATTCAGAAGAATGAGAGGCGATCTTATCGAAACATATAAGATTGTGAGGGGGCTTGATCGGGTGGAGGCGGGGAGGATGTTTCCACTGATGGGTGAGACTAGAACTAGGGGGCATAATCTTAGAATAAGGGGCTGCCATTTCAAAACTGAGATGAGGAGAAACTTCTTCACTGAGGGTAGTAAATCTATGGAATTTGCTACCTCAGAGAGCTGTGGAAGCTGCGACATTAAATACATTTAAAACGGAAATAGACAGTTTCCTAGCTGATAAGGGAATTAAGGGTTATGGGCAGCGGGCAGGGAAGTGGACGTGAGTCTAGGTTCGGATCAGCCATGATCCTATTGAATGGCGGAGCAGGCCCGAGGGGCCATATGGCCTACTCCTGCTCCTACTTCTTATGTTCTTAATATAATAGGAGCAGGAGTAGACCATTTGGCCCTTTGAGCCTGCTCCGCCATTCAATAAGTTCATGGCTGATCTTCTATCTCATCTCCACATCCCTTGATTCACTTAATATTCAAAAATCTATCGATCTCTGTCTTGAATATACTCAACGACTGAGGCTCCACAGCCCTCTGGGGTACAGAATTCCAAAGATTCACAACCCTCTGAGTGAAGAAATTTCCCCTCATCTCAGTCCTAAATAGACGACCCCTTATTCTGAGACTGTGACCCCTGGTTCTGAGACTGTGACCCCTGGTTCTAGACTCCCCAAAATTGAGAGGTCGCACAACACCAGGTTATAGTCCAACAGTTTTATTTGAAATCACAAGCTTTCGGAGCTATCGATTTGCTCCTTCCTTCACCTGAGGAAGGAGCAAATCGATAGCTCCGAAAGCTTGTGATTTCAAATAAAACTGTTGGACTATAACCTGGTGTTGTGCGACCTCTCAATTTTGTCCACCCCAGTCCAACAC
The DNA here is from genome assembly GCA_030390025.1 of Squalus acanthias. Classification (NCBI taxonomy): domain Eukaryota; kingdom Metazoa; phylum Chordata; class Chondrichthyes; order Squaliformes; family Squalidae; genus Squalus; species Squalus acanthias. The sequence goes on along the minus strand of CM059433.1, from coordinate 140,769,567 downwards.
CGGCATCTCCGCATCTAGACTCCCCAGCCAGGGGAAACATCATAAGACATAGGAGCAGGAGTAGGTCATTTGGCCCCTCAAGCCTGCTCCGCCATTCAATAAGATCATGGCTGATCTGATCTTGGCCTCAACTCCACTTCCCTGCCTGCTCCCCATAACCCTCGACTCCCTTACCATTCAAAAATCTGTCTATCTCCACCTTAAATATATTCAATGACCCATCCTCCCTGCATCTACCCTGTCAAGCCCTGTAAGAATTTTGTGTATTTCAATAAGATCACCTCTCATTCTTCTAATATAAAAGATAGAATATAGACCTAGTCTACTCAATCTCTCCTCATAGGAGAATTCCCCCCATCCCAGGAATCAGTCTGGTGAACCTTCGTTGCACTTCCACTATGGCAAGTACATCCTTCCTTACGTAACGAGACCAAAACTGTACACAATACTCCAGGTGTGGTCTCACCAGGGCCCTTTCTATAATTGCAGCAAGACGTCTTTACTCTTAGACTCAAATCCTCTTGGCCATACTATTTGCTTTCTTAATTGCTTGCTGTGCTGTACCTGCATGTTAACTTTCAGTGATTCGTGTACAAAGACACCCAGGTCCATCTGAACACCAACATTTCCCAATCTCTCACCATTTAAAAAGTATTCTGCTTTGCTATTTTTCCTACCAAAGTGGATAACTTCACATTTCTCCACATTATATTCCATTTGCCATGTTCTTGCCCACTCACTTAGCCTGTCTATATCCCCTTGAAGCCTCCTTGCATCCTCCGCACAACTTTCATTCCCACCCACCTTTGTATCAGCAAACTTGGATATATTACATTTGGTCCCTTCATCCAAATCATTGATGTAGATTGTGAATAGCTGAGGCCCAAGCACTGATCCTTGCAGTACCCTAACTAGTTACAGCCTGCCAACCCGAAAATGACCTGTTTATACCTACTCTGTTTTCTGTCCGTGAACCAATCCTCAATCCATGCTAGTATATTACCCCCAATCCCATGAGCCTTAATTTTGCTTAATAACCTCTTGTGTGGCACCTTATCGAATACCTTTTGAAAATTCAAATACACCACATCCACTGGTTCCCCCTTATTTATTCTGCTCGTTACAACCTCAAAAAACTAACAGATTTGTTAAACACAATTTCCCTTTCATAAATCCTTGTTGACTCTGCCCAATCCTATTATTTTCTAAGTGCCCTGTTACCACGTCCTTAATAATAGATTCTAGCATTTTCCCTACTACTGATGTCAGGCTAACTGGTCTGGAGTTCCCCGTTTTCTCTCTCCCTCCTTTCTTAAATAGTGGGGTTACATTTGCTACCTTCCAATCCACGGGAAACATAGAAAAACAGGAGCAGGAGTAGGCCATTCAGCCCTTCAAGCCTGCTCCGCCATTCAATATGATCGTGGCTGATCCTCTATCTCAATACCATATTCCCGCTCTCTCCCCATACCCCTTGATGCCTTTTGTGTCTAGAAATCTATCTATCTCCTTCTTAAATATATTCAGTGACTTGGCTGCCACAGCCTTCTGTGGTAGAGAATTCCACAGGTTCACCACCCTCCGAGTGAAGAAATTTCTCCTCATCTCAGTCCTAAATGTCCTACCCCGTATCCTGAGACTGTGACCCCTCGTTCTAGAGCCCCCAGCCAGGGGAAACATCCTCCCTGCATCCAGTCCTGTCTAGCCCTGTCAGAATTTTATACATTCCAATGAGATCCCCTCTCATTCTTCTAAACTCTAGTGAATACAGGCCTAGTCGACCCAATCTCTCCTCATACGACAGTCCTGCCATCCCAGGAATCAGTCTGGTGAACCTTCGCTGCACTCCCTCTATGGCAAGTATATCCTTTCTTAGGTAAGGAGACCAAAACTGCACAGTACTCGAGGTGTGGTCTCACCAAGGCCCTGTATAACTGTAGTAAGACATCCTTGCTCCTGTACTCAAATCCTCTTGCAATGAAGGCCAACATACCATTTGCCTTCCTAACTGCTTGCTGCACCTGCATGTTTGCTTTCAGTGACTGGTGTACAAGGACACCCAGGTCCCTTTGTACATCAACATTTCCCAATGTATCACCATTTAAATAATACTCTGCCTTTCAGTTTTTCCTACCGAAGTGGATGACTTCACATTGCCCACTCACTCAACTTGTCTAAATTGCCTTGAAGCCTCTTTGCATCCTCCTCACAACTCAGAATCCCACCTAGTTTCGTGTTGTCAGCAAACTTGGAAATATTACATTTGGTTCCCTCATCCAAATCATTGATATATATTGTGAATAGCTGGGGCCCAAGCACTGATCCCTGCGGTACCCCACTAGTCACCACCTGCCACCCTGAAAAAGACCCATTTATTCCTACTCTGTTTCCTGTCTGTTAACCAATTTTCAATCCATGCCAGTATATTACCCCCAATCCCATGTGCTTTAATTTTGCACACTAACCTCTTATGTGGGACTTTATCAAAGGCCTTCTGAAAATCCAAATACAGGAAGGCAGATTATTATCTGAACGGCAATAGATTGGGAGAAGGGGAAGTGCAACGAGACCTGGGTGTCCTTGTACACCAGTCACAGTCTCAGGATATAGGGTAGGACATTTAGGACTGAGATAAGGTGAAATTTCTTCACTCAGAGGGTGGTGAACCTGTGGAATTCTCTACCACAGAAGGCTGTGGAGGCCAAGTCACTGAATATATTTAAGAAGGAGATAGATAGATTTCTAGACACAAAAGGCATCAAGGGGTATGGGGAGAGAGCGGGAATATGGTATTGAGATAGAGGATCAGCCACGATCATATTGAATGACTTGAAGGGCCGAATGGCCTACTCCTGCTCCTATTTTTCTATGTTTCTATGAATGCTTAGTATAATCACATACAAACTAATCATAGAATCATACAATAGTACTGCACAGAAGGAAGCCATTCGGCCCATCGAGTTTGCGTCAGCTTTCTCCCTTGTTGCTTCAAGAACATATTGTTGTAGAAAACGATCCCAGACACACTCCGGAAAGTCACTACCTTTCTGACAGGTGCTAGTCTGCTTATCCCAATCCATATGCTTCTACCCAGAGTATAAGGAGTAATGGATCTATAATCGTGTGTAAGAATTAAATGTAGAAGTCTGTAATCATCAATTGTATGCAATGATAACTTGAATTATATATGACATGTAACCCCTTTGCTTATAATTAAAGGTCTGAGTAAGCTGTAACCAGACAGCCTGGGATGAGAAAGAGGATTGCTATAGTCTAATAGTGAAGCTGTGAGTGAAAGTTTGATATTAGCGAACAGTAAGGATGAGATCGAGTGCAGCTAGCCTGGGAAGCAAGGTCAGGTGTAGCTGCCAGTGTGTTGGAATGTTGTCATGGCTGCAGTGAATTAAAAACATAGGTCTTTCACAGGAACCAGCAAAGGCATGTATCTCTACACTGGAGACATATTCCTTTTGTATTGCCATAACTACCCCAGATATGAGTCTTGATGGTAAAAATAGATGGTGTCATAAGACTATAACCTGCGTAAGCCAAGGTGCTGCGGACATGGCATCTTGACGATTGGAATTTTGGTTTTGGGTGTAAGCCAATAGAAGTCTCAATTATACCCTGTAAACTGCTGCTCGAACACTAACGTATTAAGTCGTGCTTGTGGTGAATAAAGTTAAATCACTGTCCCCAATACGGGTCAACCTCGAATCATTTGGAACCAGAGTCCCTCTGGGATCTTATATGGGTTCTAGACCTTCAGCCATTGGAAACAGTTTCTTTATTTACTCTATCTAAACCCTTAATGATTTTAAACACCTCTATCAAATCTCCTCTTAGCCTTCTCTGCTCTAAGGAGAATAACTCCAGCTACTCCAGTCCATCCACGTAACTGTAATCCCTCATCCCTGGAACCATTGTTGTAAATCATTGGAGTAAACTCACTGCGAGCAGCGGACCTAACCGGGGACCGGAGCAGAACAGGAAATAAAGAGCATGGTCGGAGAGGGGCCCAAACTCACTGTGAACAGCGGAGGAGGAGCGGACCTAACCGGGGACCGGAGCAGAGGCAGGAAATAAAGAGCACGGTCGGAGAGGGGCCCAAACTCACTGTGAACAGCGGAGGAGGAGCGGACCTAACCGGGGACGGGAGCAGAACAGGAAATAAAGAGCACGGTCGGAGAGGGGCCCAAACTCACTGAACAGCGGAGGAGGAGCGGACCTAACCGGGGACGGGAGCAGAACAGGAAATAAAGAGCACGGTCGGAGAGGGGCCCAAACTCACTGAACAGCGGAGGAGGAGCGGACCTAACCGGGGATCGGAGCAGAACAGGAAATAAAGAGCACGGTCGGAGAGGGGCCCAAACTCACTATGAACAGCGGAGGAGGAGCGGACCTAACCGGGGACGGAGCAGAACAGGAAATAAAGAGCACGGTCGGAGAGGGGCCCAAACTCACTATGAACAGCGGAGGAGGAGCGGACCTAACCGGGGACGGGAGCAGAACAGGAAATAAAGAGCACGGTCGGAGAGGGGCCCAAACTCACTGAACAGCGGAGGAGGAGCGGACCTAACCGGGGATCGGAGCAGAACAGGAAATAAAGAGCACGGTCGGCGAGGGGCCCAAACTCACTGTGAACAGCGGAGGAGGAGCGGACCTAACCGGGGACGGGAGCAGAACAGGAAATAAAGAGCACGGTCGGAGAGGGGCCCAAACTCACTGAACAGCGGAGGAGGAGCGGACCTAACTGGGGACCGGAGCAGAACAGGAAATAAAGAGCACGGTCGGAGAGGGGCCCAAACTCACTGTGAACAGCGGAGGAGGAGCGGACCTAACCGGGGACCGGAGCAGAACAGGAAATAAAGAGCATGGTCGGAGAGGGGCCCAAACTCACTATGAACAGCGGAGGAGGAGCGGACCTAACCGGGGACCGGAGCAGAACAGGAAATAAAGAGCACGGTCGGAGAGGGGCCCAAACTCACTGTGAACAGCGGAGGAGGAGCGGACCTAACCGGGGACCGGAGCAGAACAGGAAATAAAGAGCATGGTCGGAGAGGGGCCCAAACTCACTATGAACAGCGGAGGAGGAGCGGACCTAACCGGGGACCGGAGCAGAACAGGAAATAAAGAGCATGGTCGGAGAGGGGCCCAAACTCACTATGAACAGCGGAGGAGGAGCGGACCTAACCGGGGACCGGAGCAGAACAGGAAATAAAGAGCACGGTCGGAGAGGGGCCCAAACTCACTGTGAACAGCGGAGGAGGAGCGGACCAGGAAATAAAGAGCACGGTCGGAGAGGGGCCCAAACTCACTATGAACAGCGGAGGAGGAGCGGACCTAACTGGGGACCGGAGTAGAACAGGAAATAAAGAGCACGGTCGGAGAGGGGCCCAAACTCACTGAACAGCGGAGGAGGAGCGGACCTAACCGAAGAGAGAGAAAAAAAATCAAAGAGCGACGTCACAGGACAGCAGGTAGGTGACTGGTTGGTGAGTATTAGAGTGTTTTTTTGTCTCTAAGCTAGGCACTAAACTAAGAGCTGGGGAACAATAACTAATACTTTATTAAATTAATAACTTAACTAGATAAACTAATTAATTAATACAACTCTAAATAATCACTTGATTAAAAACTTTAATTTAAATAAGCATATAAATAAAGAATTCTAGAGATGGCAGGGCAGGCTATGTATCGGGACTGCAGTATGTGGGAGTTTGTGGACAGCGAGACTGTCCCGGATTCCCACATCTGCAGAAAATGTCTCTGCCTTCAGTCATTCCGGCTCAGAGTCATTGCGCCGGAGTGCGAGTTAGAGACACTCAAACATAAAGGAGGGGGATAAATTTCTGGACAGTTTTATCCAGAATAGTCACACCCCAGAGGAAAGCACAGGTTCAGGAAAGGAAGGGTGTGACTGCTCAGGAGACGGGTAGCGGGGACTTAAGAGAGGTTGAGCAGGAAGTCCTGCAAACACTGGCCCTGTCCAACAGGTACGAAGTACTCGCTACCTGTCAGGACAAGGAGAAAGACTGCGGGGAGGACAGCCACAATGCAGACCAAGGCACCATGGCTCAGAAGGCTGTCCAAGGAGCGGGAAGAGCAGAATAGAAATGTTCTGACGAAGGGTCATCAACCTGAAACATTAACTCTGTTTCTCTCTCCACAGATGCTGCCTGACCGGCTGAGTATTTCCAGCATTTTCTGTTTTTATTTCAGATTTCCAGCATCCGCAGTATTTTGCTTTTGTAGAAATGTAGTAGAGATTGGAGATTGGATAATTAGGGGGATAGATAGTGTCCTCTGCAGCCAAGAATGAGTATCCCGAAGGGCGTGTTGCCTACCTGGTGCCAGGGTAAGGGATATCTTGAGGCAGCTGGAGAGGAATTTGGAAAGGGATGGGGTAAATCCAGTTGTTGTGGTCCATGTTGGAACGAGGACATAGGTAGGAACAGGGAGGAGATCCTGCTGAAGGAGTATCCGGAGTTAGGGACTAAATTAAAAAGCAGGACCTTGAGGGTAATAATCTCTGGATTATTGCCCAAGCCACATGCAAATTGGCATAGAAGCAGTCAGATCAGGAGAATTAACATGTGGCTGAAGGGCTGGTGTGGTAAAGAGGGGTTCCTTTCCATGGGACATCGGCACCAGTTCTGGGACAGGAAGGAGCTGTACCGATGGGACGGGCTCCACCTGAAACGGGATGGGACCCGTGTCCTAGCGGAAAGGGTAAATAGGGAGATGGCAAAGGCTTTAAACTAATAAGATGGGGGGAGGGAGCTACAAGAAATGAAACCAGCCTAAATATAAAAACAGGAAAGGAGAGCATAGGAAAGAGTAAACTAAGGGAGGACATTGATGGCCAGGGAATAAATAGAGTTATAGAACAGGAGTGTGAAAAGATGATTAAAAATAAAGTGAAAGAAACTGCTATTAAAAATGAGTTAAACTGTCTGTACAGCAATGCAGTGTCCGTAATAAAACAGGGGAGCTGGAGGCAATCATGTATTGCGAAGAACCAGACATAGTAGGGATTACTGAGACATGGCTACAGAAAAATCAGGACTGGGAATTAAATATTGCAGGGTATAACATATTTAGAAAAGATGGAGGGGGAAAAAGGGGAGGTGGAGTAGCTGTACTTGTTAGGGATAACATAATGGCAGTAGAAAAAAATGACGCAGCTATCAGCAAGACAGAAATAGAATCCATGTGGATAGAGATAAAAGATAATAAAGGATCAATCACACTAATAAGGGTAGTCTACAGACCACCTAATAGTGGAAGGGAGGTGGAAGAAGAAATATGCAGACGAATCAGGGAAATGAGTAAAAAACATAGAATAATCATCATGGGGGATTTCAACCATCCCGATATTAATTGGACAGAAGAGGTAGGTAAAGGGGATAAGGGAATGGAGTTCCTACAATGTGTACAGGACTCCTTTCTAACCCAATATATAAAAAGCCCAACAAGGGAGGATTCGTTATTGGCTCTAGTAATGGGGAATGAAACAGAGCAGATAAGAGAAGTAAAAGTAGAGGAACATCTAGGCAATAGTGACGATAATATAACATGCTTTAAAATAATAATTGAGAAGGACATAAGTATGCCGAAGACCAGGATAATAGATTGGAGAAAAGCTGATTTTATGGGGTTGAGAAAAGAACTTGGGAAAATAAAATGGACAACAATATTGGCAAACAATGATGTAGAACAGCAATGGAAAACATTTAAAATGGTGTTCAAGAGACCAGAAAAAATATATTCCGCTAAAAAACAAGAACAAGCTAAACACTAATGAGACACCATGGATGAATAAAGCCATAAGGGAAAAACTATGGGTAAGGAAAGAGGCATACATTAAGTACATGGACAACAGGGGAGTGCGTGATAAGGGAGAATACGAAGAGATAAGGAGAGAAGTAAAAAAAAAATTAGGAAGGCAAAGAGGAACTATGAAATTAAATTATCAAGGAACATAAACAGTAAAATATTTTACAGGCACATCAATAAAAAAAGGAACATGGGGATGGGAATAGGACCACTAAGGGATAGACAGGATAACACCACAGGCAGTGATAGAGAGATGGCAGAAATATTAAATAATTACTTTGCTTCAGTATTTACCAGGGAGATAGAACAGGTGGACATGACATTGGATCATGAGATTAGTAATGAAATAACTGCATTTAAAATAAAGAGATATATGAAATAAAATAAACTCAAAGGGGAAAAAAAACCCTGGTCCGGATGGATTACATCCACACGTTTTTAAAAGAATCTAGGGAAGAGATAGCAGAGGCATTACTACACATATTTAATAATTCATTAGAAAAAGGTGTAGTGCCAGAGGACTGGCAGATAGCTAACAAAAAACCTATATTTAATAAGGGCGATAGAACATATCCAAGGAACTATAGACCAGTCCGCTTAACATCAGTGGTAGGAAAAACAATGGAATCCCTACTAAACGAGAAAACAGAAGAACAACTAGAAGCCAAAAATATAATAAAGAATCAGCATAGATTTCAAAAGGGAATGTCTTGCTTGACCAACCTCCTTGAATTTTTTGAAGAGGTATGAGAGAATAGACGAGGGTAATGCAGTAGATGTAATTTATCTAGATTTTCAAAAGGCCTTCGATAAGGTACAACATAATAGACTAACGAATAAGGTCAGAGAATGCGGAGTTGGGGGACAAGTAGCAGAATGGACAGCTAGTGGCCTTCAAGACCGGGAAGCAGAAAGTAGGAGTAAAGGGTAGCTATTCACAGTGGCAGAAGGTGGGGAGTGGTGTTCCACAAGGATCAGTGCTAGGACCACTGTTGTTCACAATTTATATTAACAATTTAGACTTTGGAATCAAAAACACAATTTCTAAATTTGCAATGACACCAAATTGGTTGGGGGTGGGGGGATAGTTAATACTGAGGAAGACTGCAACAAATTACAGGAAGATATTAATAAACTTGCAGAATGGGCATATAATTGGCAAATTAAATTCAACACAGATAAATGTGAGGTATTACATTTTGGTAGAAAGAATAGGGAGGTCACTTATTACTTGGGAGGGTGCGAGTCTGGGTGGGGTAGAGGAGCAAAGGGATCTCAGAGTACAAATACACAAATCACTAAAAGTAGTGACACAGGTTAGCAAGGCCATAAAAAAAGCAAACCAAGCACTAGGGTTTATTTCTAGAGGGATAGAATTGAAAAGTAGGGAAGTTATGCTAAACTTATATCGAACCTTGGTTAAACCCCACTTGGAGTGCTGCGTACAATTCTGGTCGCCATAATATAAAAAGGATATAGAGGCACTGGAGAGGGTGCAGAGAAGATTTACAAGGATGATACCAGAAATGCGAGGGTATACCCATCAGAAAAGGATGAACAGGCTGGATCTCTTTGCTTGAAAAAAGACTGAGGGGTGACCTAATAGGTCTTTAAAATTATGAAAGGTTTTGATAGAGTAGATACAGAGAGAGTGTTTCCACTTGTGGGGAAGAGCATAACTAGAGGCCATCAATATAAGATAGTCAACAAGAAATCAAATAGGGAATTCAGAAGAAACTTTTTTACCCAGAGAGTGGTGAGAATGTGGAACTTGCTACCACAGGGAGTAGTTGAGGCAAATAGCATAGATGCATTTAAGGGGAGGCTAGATAACCATATGAGGGAGAAGGGAATAGAGGGTTATGCTGATCGAGTTAGATGAGGAAAGACGGGAGGAGGTTCGAGTGGAGCATAAACTGCAACATAGACTGGTTGGGCCAAATGGCCTGTTTCTGTGCCGTACATCCTATGTAAATCTCTTCCGTACCCTCTCCAAAGTCTTCATGTCCTTCCTAAAGTGTGGTCCCCAGAATTAGACACAATACTACAGCTGGGGCCAAACTAGTGTTTTATATAGGTTTAGCATAACTTTCTGTCTCTATTTATAAAGCCCAGGATCCCATATGCTTTAGTAACTGCTTTGTTTACCTGTCCTGCCACCTTCAAAGATTTGTGCACAAGCACCCCCAGGTCTCTCTGTTCTTGCACCCACTTTAAAATTGTACCATTTAGTGTATCGTTTCTCCTCATTCTTCCGACCAAAATGTTATCACCTCACACTTCTCTGCGTAGAATTTCATCTGCCATGTGTCCACTCATTCCACCAGCCTGTATGTTTTCTTGAAGTCTATTACTATCTTTGTCACTGTTTACTACACTTCCAAGTTTCGTGCCATCTGCAAATTTCAAAATTATGCCCTGTACCCCCAAGTCCAAGTCATTAATTTATATCAAAAACAGCAGTGGTCCTAGTACAGAACCTTGGGGAACGCCACTGCACACCTTCCTCCAGTTCAAAAAACAGCCAGTCACCACAACTCTGTTTTCTATCCCTTAGCCAATTTTGTACCCATCACTCAACACCCTTATCGAACAAAAATCAAGCGATCGGAGTCTTGAAAATTTCAATTGACCCAGCATCCACAACCTTTTGGGGGAAGAGAGTTACAGATTTCTACTACCCTTCATGTGAAGAAGTGCTTCCTGATGTCACTCCTGAAAAGGCCTAGCTCTAATTTTAAAGTTCTGCCCCCTTGTTCTGGATTCCCCCACCAGAGGAAACTGTTTCTGTCTGCCCTATCAAATCCTTTTATCATTTTTAACACCTTGATTAGATCATCCCTCAATCTTCTAAACTCAAGGGAATATGAGCCAAGTTTATGAAATCTGTCCTCATAATTTAATCCTTTCAGCCCCTGCATCATTCTAGTGAATCTGCACTGCACCCACTCCAAGACCAATATATCCTTCCTGATGTGTGGTGCCTAGAACTGAATGTAGTACTCCATCCAGATGGTGTCTGACCAAGCATCACTTCCTTCATCACTTCCTTCCCATTGTATTCCAACCCCCCCCACCGTTATCGATTCCAGTTTTGACTGGTTGTTGTGTGGGGGGTGGGGTATGAAATGAAAGAGGGGAAGGTTCTACCTGTAGCTCAGCCTCAAATGCAGTTATCGTGTCACAGCAATCTACATTTACAATGTTATTAAATCTGAAAATATCTAAATGCATTACCATATAAAAACATCTTAAAAAAAACCAAAATATGTGAAATGAGTAAAGAGTAGTGTATTTTCGAAAAAGAACTAAGCTGTAAATCAGTTAAAAATAGAATACAGATCAAACCTGCATTGAAGTCGAGGGCTCCAATCCTGGTTCAGTGCGTTTCTTCAGGATCGATTTCTTTGGCATTTGTGGGGCCTCATCTGGTCTATGCAAAACATAGCCACTATTGGGAGACTGCTGAATGCCTAATATATTCTTATCAAAATGCTCAGATAGACCATAAGTGGGGTTTGCGAGTTCCCGCTGTGAGGGAGGTAGCATTTCAGCTATGATCCTCTCTTCTTGCTCTTTCCTCCTGCGGGCAATTTCCAATTCACGAAATTCGTCATTTTTACTTTTGCTGTATGGAAAATGTTCCTGAGCATGACTGTTGCTTGGATTCCGAGTTGGAGTCAAACTCTGTCGCCTGTCAGGACTTCTGGCTCTGTAATTGCGGTGCTTTTCTGGACTGCGGCTACGGCGCTCTCTGCTGTGACGATCTCTGCTGCGGCTGCGGTGCTCGAGCCGTGAACGTTTAGGATCCCTTCCTCGATCGTCAGACCTCAAGTGGGGGTAAGAAATCTTCTTCAACTTGTCCCCATCATGCTCACTTGATCTTCGCCCTTCTTCTCTGTGAGACAAGCATTGCGATCCATAGTCTGGTCTGCGTTTGAATGAGTCACCAGAGGGTACCATGCCTAGATACCCTTGAGATTGGTCATCATGAAGGGGATATTTTCCCTGCACATGAGTGGATTGTTGCAAAGGACTTCTGTAAATGAGACCATCAGCCATTTCATCCCTGTTGGTCACAAAGAGCAAGTCAGAGAAGACTTTAAGACAAAAACACACCCACCGAGCCGAACTGGTGCTTCCTGCTTCCGCTCAGTGTTTCAGACAACACTGTGGGCAGGCCAAGCCTCTTTCACTACTGCCAGAAGTAGTCTGTGGTTACTTTCACTACTGCCAGAAGTAGTCTGTGGTTACTTAACAGGAGCCATATTTCCAGAGCAAGGGTTTCAAGTTACATAAAAAGTGTCAGCTTGGCTCAGTATTAGCACTGTCACCTTTGAATCAGAAGGGGTTCAATGCAGGAATTGAGCACATCACCTATGCTAACACTTCAGAGCAGTACTGAGGGAGTGCAGCACTGACAGAGGTGCTATCTTTTGGATGAGACATTAAACCAAGGCCCTGCCAGCCTGTTCAGATCCCAAGGCAATATTTTTGAAGAGGAGAAAGTTCTACCAATGTCTTGGCTAACATTCATCCCTGAATGAACACAGTTTAGAATTGTACAGCACAGAGGAAGGCCATTCAGCCCATCGTGCCTGTGCCAGCTCTTTAAAAGAGCTCTCCAATTAGTCCCAGTTCCCTGCTCTTTCCCCATAGTCTTGCAATTTTTTCCTTTTCAAGTATATATCCAATTCCCTTTTGAAAGTTACTGCTGAATATGCTTCCACCACCCTTTCAGGCAGCGCATTCCAGATAACTTGCTGGGTACAAAAATTAATTCTCATCTTCCCCCTGGTTCTTTTGCCAATTATCTTAAATCTGTGTCCTCTGGTTACCGACCCACCTGCCAGTGGAAAGAGTTACTGCTTATTTACTCTGCCAAAACCCCTCAATTTTGAACACCTATTAAAACTCTTCTTAACCTCATCTGCCCGGAGAACAACCCCAGCTTCTCCAGTCTCTTCACATAACTGAAGTCCCTCATCCCTGGTACCATTCTAGTTAATCTCCTCTACACCCTCTTCAAGGACTGGACATCCTTCCTAATGTGTGCTGCCCAGAATTGGACAATACTCCAGCTAAGGACTCAGTGATTTATAAAAGTTTAGTACAACTTCCTTGTTTTTGTACTCTATACCTCTATTTATAAAGTGAAGCAACCCATATGCTTTAACAGCCTCATCAATTGTCCTGCCACCTTCAAAGATTTGAGAACCCTCAGGTCTCTCTGTTCTAGCACCCACTTTAAAGTTGTACCATTTAGTTTATATTGGCTCCCATTCTTCCTTCCAAAATGTATCACTTCACACTTCTAGTCATTAATTTCATCTACCATGTGTCTGCCCATTTCACCAATCTGTCTGTGTCCTCCTGAAGTTTGGTACTATCCTTCTCACTGTTTACTACATTTCTAAGTTGTGTGTCATCTGCCAATTTTGAAATGATGGGCTTTGAACCATCTCCATTATTTCATTGAAGAACTCAATCAAGTTTGTCAGACTCGACTTTAACAAATTCACATTGGTGGTCATCAATTAACCCATGTTTTTCCAAGTAAAAATTAATTTTGTCCGGATTATCTGATCATCCATCTCATCACTGTGAAATACTAATTTGGCTGCTGCATTTACCTACCAAACAAGAGTGACGACTCTCCAAAAGTAATTCACTGCCTGTGAAGCACTTTGGGACGTCCTGAGGTCATGAAAAGTGCTATATAAATACAAGTTTTTTTTTTCTTTCTTCACCTTATTCCATCCCCTGCAACAATAGAATGCATCTTTTTATATGCTTGCAATTTTGTTGCTTCCTCTGCTGATGACGCTTACAAATTTTTGGTTCACAAGCATTAGAAGAACTCCAGCACTTTGACAGAGCAGCCATTCTTTATTCCTTAATGAGCCTAAATAATGAGTGCTGGCAAACAATTCAACCCTGATCGGTCCTCTGTCCATTTTGCAGCGGTGTGTCTGGTGAGCATTAAAGGTCAGGAAGCTTCACTGATTAGCCAAGGCTAACTAGCGTTTCTATATCTACCTTGGCTGAGATCCGCTAAATTAGCTCAGGGATCAAACCTGGCACTTTACTTATCTGTGTGACGGAGTTCCACACTGGGTAGCCCACAGATGTAATTGAGGAAGCCCTTTAATGGTATATAGTTCATCCAATAACCTAGCTGAGAACAGCCCATTCCTAAAATTTAACTGACACTCAAGAGATTCAAACTTGAGACCATTAGGTTTGTAAACCCTGCTGCAACCACTAGACTTACCAGACTGCCTCACATTCACTTTTAATATTTGTCACCAAATAGCACAAGCCTAATTTACTGATAATACAAGAATCATCATCTAACATAATGAATGTATAATTTTTTTTTATCAAGTACCATCTTTTTGTTTTCACATGATCTAAATCTATAGTTCAGAAGAAAGCATCACAGTAAATTACACACCACCTACAAACCACACGGATGATTAAATGCTGCCTACAGCCAGTGGGGTTTTAAATGTTCAGTTTGCATTCCACAGTTTGAACTATTTGGGGTTCTAGTATAGAACACAATCAATTCCAGAACCTCACACTGCAGCTGTACAAAAAAAGCTTGCTCTATCCACCATGTCAACAGATGCCCCATGTTCAGAGCAACGAAATATAACCCCATCAAATTTATGGAACCAAATTCTGAATTTGTTAGTTAAAAAGAATTAAAACTTTGAAGTTGATTCTATATGTTCAAAGTTAGTGTTTAAATTAGTGGCACACAGCAGAATCTAGGAAGCACTTCCCTACAAGAGCAGATAGGGAAAGTGCCAACTCACTCATACCTAGTCAGGGCCACTTTAACAGCCATTTTACTGTAACACTGGAAATATTATGCCAGATCAGGGATCTGAAAGTTATTACACATTAATTCCCAAGTCAATGGCGCTGCAAAATACAGTACATTAGTGTTACAATTTGTCACTGCCTCCACCAAGTGCATTGAATTTTGATCAGCAACCTCTTCATAACTCCTTCTAAACTCTTCCTGCATGGCTCAGAATTCGTTCTCTTATCTATTTCTCCGTAAATCTTGGGATGTTTTCTATGTTAAAGAACTGACAATCTATTTCTCTTAATTTGAAACCACTTAATTCAAATTAACTGATCATTTGAATTTTTTAAGAACTAAATTGTCACTTTCCTATTATTCATTGTTTATTTTGAATTACTGGATAATTCAGATCTTTTAAACGCAAAAACAACTTTGAATTATCAAGAATAGATTGTATATAAGCTGTTGTGTAGATGTTGAATGAGTATAGAATTGAACTCAGCTATGATGCCCCACCAACACTCACTCTCCAGGCTCACACATGAATTGTCACTTGGATGAAGAAGTGGAGGGCTTGTGATGTGTGCCTGTAGGAGAGGGGGAAAAACACGTATGGAATTTGAGCACCTTTTGCAGATAGGGGAGGCATCACTCCAGGGTCCGCTTAATGACTTCTCAGCATGTGAGTGACACTTGCGTCACGTGTCCAACAATCATATTGGTGACAGACTACATGATGCAGAGCAACCACAGAAGGGGGAAATAATACTTTTTAAAAATTCAAGTGTTTTCTTGATGCAGTTTCATCAAATTCAAGATTTTATTCCTTTTTCTGAAATGTTCTTTCCAAATTTCTCCCCTCCTGAAGCTGATGTATGGTGAAACAGTTCCATTGATACCAGAAGCCCTCTCGCATCTTATCCAAGTGGCCATACTTTACATGCAAGCCTAGGTAGTGTCTGAAGTCTTTTCAGTGGTGTATAACTCAACAGCCAAGCCTAAGCCTGTCTAAATCTGATGCCCCCAATGCACACTTTCCAGCAAAGGTCACTGGATAGCAATCAGGAGCAGGAAGCTGGCTGACTTTCTGCACTCCTTTCCCAGCCTAGGGGTACGGAGACCAATTGTTGGTCCTTCGTATCAAGGCATGAAACCACAACCTTACTGGATTGTATGGCTTAACTTGAATGATAATATAATTTTTTTTATTTGTGTTGAATTTTTAATTTGTATTTTGTATTGCTAGGAACAGCATGTAAGGCGTTAAAATCCAAGATCACACATTTCCCAAAGAAAAGCCATTTGCTCAGACACCAGAAAGTCAGGCTGCAAAGGGCTTCACAAGCTGTTAAATGATTAGAAATGCATAATGTCTATGGTTTTAACTGCTTAAATGGCCAAAACCCTCAAATTCAATCACACCAAATCATTGTCACACATTGAACATCCATTCAATAATGACGAGAAATGCAGACTTCTGTGGGTGGCTATTTATCTAATGTAATTAGGAGAAGCAGTCCTTTGTTGCTGTACAACTTCAAAGGGGTTGGAACTATATTTCTGCAGGAAGCCTGTTTTATCAGAGCATGTCAGTTTTTAACGAGCAGAGAGGTTAAGCTGTGGCATGCATCACAGTATAAGAAAATGCTTCTGTCTTAAAGTTGATGTTTAGGAAAAAAGTGAGTGGTATCCTTATTTCATAAATCAAGTAGAGTACAGCAGTGTTTTATACTGTACACTGCTCATTTATTTGATTTGTGTAAGCCATCTGTTGATTTAAAACCTGAGTCTCGGTTTGATAGTGTATATTCTGGCCACCTTTTAAGGGAGACAAATCACATGGCAGTACACAATAGATCCAGTAGTTTGTACAGCAAGGGTTCTTTGTTATTATACCTGGGTCTCAAAATGGTTTACTGAGATACTGGGCAGAAAAAGGTGCACTCCGGATCATAGGAGATGCAAGGTCTGCTTATGGCAGTGTCCAATGACACTGAACCCGAAAAAATACCTTGCATAAAAACCCAAAAAATGACACTGATAAGGGGACATGCACTTACCAACTGAGCCATGTAGAGTATCAAACCCTCTCAGGATCCTGTAATTATTTTACTCTTATTTAACAATGAACCAGAGTAGTGGCCCAATAATTCCTCCTCATCTCCAATAACAATGTCCATAAAAATACATAGATTAACTTATTCCCTGTACTGAATAAACAGATGACATGCCCTTGGCCATCATCAAAACATGAACAGGTCAAAACATCCACCTAAAGAGATTTACAGCCCACCTCTCAATGTCATATAATCCATTCACTGTTGATCCTAATCGGTCGAGTGGAGATGGGAGCCTTCTAATTGGGGAGTTGTTGCAGGAGTGATTGTTCTTTAACCTCGGATCAATCCCAGATTTGGAAGGGTGACCTGAAGATCACTTCTGTTGGAGAGGAGGAAAAACCAAAGTGAATATATTTAATAGGGCCACAGTTAGTAGAAACATTTCCCTCACTCCTC
Organism: Squalus acanthias; assembly: GCA_030390025.1. Lineage (NCBI taxonomy): Eukaryota > Metazoa > Chordata > Chondrichthyes > Squaliformes > Squalidae > Squalus > Squalus acanthias. The sequence goes on along the minus strand of CM059433.1, from coordinate 140,752,392 downwards.
CAACTTTCTCCTTTTTATTCATTTATGTTTAACAATTGTCTCCCTTCATTTCCTGAAAACTCCTTCCTGAGGTATAGTTCCATGAAGAGTGATCAGTATCCAAGTTCTTTTCCCAAATGGGAATTGGTATGAGTTTTAGTAGGCTAAGAGATCCCTGGGAGAAGGGGTGGGAAAGAGGGGCATCACAGATGAGCCTGATCATCTCACTAGAGATTCACACACCACACTTGCCAGCCAACATATAGATCAGAAGCAGGAACTCTGACTAATTCTTCTGCTTGACTGAAAATGTGTTTCAGTTGAATCCAGAAATGGTTCAGAAGAGCAAGATCTTTTAACTAAATTTTCAACTGAAGAAAAAAGTACATTTTCAATGAACAAACTTTATTACTAATTATAAAGGAAAGTAAATAAAAGCATTGCTGCTAATCACAGGTATGGGCTAACCGAGCCCTTCAGAGAAAAGGTCTTTACATTTTAAACGAGACCTGCCTGAAATAAATCTGATAATTAAATCTTTAGTTTCTTTGAAAATCTTTTGTAAAAAATAAAGATACTCACAAATTCTCAGAAACCAACTAATGTACACTGGTAAAATCTACAAACTACACATGCTAACAATGCACAGATGTGGTTGAAAGCTCTGTCCAAGTGTTGAGGCAAAAAAACATCAAATCAAAGTTCAGACTTTTGAAATAGGCTGAGGCCTTGAAGTAAAAACTTTAATGAAGGTACTAAAAGATTTCAATGGCCGATGAAAATCTTTTCAGAGAATTGAGTGATTCAACCGGATAATCAAAAAAAGCACAATAGCAAAAATTGGCATTTTGAATTAGCACTTTGCCGTTATAAATGTTTACGTATGGATTTCCGCTATAAATGGCAACATAGGCAGTTTCAATGTTGACACAGAAAACATGATTCAGAATTGTGACACACAAAGTTAGGTTGAGAATAAAGAAGTCCAGGAGCTCCTCATACTTATAGGTGAGGGTGGAGTGGGTCAAGGGAGAGGTGTTTAAAGGAGACGGTTGGTAGTGGAGAAAAGAAGCCAGGGGTTATTTTTGCATTCCAGGATGATCCTGGCCTGGTAAGCAGTTTTGGCAAAGGAGAGCAGGACCCAATAATGCTTTATGTGGCCCAGCTACAACTGGCTAAACCAGTTGTATGCCAGATATGTTCCAAGCCTGTGCCACTTGGACTTAAGGGAGAGAAAATGGCTGGGAAGGGCAGTGGCCAAAAGAAGCAGTGCTGAGAAGTCAGGGGAGTCAGACACAAGCAGTCAGTAGAACTCGTGGAGCAAAACCATCCCAGGATGAGGTATAAAAGGCTGGAGAAGGTGCTGGAATCCAATGGCGCAGGGCCTACAAGAGTGGAATGTCAGGAGAAAATATGAAAGCCAGAATCAGCAGAGCCAAGCTGGGAAATGCCATAAAAAAGGCAGGAAAAGGCTGAAATATATCAAAATAAAACTTATCTGGAGAGAAAACTGGTAAAAGCAAAATGACAAGCAGACCAGGGTGACAAACACCACCCAACAATGGGAAGCCTGCAAATGTACACTGAAGATTCAAAATATTCCCAGTGATTAACCACAGGATGCATTACAGGTCAGTGGCCAGATTAACTCCGGTGAAGCATCACAGGAAAAGTGACAACACTACTTATCATTTTAAACGTCATGGGACATTTTACTACATTAAAGGCACTATATAAATACAAGTTGCTGTAACACAAGAATCTCCATAGGAATGGTCACATTGGAACATGCAGCCCATATACTATATACATCTATTTACAATATATTTTAAAATCTTACATCTGCATGCATTTTCTGTCAACTTTTCCGATTGTAAATTCCTATATTCCCATTATTAATGGCACCAGCCAATGTAAACCGTCTGGCTATCACTGGATGCTGCGTGGTTTTAGCCAAATATAGTAAAATGTCCCAATACAGGGAATGTCACCTGTGTGGCACCACACCAATAAAACCAAACTTTACACCTCCGCCCTCAACCTGCTGCTGTTTGCGGCAGGTAAACAATTACCAGCAATCTCCCCTTTTTGGTTTTAATTTGACGGCTCAGGGACCAAAGGACCGGGCCCCACTCCCTGAAATTAATCTTTTGTTTCACAGCTTCCCCGGAACACAACCTCCTGCTAACTTGAGGAAATTTTACCCCCAAGTATCTCCGTGTGAGGCGCATCCAGGCCCGAAGTCAAGCCCCCGCGTACCGGCCGGCCGAGAGCAGGAAGCACCGAGAAGCCGGGCCAGTCGCAGCGACGGTACGTCGAAACCGAGGGCAACTTGGAACAACGTCGATTCGACGATGTCGGAGGCGCCGATGAGGCTGACGAAACGCCAGCAGGCCCCGGGCTCCAAGCGCGCGAGAGAGGGGGAGGGGAGGAGAGCGAGCGCGCCTGCGCGGGAGAGGAGAGAAGAGAGCGAGCGCGCCTGCGCAAGAGGGGGGAGGTGAGAGGGCGCGCGCGCGCGAGAGAGAGAGAGAGAGGGGGGGAGCGCGCGCGAGAGAGAGAGGGGGGGAGCGCGCGAGAGAGAGAGGGGGGGAGCGCGCGCGAGAGAGAGAGGGGGGGAGCGCGCGAGAGAGAGAGGGGGGGAGCGCGCGAGAGAGAGAGAGGGGGGGGAGCGCGCGAGAGAGAGAGAGGGGGGGAGCGCGCGCGAGAGAGAGAGGGGGGGAGCGCGAGAGAGAGAGGGGGGGGAGCGCGAGAGAGAGAGGGGGGGGGAGCGCGAGAGAGAGAGGGGGGGGGGGAGCGCGAGAGAGAGAGGGGGGGG